>JAJKFI010000120.1:699577-864381 GCA_029204185.1 Lerista edwardsae
ATACCCGAGCTGTGGATTTCCGAACCAAAAGCACCTCCGTCTTATCCGGATTTAATTTCAGCTTGTTCGCCCACATCCAGCCCCCAACCGCCTGCAGACAGCGATCCAGGACCTCAACCGCCTCCTCAGAATCAGGGGGAAAGGAGAGATAAAGTTGGGTGTCATCAGCATATTGATGGCACCCCACTCCAAACCCCCGGATGACCTCTCCCAGCGGTTTCACGTAGATGTTAAACAGCATGGGGGATAAGATGGAACCTTGCGGCACCCTAAACCTGAGAGGTTGAGGTGCCGAACAAGCGTCCCCCAGCACCACCTTCTGGGACCTGTCAGCCAGGAAGGAGCGGAACCACTTCAAAACAGTGCCTCCAAGCCCCAGCCCGGCCAGCCGACCCAGAAGGACACCATGGTCGATGGTGTTGACAGCCGCCGAGAGGTCCAGCAGGACTAACAGGGTCGCACTTCCCCTATCCATCCCCCGGCGAAGGTTGTTGTTGTTGTTGTTGTATTTATTTAATTTTTATCCCGCCTTTCTGCCCCATGGGCACCCAAGCTTTCTTCATAGGACTTGTTTTCCAGACCCCTGATCATCTTTGTTGCTCTTCTCTCAACCTTCTTCGATGCATTTCTTTTCATAGGCCAGCAAGATTTTGAAACATTCACACAAGCATCCCTCCCTCAACATCGAGGTGCTGAGGTGACAGTCATGTGGGGCAAGTTCTTATGTGCCATCCAGTTGTCCCAACATCTTGTCAATTTCTGGAAAGCAACTCACGGCCCAATCCTGAACTGCGCTGGTACTGCATTGTATGCAGCTCAGGAGGTGGCTGGAGGTCTCCTTGGGGTAAGGGGATATTTTTGCCCTTACCTCAAGTAAAGCCCCAGTCATTCCTTTAGGGCTTCTCAGATCTGCACCAGCTATATAGCTGGTACAAATCTGGGAAGCCCAAGTAGGGCTGCTTAGCCTGGGAACAAGAGTTAGGATGCAGCTTGTGCTGCCGCTGCCACCTGGGCCCAATCCACCCTTTATTCCATCCTTCCCTGACCAAAAATATCCCCTCCCTGCCTCCGAATTGCCCTCCCACCCCTTACACCACCTGGCATGCAAATACCTCTGCTGGCCAGTGCAGGGACTGAACATGGTGCTGCTGAGCTGGCTGAGGCTTCCATGCCAGACCATGTGGCTCCTAGGTAGGCACAAATGTGCCTTATGGCATGTTTGTAACACTCTGAGCCATTGTTGGGATGGCTGCAGCAGCTCAACAGAATTGCTCTGTCACTCTCCTAATTAAAACAACTACAGGAAAATATTTACAGCTCCTTCATTCTGCCTCTCGCTTGGACGTTGCTTTTGCATATTTCCACGGATAGATTTGCTTAGAAAAGGATGGTGTTTTATGCAAATATATTTCTGCAGAAAAATGCTCATTAGGTTTGGGGATATTGTACAGAGCAAATCATTGGAAGAAGTCAATGCCACATGATTCTAAACAAATGATGGATTACGTATTTCCTCATTTTATTTGTGGGCTCTGATGGAGAAAGGAACACTATTGCACAACAGCTGTATTTTGGGATACTTTATTTTTTAAATATACTCCACCTTTCTCCAACAGGCCAATGGCAGCTTAAAATACATAATTAAAAATATTTATTTATCTAAAGAATGTATATAGCAGTGGTTCTCAAACTTTTCAGCACCAGGACCCACTTTTTAGAATGGCAATCTGTCCGAGACCCACCAGAAGTGGTGTCATGGCTGGAAGTGTTATCAATGTGACACCAGAGCCTGCTGCTTTCCTGAGAATGCAGCAATAAGTGGGGCTATTTCTCAGCCATTTTCCATGAATAAAGTGAATCAGAAAGGAAAAAAAGCCTATTTACAACCATGACAAAAGCAAAACAACCACACAGCCCTCCCCTTTTCCAGCATCCCATCTTTCCATATTTTCAATATGGCTGCTCTAGATGCTTTGCGACGCACCTGAAATTGGCTGGTGACTCACTGGTGGGTCCTGACTCACAGTTTGGGAACCACTGGTATACAGTATCTGAGGGAAATCAAGGCAACCGAATAATGTCAGCATATCAATCCACAAAACCAATTAGCAATTAGAAGCAAAATAAGAAGTCTTTCAACCTTCTGCAATGTATCTATTTTTCCCATTAGAAAAAGAATGGAAAATAAATTAAAGTCTAAGCTTAAAATTGAATCAGTGATATGGCTGAGAGCTTGCAGGCCATCAGAACAATCTCTTGACTGATGCCAGGATTTGAAAATCTGAGCATCCCCAGCAAGTGACTGCCCAGCAAGTTCCATGGCAGAGAAAAAAAAAATCAAAAACTGTATTTCATGCCTCAGTCACATCAAATCTTTGTGTAGAATCTCATCCAGTTAATATTAGTCCTGCCTAAATTCTCTTGAAAGCATTGGGGCAAATTATGGTGCAATCCTAACCAACTTTCCAGCACTGACATAGCTGTGCCAATGGGGCACATGCTGCATCCTGCAGTTGGGGGGGGCAGTCACAGAGGCCTTCTCAAAGTAAGGGAATGTCTGTTCCCTTACCTCAAAGCTCCATTGCCCTTGCTCCAATGTTGGAAAATTAGTTAGAATTGCACCCTTAATCATGTTGATATCTATTAAGAAGTTCCATTGTGTTCAGTGGGATTACTCCCAGGAAATTGTGTATATGATTGCATCCTAACTCACTCCATTCGTTTTGATGGGACCAGTTCCTAAATTTAGCTGAAACTGAACTATTATGTTTGACTTATCTTAAAGCTGATCTCATTCATTCTCAAACAGGAAAGATTGGTATTTCTCAGGTTAATGAATACAAATGTTCACAGGAAATGGAAACCTAAAGCTCATGAGACTGTAATCCTAACTATATGCATTTCCCTGGAAGTAAGCCCCATTGACTATAATGGGGCTTATCTTTGAGTAGACATGCATTGTGGATTGCGGTTTGTTTAGTAATACAGGCATGCCCCAGTATCCACAGTTTCAGTCATCCATAAATACCACGGATATTGGGACACCTATTAAAAAGATAAGGAAACATTAAACAGATCTCTTTTTTTAACCTTGTTGCGGCAAAACCACAGATGTTCCCCAATATTTAAAAAGGTGTCCCCAGTATCCATGGTTTCAGATATCCATGGTGGCATCTGGAACGGAACCCCAGTGGATAGGGGGTCATGCCTGTAATATTGTTTTAAAACTTTAAGAAAATTTGGATAAGCCTTAAGATTAAAAGTAAAAAACGTTGGAAATAGATTTGAGATTGATCATTTAAGCATTCTCTGTTGTCTCCTGTTTGAAAAGTGCAATGTAACAATGTAACAAAAGTGCTATGTAACAATCAACAATTGTTGTTTGATGTAACTGGTCTGTACTCAGTACAGCTGAGTAGTTTTCCCCCCTGGAAGATTCTAGTCACAGCTCATGTAATGCCAACCCTATAACACAACCTAAGGATAGATGCCACCTTGTTTACAATTCTTGTCATTGACAATTGCAGTCGGCTCCTAGCCAGTGCACATGGTCCGGAAAAACACCTTCCTCCTTGTTCAACATTTCCTTCCTGCCAGCGTGAGCCCCCAGAGCTGAGAGTCTCATCTGGTAATCCCCTTCAACTGGCAACCTGCCAAAGACCAATTCCCTTGAGCAGACCTGTGGTTTAGGGTGAGCAGAGCGTGCCAAGCTGCCGCTAGCATGCAGGTCATTTCACAATGCACACAATCACACTTTCCCGCTGTGAAAGATTGCAGCAAGCAAGAAGAGGGGGAACTTCTGCTACTCATCACATAGCAGAAATGCAGCAGCAGCATCTGATACTGTACTGTACTGTACTGTATATAGTCCTATAATGTTAAGTGAGAGGAAATTGCTGCATGGTGAACTTGTGTAGTTCTTTCATACATGCCCTAAATATACTTGTACAAACAAAAAATGATGGTGCATGTGCAAATTGGTTTTTATTTCAATCCTAATTTATGTGTATTTTAACTAAAAATAAAAGAGACATGGAAAATATCTAACTTTCATCTGAAATTGTGGGCAGGAAAGGATCATGTGATCAACTAAGATCACAAGCTTATTATATTCACACGAATACTGCACCTGTTTGGAATCACAGAAGGAGGAAGTGGTAGGAGCCTATGTGGCCTTACCCCAGGAAGCAACAGAGGAAGTAGTTGTACCAAGACAGCTTTTGCAAAGGGATTGCCTATCACAGAGGTTCTCAAACTTTTTAGCACTGGGACTCACTTTTTAGAATGACAATCTGTCTGGGACCCACAGAAAGTGAAGTCATGGCTAGAAGTAACACTGGAGCTTGCTGCTTTCCTGAGAGTGCAGCAGTAAGTTGGGTTATTTCTCAGCCATTTTCCAATAGCAAAGTGAATCAGAAAGAAGAAAAGCCTATTTACAACTTTGACACAAGCAACACAGCCACACACCCCTCCTCCTTTCCATCTTCTCATCTTCCCATATTTTCAATATGGCTGTCCTAGGTGCTTTGCGACCCACTGCTGGATCCTGACCCACAAGCCTATCAGAAGAGGACTGTGAAAACAAGGACACCACCAGCAGTGAGGAGGGAAAGGGAAGACATCCTCCATCTTCTCCCTGCAATGTCATGCCTCTCCTCTCCCTATACTAGGTTTCTGCCCTGTTCCAGGGACTACTTGCCCCACCATTTGAGATTAGGAACGGGGGGGGCACTCAGCGACTTACAGTGGTCAACTATAGTACACTGCACAGATCAGTGGTTCTGAAACTGTGGGTCAGGACCCACCAGTGGGCCATGACATGATTTTTGGTAGGCTGTGAATCTGATAGCTGACAAGGAAAACCCTATGGTTTTCCGTAGGGTATTGAACCCTACGGAAACTGAAATGGAGCAGCACATGTGCTTTTATTCTTGAGTAGGCAAGTGGGCCTTGGCCCACTTCAAAGGCCAGGCAAAGGGAAACGCAAGGCCACCCGAATGGTCCCAATCTGATAAACGGTAAGGTTAAGGTTTCCCCACAACTGGATGCTCTAGTCGTGACCGACTGTAGGGGGCGGTGCTCATCTCTGTTTCAAAGCCTGTAGAGCTGGCGTTTTGTCCAAGGACAAGCTTCTGTGGTCATGTGGCCGGCATGACTCTACGCCGTAGCGCATGAACGCCGTTCCCTTCCCACCGAAGTGGTCCCTATTTATCTACTTGCATTTAGGTGCTTTTGAACTGCTAGGTTGGCAGGAGCTGGGACAAGCAACGTAGAGGCCAGCAGATGCTCGAGAAGGCGGTTCCCCCCATCCACTGAGAAGGGATAAAAACAGAGGCTTGAGTGGCTGGTAATGTGAAACTTAAAAAAAAATCTGGTAAAGTTAGGTGGGTCCGGAGAGAGTGTCGTTTGAAAAAGTGGGTCCTCCTGGGGTAAAGTTTGGGAACCACACGGTGTGCCGCATTCCCATTTTAGGTTGCAATACGTGCGCACTTACCGAGGATTCGGCTCCACTGAGTCCAGAGGGGCCTACTTCTGAATCAACAGGACTACCGTAGCCAGTAAGGTTTGCTTTCCCCGTGAGTATTGACGACAACGGCGAGGATGAGGAGCGATTTACACAGCAAGGTAAGGCTCCTTGCAAAACTTAGCGCTCCGCCCCCGATGGGGACGCGACTGATGACTAGGATTGCGCTGTAAAACCGACCGGCTTTGAGGAGGCGATTAGAGCCTTTCTAGAGAGGGGGAAGGAAGCGGGCAGTGGTCGAGCGCCGAGATCCCGGGCCAAGTCCCGACGCCCTCCCATCCCCGCCGCGAACTCAGGGCGGCCAAGTTCCTCCACGCGCAGCCACCGAATGGGCGTGGCCAGGCCTGCTCCACTCCTCTTTCTCCCCCCCCCCCGCTCTGGGGCAGCTTCAGTTTCTCCGCGCTGGAAACTTTTGGCTGCGCTCGGCGAGCCGGGGCGCGAAGCACTTGCAGCCGCCTCTCGAGCAGGATGGGCTGGGAATGTCGCTCTCGCGGAGGTGGCGCACAGCAGGTCGGTGGCGGCGGCGCCGGGGTCCTGGAGGGGGAGCGAGGGCTGCCACCCGGGGCGCGGAGTGGGATCCCAACGGGCTTCGGGGGCGGGGAGGGTCCTTTCAGGAGAGCAGCATCCTGGCTGAGTTGGAACGGATGCCGGGGTGAGGATGGCTCCAGCAGGCGCCTCTGCTGTAAAGCCCCGTCCCGCATCTGCCCCAGCTCGCCACGCTGATGCTCTTCCGAGCATCCAGGGAGAGACTGGCGAAGAAGCGGGTGGTGGCAACCGCAGAGCAGAACCCCCTGCTGTTACGCGGTTGCTTATACCCATTGCACTGACGTAACCCTCGTCCTGCTTTCTCGGCTTCTGCAGTGTTTGGGTAGCTTCGTTGCCATGGTGAATCACAGCTGCGGAGAGAGAAATTCTGTACCGGGCCATTCGAATTCTGTCACCAGAATTCTGCAGCTTTACTTCTCTTATTCTGCAATGTAGTAGAGTACTTTGTCTTGCAGTCTTTACTCCAGCATTGCTAATCATGGTCAAGGACTAGGAGTTATGCAGACCCACCTCCAACTAATGTAAATATCTCTTTCTCTCTCTCTCTTTTCCCTGGAAGTTGACTTCCCTGGAAATTTAATTCACTCTCTCACTCTTCCCTGGAAGTTGACTGGAACAGAACATTTCTGTTCTTCTACAGAACTGAATGCTACACCCAAACCTGACTAGGGTCTGCAGCAGACTCTGATCACAAATTTTACTTTCCTTTTGTAGCATTGTTTTTGGTATGTTGTTAATTTAGTTTGGGGGGATGGAGTGTGTTTCCTTTTTAAAAATATAAATAAATAAATAAATAAATATGGAAGCTGATGTTAAAATGAAAACAAATGCAAATCATAAAGTGTTTGCTAGGATTTAACAAGCCTCCATATATTTTTCTGATGGGAAGAAATCTTAGTGGGGAAGAGAGAACAGCCAATAGGAATAGCCTCCCCCCCCCAATAGGAACACATAATGAAAGTGCCCCATACTGTATCTATTTGGCTCTGTTCCCTTCTATTACACGCATCAGGAAGTTGTTGGGAACTTCCAGTATGTGTACTTCAGAGTCAGTAACCACACTTGTGTAATCCTTCATTTATTTTTGGGAGGGGTATGTTGTTTGTTTACCCCACGGAAGTTTATCCCTATGTTGGCACAAGTCCCAAAGTGTGGCTCTTGGAATAACTTGGAGAAATAGGTTAAAAGAAAATAGCTTAGATGGTATTTCATATTCATGTCACCTTCTCAATACCTTAACACGGCAAATGGGTTAAGTTGTGGGGAGAGGGTTAGCATGTGATGTTTGTTCTAGGTTTCTCATCCTCTTTCTTGCTGCAAGGTAGTTTTTTCTCCCCAATCCATTTGCGCTGAAGATTAATGTGGAACTTGGGCTCATGAATGAGGTTATTGTATTAGGGCAAAAAATGCAGAGTGATGCTGCATTTGTCTTGTACTAGCCAACTTCTCCCTGTAGTGCCAGCTTCATTTGCTCTTGCTTAAGAAGTTGTGAAATGCTACACAGACCTTCCTTGTTTGTGGGTTGCAAGTGCTCTGCGTAGATATCACATTGATTCTCTGCAGATGCTGCCCTTGATACAAGGGCCTTGAAAGTATGTGTATGGTGGAAAGGGTGGATCAGGGGAATTGGAGGGGAAATACTTTTCCATTTTGTTTTCCTCCCCCTCCCTCATTACAGATATATCTTTTGTAAGGTTTGACTTCTGGTAGATGCATTTTCCCCACTCAGTGATGCATATTTGGATGTGTGTGAGGGTGCAATCCTAACCTGGAGTTAGGCTGGCCAGTTAGGCCAGCAAAGTTTGGCCAGCACAAGGGGCACCATAAAGTATGTTTGGACCACTCTCTGAGGCCAGCACACAGACGTGTGTCATCCTCCCTGACTGCAAGAGTGGTCCAAATGTGCTTTACAGTGTCCCTTGTGCCAGCCAAACTTTGCTGGCCTAACTGGCCAGCCTAACTCCAGATTAGGATTGCGCTCTGAGTGAGGACCAACCTTGCTTCCCTCCATATTGCGGACAGCACAATTTGCACAGCACTCTCTGGGGTCAATTACTTAATTATCCAAGTGTAACCCTGTTGAATTCAGCGAGGCTTACTTCTGAGCAGATTTGGATCGGACTGGGTGCTGGGGTTGTAAACCAGCTCTGTTTCAAGAAGTAAGTGCAGGCTGTAAATGTCTCCACTGTGAAAATCAAAAGGGATCCCAGCTGCATTAGAAAGTCACTCTTTGTGAATATTTCAAAATGGTAGAAGAGCTTGAACCTTACTATTGTTGAAAAGTGGAATATAAATATTCTAAATTACAAATACTGATATTTAGGCCTGTCAGTCCTTTCTCTCCACCCACACCCATAGCTCTGCTGTGCTCTTCTATCTGTTGCTAAGCCAGCGGTTCCCAAATTATGCATCACGATGCCCTGGGGGAAAGCCCTCCTGCCCGCCCTGGTCCCTTTTCCTTTGACTGTAGCAGCATTTCAGGCCTCCGACCCCAGAAATAACTGGCCGTGATGTCACTTCCAGGAGTTGTGCACCATGTTTGCAGCGCAGGAGGGCATTGTGGGTCCCAAGAGTTTGGGACCCGCTAAACTGTACTCCCAAGGCACAGCATCCAAGGCCCTGGAGAACAGGCTGCATCTCTCCCTGTCCTCCTGCAATCCGCTTTTACTCCAACAGCAATTTCTCCTCTTGCCTCGTCACCCCTGGAGGAGCTTCAGCCGCCTTTGCATATCCTCTTTCAAGGCCCATATTTTGACAAGCAGCAATGGACGCCTGTATTTTTCCTTCCCATAACTCAATCTCTTATCCCATTTAATTTGCAATCAAATGCATTTTTGAGCTCATGATGATGGAACCTTTTACATTCCAAAGTTTGTCTCTGGCTACCATTTGCATTTAATTCTGGCCTGCTTTGAGGACTCCAGCGTACCCATCCTGAGACAGCTGACCTGGGCTTGCCTTTCAAGGATGTCTTGATCGTACTTGTTGAAGATGGAACGAGTTCTTGTATCTCAAGCTGTGATGAAGGGTCTTAGAAAATTGATTTGTTGTTTTTAAGTGGAGGGATTTGCTTATTCTGGCTTACCTTGCCTTTGCTATTATTAGTTAGTCCAGTTTGGGAATATGACACCCATGGTAGGTCCTTCAGCATCTTTGAGTCTATTAATTTGAAGTGCAACGGATTGTCAAGACAAACTCCAGTCTCAGTTTGCACTGCGCCATTTGAATCTATCACAGCAATGAACAGAAGTGGGGGAGAGAGCTTAGAATGTTGGTTTCTTAGTTTGATGGTCTGTGAGGAAATGGTGAATTTTGTCAGCATGAAAACTGGCTTTATCCATGAAATCAGAGTTCCTCTAAAAGAGGACCCTGAAGCCTTTGTTCAATATTGCATGCACTGAATATGGCCAGGTTCAATTGTCTCTTTTCTTCTCTAGTTTTGATTACTGGGGGGGCACTTCTAGCAGCTAAAAGTGGAGCTTTCGTTAAGAAATGAGAACTCGGAGGGCAATGTGTCTGCAAAAACAACTTTCATAATGAGACAATTTCTAGACCAAATGTATGGTTGGGAAGAGCCCAGCTGCCAACTGTTCTTTTGTAGCATTAGTTCTGCATTTTTGCCTCCCAATGGTTCTGATATCCTCTTGGAAGCTCAGTGATCACGTAAACTTTCTTGCTGATTGTGTCCAGTTCAATGAGTTGGGAATGAGAAGAGTGTGTGTGAGGTTTATGAATGAATGAAATTCAGTATATTTTCCCTTCAGTTATATTTATGGCAAACAAGAATGAATAATCTTGTTTTTGGTAGGAATCATTCTCAATTGAGAATCATTCTCAATTCCCTGTAAGGTACAACATGAGAACGTGTAAAAGGAGGAATCATGAATATCCACCTCCGTACTTAAATGAAAGTAGTTTGAGGTCTGAAGGAAAGCTGACATTTCAGGAGAATGAAATTCACAAGTATCCTCCCCAGAATGCTCATGGTAACATGTCATTCAGAGTTGACCTGCATACGTTTATGATGGCTATAGACAATGTCTATATGAGGTTTACTTATCTTACTATCCTGCCCTAAACATCTTAGAAAAGAGGTGTCAAAAATAAGCCCCACTGGCCAAATATGCCCTGTGGAAGTTTTATATCTGGCCTGAGTGATAATTGGATTTTCCCAGCACCACCATCAGCTGCTGAGCTGCACACATTGGCAGAAGCGGCACTGCTGAAAGGGTGGCACTGGCAGAGCCTAATTAATATGGGGGCTGCCCTTTCAGGGGCACTGCTTCTGCCAAAGAGCTGGGAGAGACAGATGGAAGGAGATTTCAGAAGTTGAGGAATGGTATAGGGGAAGGGGCAGGCCTGGAGGAGTTAGAAAAGCAGAAGGGAAAAAGTGTTGCGGCACTGGGAGAGCCCAACTATCAAACATGGGCCACCCTTGCAGCAGCAGCTATTCTGCCGAGGCATTATTTTGCAGAGCTGCTGACAGGGTGGCCTGCCTGATAATTGGGTTCTCCCATATCTTGAAAATATGATCCAGATTTGCATATTTTATCTTCTGTCCTCTGCAATTGAGTTTCTAGATGAGGAAAAAACAGCTTATTTCATCTTGCTGAATGACATCACTTCTGGCCCTCAGCAGTCGCCATGGATGGTTTTTGGCTGGCAAAATGAAAAGTTTGACACCCCTGTCGGGGTAAGATTGCTCACATTTTTAGAGTAACATATAAGGACCCCACCCACCGTCCACACCTTCATCATCACCTGAATCAGTAGGAAGACCCAGAAGCTGAAGCTTGCCCAGATGTGCAGATGTACCCTTAAAGGATAAAGACACTTGCTATTGCCTGTTATGGTTGCTAGATAGCACACTTCAGGGAGGAGGGGCTTTTCCTCCATAGTCTTGCACCTGAGCAACAAAATCAAAGAGTGAGGTGTCTTATACCTCACTTATACATCTCATACTACTGCCCTCAAGCCATCATCATAATCAAATCAAATCCACCATCCCGGGCTTAATCCACCCTCATGGGTCCAGGTGGACTTGTGCCAGTGGTATTGCTGGTCCAGATCCTAGTAGAACCACTGGTCTAGCAAGAGCCTTCCTTGATGGAGCAAATGTTTCCTTGTCCCAAAGAGGCCTCCAGAGGTCAAAACTCCTCCAATACAAGGGGTGCAGCGCATTGGCATTGCCGCACAAGAATTACACTGGATTGGATTGTAAAGCTGAACCTGCAAACCCACACACACTTGGGAGCAAGTCCCCATACAATTGTGTCTCATGGGAAGTCTGAGAAGGCTGTGCCCCTTGAAAAGTGTCTCTGTCCCTCCCCCAGTCCTATATATTAGAATCTACTACTAAAAGACCACAAATTTCTAGAGTACTGTTGTGTCACAAATAAAAGCTGTCCGCTCTCCTCTTCCTCCCTGCTGCATGTTTATCGGGTAGCAGCAATGTTTCTTTGCATTTGTATAGAAAGTGCGTTTCTCTCATTTCCTTCTTCCTGCTCTCTAGTCAATAAAACGAAAAGCAGAAGTGTTTTCCGTGCATGCCATTTGCTGCAAGCAGAACTTAAATCACAATTGTGTGCTTGTTTCCTTATACCTTAAGTAGGGCGTATGGTTTTTAGAGGCCCGAATCTAAATAGTTTTCCAAATAGCATAGCAGTGTTCATAAATCGTGGGTGCTTGCAAAAGAGGCGTAAGGGTTCTCCTTTTGATAGGAATATGGGAGGTGAGAAAGAGAGACGCCACCTTCTGTTGGAGTGGGGCTAGCAGTGCAGTGGTCAACCTGAAAATTCAGGAGTTGTCCCATAGCCATACCCAGTGAAGACTATGCAGTAACAAGCACGACTTTAAGGGCCCAATCCTATCCATCCTTCCAGCACTGATGCAGTGTGCCAACAGGTCATGTGCTGCATCCTGTGATGGGAGGGGGGGACAACAATCATAGAAGCCTCCTCAGGTAAGGATACAAATGTTCCCTTCCCTTGGGGCTGCATTGCAGCTGCATCGGTACTGGAAAGTTGGATAGGATTGGCCTCCAATGACTTAGAGCATCTCCTTTCCCTTACACCCATTCCTACTGTGAAACTTGCTATGCTTCATTTCTAGCTCCTTTCATCCCAAACCCTTGGAGCGGGCTGCAACAGTTTTAAAACAAATGTATACATTTTTTAAAATGAAATGTAAACAAATTTCATAGATATATGGTAGAGAGTTAGCCTATTTGGGTACCTGTGGTAGTAAGTTCCATTGTGTTCTCTAGGACTTTCTCCTAGGTCAGTTTGCATAGAATTGTAGCCTTAATGAAACATGAGCTCTGTGTTGTCTACGCAGCCTCTCCTGAAGACAGTGGCCTAGCTGTGAACCCATGCAGCTTGACCAGTGGTTCCCAGAGTCCTCCATGGGAGTAGGGAACCACTTAAGTATTTGTGGGGGTGGGGCTGCAGCAGCAACATGACCCCCAGGGATGGGAGGGTTTTTTTACCAGCCTCCAGCACTGGAAAAGGGGGAGGTCTGGGGAGTCCTCAGGAGGTCCCCCATACCTCCAAACGTGTTAAAAAAAGAAAAGAAAAATGGTCACTTCAGGTTTTCATCGCGAAACCTAAAGTGCCCATTCCCCCCTTTTAAAAACATGCTTGGAGGCATGGGGAGCCCTCCGCAGGGATCCCCAGGACCCCCCACCCCCTGCGAGGACATCAGTCCTGGAGTGTAAAAAAATCTCCATCTCCAGCAGCAGCATGATCCAGGAGATTGCATTGCTGCCTGCCTTCCTTCCTTCCTTAAAAGGCAGGGAGAGGTGGTTCCCTGGCAGGTAGGTCAAAACCTATCAGTTTGGGAACCACTGCCCTAGACGAATTTCTTAGTTTGCTTCCTGCTGAGCCTGATGCTGCTTCTCCTCCAAGATCCCTTGGAAGGCAGCTTCACTTGTCCACCAAGGTCCTTGGTTTCAAAGGCAGCAGATGAGCACTCTGGCGGTAGAGAAGCCCTGGAGCTCTGCTCCCTCCACTACGCCCCTGAGTTAGTAAGCAGCTGTGAGAATTTGAGAGCTAGCTTTCATTTAACTCCTTATTTTGCTGGCCACGGTGCTTTGTGTCTTGAGAACAAGACACCAATCATGAAACCCCAGTGAGTGGGTGGTGGTACACCTGATCACAAAACAACAGCAGTGAGAAAGGATATTGAGATTGTGTGCTTCTCCTGATCTGGTCTCTTTGCAAGCCTCTCAGTGTGATAAGCATAGGCTGAAAACATGCATTTGCATTAGCATTGCATGTATCTGTTAAAAAAAAAAAAGACCCATCTGTGAAGGCTGCAATGACACTGAAGCTTTAGAGACCCAACAGTGAGCTTATCCTCTTCCTCACTCCCACTGGAACGGCTTTGAGGCTCATTAATACAGGCATGCTAAGATGTGCACTTGCTTGGCATACACTCGTGTACATGACAGGGATTGGGATCTCTGAAAGAAGACAGCTCTTTAAATCCTGCAGTATTATATCACATTTTCAGTATCTTGTGACCTTTCCCCAGACTTCAGTATAGAATAATGGGCCAAGTTTTTAAAGAACCATAAAATTACTTCCATGAGCTCAGGAGGCCTTTTTTTTTTCTGTTGCCACGTGCTGCATGACAAACTGCTTTTGAGACTTGGAGGAGCAAGTTTGTTATATTTGGCTTGCGGGAAAGTCAGCTGTTTAAAGAAGTAGAGCTAAAACCTTCTCTGGACTATTACAAGCCCCTTGCATAATTCTTAGCAGCTCTTGGCCATCATTTTTTTTTAAACTGTCTATTATTATTTCCAAAGCATGGCTGGTTAGAATTATATACTTGAGCAATTCTTCCAAGTCACCAGTATTCTCGCTGTTCAGGCAGATCTGGAACCTTCTGTTCAAACAAGCTGTCGTGGCATTTCCTTTTCTTTTCCCTATTGTTTGGCCATCTGCATTCATGAAACTTTAAGTCTCTCTCTCTCTCTCTCTCTCTCTCTCACTGTGTGTATGTGTGTGTGTGTGTGTGAGTCATATTTTTTTCTGAATAGCAGTTTTGCTTTGCATTTCTGATGTTGGTCTGTGAGGCAGAGGCTATCTCTACAAGAGGGTCTGCAGTTTGATTTAACAGTGCAACATAAAAATCAATGTGAGCTACTATTTTCTTATTTGAAAGTGCATGCTAGATGTTGAGATACTAAGCTATGACACTTGCTCACTTTCTGCTTGTAGTGGCCATCCTGTGTGAGTGTGTGTTGGTGGGGCACAGAATTGGCAAGTTATCTACTGCAAGGGAAAATTAACCAAAACAGTGCTATTGTACTCTGAAAGAAGCCCAACCCCTTCAGTGGCCTGGCCAACTTGGACCTCTTTCCTCCAAATCTTTTTGAATCTCAAGGGAGCTCAATTCTAGCAACTAACATGCCAGTACCTTTAAGCACCACATAGTTCCTGGAGCATCTGCTCCTAGATCTGGCTTTGCACAGCAGGTTCTGTGACTCTATTGTGTGGAGCACCGTTTAAGGAGGTTGAAAAGCTTTAAAAGGTACTATACATACTTTTGGCAGGTCCAGTGATGTAATCAAGGGGAAGTAGAGCTCTGGAATGTGTCTTGTAGCAGGAGATGCTGTGAAACATTTTTCAAAGGATTTGGCCAAGAAAAAGCAACAGGTTCAGCAGGAGGCAAACTGAGAAATTTGCCTGGAAGCATGTTACTGTCTCTAGGCCATTATCTTTCCCAAGGCTGCCTAAGACAGTATCAATCAAACAGTATTTATATACCACTTTTCAACAAGAAGTTCACAAAGCGGTTTACGGGCAAAAAAAAAATTGGTTAAATGGGTCCCTGTCCCAAAAGGGCTCACAATCTAAAAATAACTTGGGGGGTGGCCAACCTTTCAGTTTTTGGAGTTCTGGACCTTTAACCATGTGGAGAAGAGGGAATTTCAGCTTGTCATCTCATGGAAACAAGCTGCACCTGCTGAAATTCCCTCCTCTACACAATTGTTAGAGCCCCAGAACATACCTAAAGGTAAAAGGTTGACCGCCCCGATGTAACTCATGTTACATTAAGGCTATAATAATCCTATGTAGTTTTATCTGGGAGCAAGTTCTATTGAACACAATGGGACTTCCATCTGAGTAAACATGGTTGGTATAGCACTTCAATATGCCTTTTATATTTATAGTATTTGGGATATTTTTAAATTCTTTTTCTACATGCATTTGTTTTAATACTATTGTAACTAAAAAGTTTGGAATGAAAGTTGCTTGATCTTTCAGTGAATATAAGTTTCAAAGTAGTAGAAAGTGGCAGGAGAAAAAAATGCTCTGAAGAAATTTAAAGTGATTTTTTTTTTAATGAGTAGTCTTAGAGAGAATATGGGGGTGGGGTTTCATGACAAGCTTCTGTGGTTGAGAATTTGTCACTATGCTACTAGGCAGATCAGGAAAGTGTATATACTGCATAAACAACCTTGCCAAAAAGTGAATATGAGATGAATAGATGTGTTTAAGTATGTCAGTGTCACAGAAGTTGTCCAATCTGTTACACAAGAGAATGACAGTGGAATCATATGTGTGTTTAGTTTGCTGTATAGTAAGGCTCATTTTATGCAGGGATTTTTAGACTGAACTACAGATCAAAAGCCTGTAGTGTGGATCTTACCTCTTCCTTTCACTTACTTAAGCAAGTCACGTGTTCTCTCTCTCTCTCTCTCTCTCTCTCTCATATCAGTAATATACAGGTAACGAGGCTGACCTGCATCAACATCATTGTTGTAATAACAGGATAAGGTGCTTTGAATGTGCAAGTTAATATGATAAGTCTTATCACTGAGATGTATCTGGATCCTCTAGTTATTAGTATCATGAGTAACTGAGCTGGGAAAGTCTTTTGCTGGACACTTTAAGAAGCTGCTATTAGTTGGAAGGGTCAATAAAAGGCTAAATGGACCAATGGTCTGGCTTGGTTCACATATTCTCATGTGTGTTCTTTTCAGTGATCCTGTTTTATGGGATCAGTGACTCATCAGTCCAGTATCTTGTCCTCACCTGTTTCTAGTACTGTGGAACTCCTTGCCAGTGGGGGTGGTGATGGCATCTGGCCTAGGTGCCTTTAAAAGGGGACTAGACAGATTTCTGGAGGAAAAGTCCATCACAGTACAGGCCATGACGGGTGGTGCAACCTCCTTACTTTAGAAGTAGACCACCTCAGAATGCCAGATGCAGAATAGTGGCAAGGAGATGCAGGCATCTTGTTGTCTTGTGTGCTCCCTGAGGCATCTGGTGGGCCACTGAGGTACAGGAAGCTGGACTAGATAGGCCTTTAGCCTGATCAAGTGGGGTGGTTCTTATGTTCTAGTATTGTAGTGAAAATGGCAGAAATCTACACAGTACTCCCATAAAGGAGTTGCTCAATTCCTTAGTTTGTACCAGGCTAGGGTGCTTTCTAAGGCACAACAAAAACAAGGATCTCCATTCAAGTGCAAACAACTTATTGCACTGAATTATGAGATGCTATTGAAAGTCTAGTGTGTTCTGGCAAACAGCCTTCTTCAGATGCACTGCCTGCAACAGTGAACCCTTTATGATGGGGCTACAGTCACTGTTGTGGAAAGTGCTTCCAAAGAAAGCCATTTGCCAGAACGTGTTAGGCTTTCAGTAGCATCTCATTATACCTTGAAATAAGTTGTGTGTGTTTTCTGTTCCTGTTTGGAGGTTCTTCCTCTTTTTTTGCTAGCGTGCAAACTGACCCACCTTCCCAGTAGACCCAGTAGACCATCTTAACCAGCAGTTCTTCGGAAAGTGAGGTAGCAAAGGTTAGTCACTATTCATTACAGGAGTCTTGCAGGAGTCTAAATAGGAAGGCAGCCTGTTTATGAGCCTTGCTCGTACCTGAAGCAAATGGGGATGTGGCGAAAATGCCTGATTCCCCCCTTGTTTTCCACCCATTTTTGTCCTTGCTAGCCATAAGGAGACACTCGGGATGCCTCAACTTCCTGAAGAGACTGCTGAGTCATTTGGAAGCAGTAGCCCTTTTGGTCCTATTGTTGGGTTTGCCTTTCTTCCTTCCCGAACAGATTCGTAACCAAGACCTTGGCAGTCAGCCCATTCATGGAACAGAGATGCTCATCTGATTCTCAAGAACGGGAAAGGGCTCAAGTGACAACTCTAGGAGGACAACAACCTCCTAGCCTCTAATAATCCCATAGGTAGACCCTGGTTGACATCCACAGGTTATAAAAAGCAGGGCCAGTCACCTCTTTGGTCACTCATTACCTGCATCGGCAAGGGTTACCTGTCTGTTTGACTAGTTGCGAATGTCAGGACCAAGATCCTGGACTACTATGAGTGAGTATTTAGGATAGGGACAGTACTCAGTAAGCCACATTGGGTTTTTTTAATTTTCATCTTGCCCTTTAACCTCTGTGCTATGCTGTAACCAGCATTAATCAGTGTGTGCTCTTAGGAACCCTGGGCTCCATAAGCGGCCCCCATCTGCTCAGTGCAGTTCCACTCCATGCATGTGCTGGTGCTCTGGAGTTCCCTGAGACCCTATGCATGTGCCAGGGGGGCTCCCTAAGACTCCGCTTAGGAGCATAAAGGGCTTCAAAGCCTGAAAGGGTTGAGAACCACTGCTTTAACTTAACTACTGCAACCCTCTTTTCTCATTCTGTGCATTTTCAAGTGCCTTTGGGGGAGGGTGATCTTCATTCTTTGAGCAAAATCAAACTACATTCTTAACCTGCCTGTCTCAGTTCACCCAAGAGGGGGCTGGTTGTTCTGTCTTCCCTGGCCAACAACTTTCACTACTGCCCAGATTTTTAAGGCCTCCCGCCCCGCCCCGCCCTGTATTTTGCAACTCTCCATTCTTCTAGGAGGGAGGTTTTCCTAGGACAGTCACCTCCTGTTTTTCCCAGGCTTTAGGTGTTGACAGCCAGAACTACCACCCAAGTTTCAGGGTCTTAGAGCACAAGCCCATGCCTGTCTACTTAGAAGTAAATCCCATGGTTTTCAGTGGGGCTTACTCTCAGGGAAGTGTGCATAGGATTGCAGCCTTAGCGAATGCCAGTTGCTAGGTGTTGTACACAGTGGTGTCATTCAAATGATTTAGGAACAGGAACTCACTTTTGATTGGCACTTGTCGGGAACCCGGAACCAGCCACGGAGCCCGTTAGGATCCGGAACGCCCGTTCTGGTCCCTTCCCCCTGAATGACATCACTGCCTTCGCCCCCCTAGGAATCCAGAGTTGCTCCCTTTAACCCTCTGAGTGCCAGCCAACCAAGAAGAAAAGCTCTTTGCAAAGGAATTGGGAGGGGGGAGGAGGGAGAGTGAAGTGGGCGGAGTCAGCCCTAATTTTAACTAGTGGAATTGAGTTCCCCCGCGTTCCCCCTGCATGGCATCACTGGTTGTACACCATGCCTGACCATCTGCCAGCACTAGGGAAGACTGGGGTGGTGGCGGTGGCAGCAGCAAGGGAGCCTTTTTTGTTTGTTTTCTTTTTCCCTTTTTGGGTCTGGAATTAAGCGAGGTTTCCATATGAGAGTGGCACTCTGCTGCGCTAAGAGCGGTGGGATATTAAAACCTATGGTATCAATTGATTGTGTCTTCATTGAGATTAAATGCTTCCCAAGAGTTGATATTAAGGTTGCGGTTGAGTGTGTGCAAGGTCTGCAGAAAGCGATAACCTTTTAATCTGTGATCAAAGCCTGATTGTAGTAGAAGCTGCTTTATCCCTCCCCTTGATGATCAGATAATGTTTAATTTTCATACCCTACGTCTGTTGCTAAAATGGTATCTGCTAAAATATGTGCTCAAAACGGAAGAAAAACAACCCCTGGATGTGGCACAAAATGCTGCTGGTCAACTTCCTTGACTCTCAATAGATCTTTCCCACACTCCATTTTGCAGTGTTCACACAGGATTGGGAATGGCAAACTGGACCAGAGTCATTCCTGGATGTTGTCAGAATTGCCTCTCCTGTTGAACTAATTGGTAACTGAACTATCTCCTCCTCTTTTGCAGAGTGGGGGAGGGGACGGATGGACAAAACTCGCCATACATGCAAGCAGTTTTGAGGCAGAATATAATGTATGGAACTATAAGTCAAATGGTAAACATAAGTCAAATGGATGGAGTGACAAATGCTGCCTTTTCACTGGGAGGTCGGTGCTTCTCCAACACCCTAGTTTTCCATTCCCCTTTCTTCCACACTTCAGTTCCATCACTCCTCTTCCAGGGAGTGGGAGGAGATCAGTGAAGATGAGTGACTGGGCAGAAGAGGGCACCCCTGCCTGGGGTGACCACTTCAGTTGGCCTCATGGGTGGACTGGCCCAGGCGGTAAAGCAAAGCTTCACATCTGAGCAGAGATGAATGCTGGATGGCATGGATAGTTCGAAGGGCCTGAGCCCTTGACCAGAAATGTATTATAGTGGGATCGCTGCTATACTCTGCCAAAACACAGTAATGACAGCAATTCTGTACGTAGCCACTGGCTGGATACAATCCTTTCCCCCCTTGCATTCAGATAGCCGATGCTGTTTCTCTGTAAGCGTATGGCATCTTTTATGACTTCTGCTCCAATGCAATTCTTAGTCCACCCTTCAAGCTGTTTAGGACAGGGGACTTGTGGAAAGGATTGGCTAAGGATTATGGAGGCATGCAAGTGCTGTCTTGGGAGAGGTGCCTGCTGCCTGGATGCAGAGGTTTGCAGCATCTGGACAGCAGGCGTCTCCACCAGCAAGCTCACAGCATTCTTTGAGGTGGGGGCTATGCCAAGGGTTGCTCTTGCCAAAGGCCATGAAACTATTGAAAGCATATTAACAGGGGGAAAAAAAACTAACTCCAATCAGCAAGGACCAAACAAGAATCAGCCCTGCTTCTTAAGTAGTCAGGATTTAATTACTACAATGCAATGAATATGTGGCTATGTACTATTTCAAAGTATGGCTGACATCACAGAGAAGATTCTACCTTCTGTAAAAGCTGGGATATGGAGCTGGTCTAAGTGTTAGCTTGAGTGATGGTGTATTTCATCATCAGTCATGACATATTCCTATACTGTATGCAATGCAAGCTACTTGACTTGGTGCCTGATCCTATCCAACTGCCCAGTGCCAATGCAGCCCCAAGGTAAGGGAACAAGCATTCTCTTGTCTTGATGAGGTTTCTGTGACTGCCTCCTCCCCCCTACAACTGCAGGATGCGGTGTCTGTCCTGTCATTATAGCTGCATGATTACTGGAATCACTCATTAGGGGTACAATCCTACACTGACCTGGGAATAAACTCCATTCACTATAATGGGACTGACGTCTGAGTAAACATGCATAGGATTGGGATCTTAGCCTGTGTGATAAAGTTACAGTGAAAATATTAAGCATATTAATATACTGCGTTTCATAGAGTGGTGTGCCGTACACTGAAAATCCAATAAATGTAACTGTGCTCTTTTTCTTTCTGGGTGATGGCTTTGAAAGCAGTGTCCCATTCAAAATGGGAGAAGGAGGGGATTTTAGCCTGACATAAAACATGCTTGTTGGGGGCAAGTTCCAAGAAGTATTTTTAAGTATACTGAGAAATTACTTCATTCCTTTAGTGGTCTGGGGGAGGGGAAGTCCCCTGATTTTTCTACATCAAAACCCTAAGTCTGGTGACAGCCTGATGGGGAAGAAAGAAGTTATAAAAATATGCCTGGAGGGGAAGTAAAGTATAGGTTTGCCAAATGGGCAAAAGAGAGGTCTTCTGAAGAGGCATTCTCTCGGCCAGTCTACAACAGGGAATATTATTAATAGTTTTTCCAGATAGTTTTTCTGATCCCTAGATAGCTGATTCTGCATGTTTTTTTAAGACAATGTTCTTTTTTCTTTGTAATGCAGAGGCAAGGAAACTGTTTGGGATGCAGGGTGCTAGGACAGGCACTGTGCTTTGCAAATAGGTTGTGTGCTGTTTTCAGATCCCAGCAGGATAAAGGAATCTTGCTGTTACCTTCTAAACTCTAGAGTTCAATCACAGATCAAAGTCATCTATAGGGCAACTAAGGTTCAGCCTACTGATACCAACCAAACCTCTCCTTTGCTCCTTCCCGTGCTCTCAGCATGCTTGTTTTATGATCTATGTTTTCTATGTCCTCTGCTGGATCACACATATCCCCTTTGGCCTGAAGTGACAGGCTCTTCAGTCTAGCAGAGATTGTCAGAGAGAAACAATGTCACTTCTCCCTTTCAAGGTGGTCACAGCCCATGCTGTGAGGCATTCAGAACTGTGACCGTTAATGGGTCTGTTATCAATTGGATATGCAAAATTGTTTGCCTGATACCCACCCCCACCCTCTCCTTGAGGAACACACTGTATGACGGGGAAACTGCCACCTTTATCATAAATCCTCATGGTATTTCATTTTTGATATTGGAAGAACATTATTATTATTATTATTATTATTATTATTATTAATAATAATAATAATAATAATAATAATAATAATTAATAATTTGTAAAAAGTGGTCAGTACTGTCCTGGATGAGTACTGACTCTTGTCATGGTTACAACAATCCTTTAAATACATGTGAAAATCTTTGCATTATTAAGTGCCCTCTAAATGGAATGTCCGCTATCTATCTTTACAATTAAAGCCACAAAAGGGACTGGCCCAGTGAATGTGAGGTTCATTCTTAATCTGCAATATGGCTTTGTGATGGTGGAATGTCATGTCATGTATAAATTGCTCTGCATTCTGTGAATTACAGAAGGAGAGCCCTACTGGATTGGGCCTAGGACCTACTGTATCTAGACCAACTTCCAGTATCTTACATTAGCCTACCAGTTGACTCTGGGATAAGATACCTGGATCCTGTTGCCACTTCTTGCATCTGGCATCCAGAGATAGGAAGCCTCTACACAAACCTGGAAGTTGCATAATGGATTAGCAGCCATTAAGTCTCCATAGGACTTGACAATTCATGGTTGTCTTAAAATCTTTCAGAGTGAGATGTAACTGGAAGTTTGATATGGGAGTGAATCTCTAGAACTTGCTGCCTGGGTAACTGCAGTTTTCCCCCTCATTCTCTTTTTCTCCCTTGTTTTCATTTTTTCCCCCTTACCTGACTAATTCTTTGTGTGACACACTCATTTCCATCCAAATATTCAGGATTTTAAAATTCTCTTCAGAGGCTGTTGTTAAGGATACACAATTACTATATGTTAAGAACGACTCCCAGATAAGTCCCAAAATCCATTTGGGGGCATTTGCATTTGGATATGCTGCACCTTCTTGCAGGCTATAATGAAGAATCCCCAGAATAGTTCCTTCCTAATCTTTAAAGAAAATGATGGGGTTTGTTTACATAAAAGTTTTACTGAAAATGGCTTGGCCACAGCTGACCTGTAAAGTCTTCCCTGAAATATTTGGGAGTTGTAGGCACCATTGGAGTTCTGTCAGTGCCCCTTTTCAGTGAAGTGTGGGTGCCCTCAACTTGTAGAAGAAACCTTTTGAAAGGTATATAATATGAAATGGGAAGCATTGTGGCTGTGATGTCAGTATTTACAATAGGCGGCCAGGGAGGGCTGGGGATAGCAGCAGAGGCATGGCTGAAAGAGATGACATTTTTATCAGAGGCAACACGCTGGGAATGATTGAAAGAGGTTGGGATTCTCCTAGCAGACTGACAGGCATTGGACTTTTCCACAGTTACTAAGGAAAGGTACAAACTGCAAGTGAGGAGATTCTGGTTGGACATCAGGAAGAATTCCTTGGCAATAAGGGCTGTTTGATAGTGGAACAGATTGCCAAGGGAGGTAGTGGATTCTCCCTCACTGGAGACCTTCAAACAGAGGCTCAACAGACACCTGCTGGAGATGCTCCCAAAGCATTTCCTGCTACAGGCAGGGGGTTGGACTCGACCTTTTAGGTACCTTCCAACTCTATGATTCTGTGTTCTGGATCCTTTGCTGTAATGGACTAGTTTGCTGCTTGCTGCTTGCATGGTATGATATTCGCTTATCTGAGAGGGGCAGAATTGCCACTTACCTTGTTATCTGCGCTCATGTCCTTGTTATGCACTATGCAGAGACCTTCAGAATGGTACCTGCAACCAGTGCTGACCCCTTTAAAATGGCCAGCAGAAGCAACCGCCAACCATGTTTAAGGGGTCCATACTGGTTTCAGATGCCATTGTGAAGATCCCTGCAGCCTCTGGAACGTTTTTGCAGCATTCAGAGATCTTTTGGCAC
Source organism: Lerista edwardsae (assembly GCA_029204185.1). NCBI lineage: Eukaryota > Metazoa > Chordata > Lepidosauria > Squamata > Scincidae > Lerista > Lerista edwardsae. The sequence continues at coordinate 722,868 of JAJKFI010000120.1, forward strand.
TTCCTGCTGCACTCTGCTGGCTTCTTGTGAGTCTCGGCTGGATTCTATTGATGGCAGATAAGGGACCCCTTACGCCTAACCCCACTGATCCCATAGGTTCGTTATCTGCAAATTCTCTCTCAGTGAGGTTTGCCAGGACCTAACTCAAGCAGATAACGAGGTCTGACTGTAATTTTGTGGTGACACGCACCCATCCGACCCATTGCATCTTTCAGATGCCAACTGCTACTAAATGCGCTACTTCAGACTTCTCAATTCCTTTAAATCCAGTTAAGACTCTTGGGACTTCCTTTTTCTTGGAGCTTGTTGAGCCAGCTTTTCATCCATTTCTGAGAATGGAGGAACATAGACCTCACCTCTACAGATCAGGAGAAGAGGACTTAAACCAAACAAATGGAAAGAGAGTCGAAGGACAGGAGATCAGTCCTGTCAGTGGCTGCAGTTAGTTATGAATGGGGAGTGTGCCATGGCAACCAATTGAGAAAGAATTTTCCTGTCAACAGACATGGTCGGTCGATGAGCAGCGCACTGGAAATGAAAAACAGAAGTGGAGATCCAAAAGGGAACTTGATGTGTAAAATGTTAGAACACCATCAACCAAGCAATAGTTTAACTCTTTCCCCTACCTCATAAATGCACAATTTTCCCACTGTGCTTTCCTGCCCTGGCAGTCTTTGCTACTGAAAAGAATGTGGTAAGTGACTATTAAGAAGATTTCTAGATTTGAGCTTTTATTTCTAGAGTTGAGCATGCCTTGATAGCTTTTTGTTTTTCTGTGTAGTGCCTCAATCCCCTTCGCTATCAAGATTCTTCCGTCCACCCCCAATTCCTCCAGTTCTGAGAATTGCTCAACGTGCCCCAGTCCTACAAAAAGAGCATGTGGATCACACTGGGGCTGCTTCCCTGTGCCTTGGTGTGTACTTTTAATCAACACAATTGGAAGAGAATCTCTGCAAGAGTCTCCTTTATTTACAACTGTGTACATTCTAACTCAGGATTTGCAAAGTAGGCAACTTCCGTCACTCTATCCACATCTTGGTCTTTACAGTAGCATAAAGCTCTTTGTTGTGTTTGTCACATTGGTGTTTTTTTTTCTAGGTTAAATAGGCACTTGTTGTACCATTGGCAGTAATAACTAGGTGTTGATACCAGTGTGATTCAGCTCATTGTAGATTTTGGGAAAATCTGATTGGGGGAAAGACTGCAGGGAGATCAAGGGTTTGTGCCTTCTCAGAGTGTTCATTAAGCTCTGATCTTTTTATTCAGGGTAGGCCCAAGATCTTCTGCCATCAGAAGCGATGTGTTAAATGCTGCTTTTTTTAACCAGCCCATTCTCTGGATTGGAAAAGGCGGAGGGAGACAGAGTGGTGAGCTGGAGCTCTCCATCCTGTCCTGCTCTTCCAATCCAGAGAGAGAGAGAGAGAGAGAGAGAGCACTGTAAGTAAGTAGGTAGGCGGAAGTGGATGTTTCATAGCTGGGCCAGCCCCGCTTTTGTTGGTTTTCATATAAGAAGACTTATATCACAGCTTCCCATCTCACAGCTATTTTCTGCACAATAGAGAGTGCTGGTTATTTGGAATGCCTTCAAATGGGGTCTGAGACAGTTGGACACTTTGTACAAGCTTCAAAAATCTAAGTTTTTGAAAATTTTTCTATGATACATGCATTTTGAGTTTTCTACTTTAGGAGACAAATGAATGGCAAAGCTACATCGCAGGCTACAGGCCATGATGGTTTGTGGAACCTCCATACTTCAGAAGGAGGCTACCTCAGAATGCCAGATGCAGTGGAGTGGCAACGAGATGCAGGTATCTAGTTGTCTTGTGTGCTCCCTGAGGCATCTGGTGGGCCACTGTGAGATACAGGAAGCTGGACTAGATGGACTAGTAAAGCTTTCTACTTTAGGAGACAAATTCCTTAGATACATGCAAACATTTACTAGCCTTAGAGCTGAGCATATAAAAGAGAGATGAACCCAATTGTTGTAAACTAAAACTCAACGGAAAAGGAAGGGTGTCTTAAGGGCAACCTGCCTTGGGTTCTCTTCTTCTGCAATCAGAAGGTCTGACAAATACACTTTTGTGTGGAATGTTCACAGTTTGTTCAGTAAAAATAGGATTGGATCTTCCATGATAAGAAGAAAAGATCACTTAGTAGTCCTAATGGGTTCCCGTCATCTGCATTATCTCTCACCTTGTTCTTACTTGTTGAAGGTAATGCAGTCCATCTGGTTTTATTGTAGGGCCATTGTGTTCCACTTCCACTCCTAGACCTTCAAGCTGAAGCAGATCTCAATGATCCCAGCTCAGTGATGAGGACAGTACAACAATATCTTGACTTTCATCACCTTATTCTTTCAACCATTTTCAATTATAACTAGATTTTGTCCAGTCTTTCCTCATTCATCTAACTCTATCCAGCCTTCCACATTGTTCATTGACCTTCCTGTGTTTTTCTTTTATTTCTGCTTTATTTAGGTTTTGCACACATTCAGATAGTTATTTACGTTTTTTGCTGACCAAATAAATGTACAAGCTAAATAAGGCTATGCTTTGGCATTCATCCATGCTCTGGTCCCTCACCAAAGTGCACCTTGTGTCTGTCTTCATGACGTTGTATGTTGAAATTGAAGAATAACGTCTGTGCGTAGGAATTGGCCTGATCACATATATTCTTCTGAAAATCTATCTCTGGAAACCCCAGGGGTAATTTGGACAGGGAAGCTTTAAATGGAAACTTCAGGCAACGTCTATTTTCACCTAGTGTCTGGCTGTTCCCTGCTCATGTGGTCAGGCATTTTCTGTGCTGGACAGCTTCCCAGGGGCCCAAGAAGCCTCCATGTCTACTTTCTTGGAAGTAGCAGCATAGTTAGGATGATTTTGGATACTTCTGCTCAGGTTTGAGGTACAAAAGCCCTTGTGAATCTGCTATTCCAATTCCATTATGGTCTAATGCCAGTGCCAGATTTAGGCATAAGCTAAGTAAGCTACCAACCTTCCTGCCAACCTAGCAGTTCGAAAGCACCGAAATGCAAGTAGATAAACAGGGACCACTTCGGTGGGAAAGTAATGGCATTCCATGTGCTACGGAATAGAGTCATGCCGGCCACATGACCACAGAAGCTTGTCCTCGGACAAAATGCCGGCTCTACAGGCTTTGAAACGGAGATGAGCACCGCCCCCTACAGTTGGTCACAACTAGACCATTCGGCTGTGGGGAAACCTTTACCTTTAAGCAAGCTACAGTTTAGGGCCTCAGAATCCTCAGGTACCTCAAAAATCAAATTCAGAATTTAAAATTTTGTGCATGCTGAATGTACACACACAGAGACACACACTACGGTGTATACCTTTTTAAAATGGCATGTGCAACAAAATGTGGTTTTTTTAAAATACAAGGGTACCTCCAAGCTTTATGCAGGTTGAGCATCCCTTATCTAGTCTGCTTGGGATGGGAAAGTGTCTGGATTTTGGATTTGTCTGGATTTCTGCATAAATATAATGAGAAATGCTTCTTCTTGCTCTTTTCCCTGCGACCCATTTGGGTGCCTCCTGGCCTCTTGAACACTTTTCAACAATGGCACACACCACAGAGCAGAGAATAGACCTTACAACCTGTACGTGGGAATGAGCACAAGCCTAGTGTTTGCACTACAGAAAAGTCTAAATGGTCACACTAAAAAAAAAAGTCTTGGGCAAAAATGTCTGGATTTCAGAATAGTCTGGATTTCGGATGTCTGGGTAAGGGATGATCTCCCTGTATCGCTTGGGGCCTCACCAAGTCTAAATCCAGCACTGCCTAATGCACTGTGCTGAAAGGACTGGAGCTCATTGGCAGAGCATTGGTTTTGCACACAGAAGGTCCCGGGTTCAGTCCCTGGCATCTCCAGGTGGGTTGGGAAAAACCCCTGTCTGAAACCTGAGACTGCCACTGCTAGTCAGTGTGGGAAATCCTGATGGGCTGTCCAATCCTAAGCAGCACAGACATAGAAAGGCTGACATAGTAGAGCCGTATCCTAAGCCCAGCAAGAGGCAGCAGCAGCTCAGTGCAGGGCAAGGGAAGGTTTCCCCTTGCATCTGGGTAAGCCCCAGCCAGCCCTATGGGGCTGCTCGGATCTGTGCCTGCAGGGCCGGCCTGGCCAGGGACAGGGTTTAGGATGTGGCACCAGCACCGTCGTGCATCACCGCCCCTGTCGCTGCCCATTACACCTCCAGCATGCCTCTGGGACTCCCTTGGCGAGGTTCTGCGCCGACTAAGCACCACCAACACTCAACTGGTGCATGGCCAGCGCTGCTGATAGGTGCAGTGGCGCCGGAGTGCCGACACTGCTGCTTGCGCTGGTCCAGTGCCCAACTCACCGGCACAGATGCGCTTGGTGGCACATTTGCAACAGTGCTGGATCAGCGCAAGAACGTAGTGTTGGCGCAGGTATAGGATTGTGCTCTTATTGAGGACCCCACTGTCTGACTTGGTACAAGGCAGTTTCCTATAATACAAGAAGCTCCTCATGGAATTTCAAACTTGAAAATACAAAAAGAAGAGGACTTTGAGAATCCTCTCTTGGTTTGAATGATCCATGTGATGATCCATTTGATCCATGTGAATGATCCATCATGGAATGATCCATGTGAATGATCCATCATTCAGTTCTCTTATGATGGAGAGGGGGAGAGAATTTGGATTCTCATGTGGGTGGGGTGAGAAGCACAAGTTTGTTTCATGCATGTTTGTCCCATTTGCCTATGAAGCAGGGAGAGGGCCAAAAGGCATGTAATGTGTGAGGAAGGGGAGTGACACTGGTATCCTCTTGCCTCCCTGCAGCCTACTGTTTGTGAATAGTTTTCCGTGTGCCAGGCGGCAATGCTGGGAAGTGAGTTGGACAGTGAGTTGAACAAATCTGTTCGAACCATCTGAGCATGTCAAGTTAGGGTCTGGGACAGTATTTTCCCCTTTCTCTTGTGTTCTTTCATTTGGTGCAGAAGATGACCCATGCTTTATAGTTGACTAGCGTTTTTTACCCGGCGTTGCCCGGGCAACAAATTATCCCAAGAGCGAATGTGGACTCAAATGGCCTTGGGAGCGTCGCCATTCATCTCGGCGACCCCAGAAACTATGGATGTGACACTGATTTTGGCCATTTTTTACCATTGTCACATGGGGCCCACTGTGCACCCCCACTCCTGGGGGCACTAGGAGGGTGTGACCCCCGTAGTGTTTGTCCCCAGACCATAACGTATACTGGTGTCAATCACTCCAGGCATTCCAATGGGTCACGGTGGACGTGTTCGACCATTTTCATGTGGGGCCCACTGTGTACCCCCACCGCTGGGGGCGGTAGGGGTCCCTGACCCCCGCAGTGTTTGTCCCCAGGCCGCCAGGCATCCACATGCCGGGTTTGGTGCCAATCAGTCCAGGTGTTCCAGCAGGGCATGGCGGACGTTTTGTTTCGTACCCCTTCTTGCCCCGCATGCCAAGGGGGGGGGGCCCAAACCTGAACTCCAACAGCATCCGGAGCGTCACCGCTCATCTTGGCGGCCCCAGAAACTACGGATCCGAAACCAATTGCGGCCGTTTTTGACCATTTTACGTGGGGGCCCCTGCGTACACCCACCCCCGGGGGCGGTAGGAGGCCCTGACCCTTGCAGTGTTTGTCCCCAGGCCGGCAGGCAGCCGCATGCAAAGTGTAGTGCCAATCGGTCCAGGCGCTCCAGCGGGGCATGGCGGACATTTTGTTTTGCACCCCTTCTCACCCCCCATGCTGAGGGGGGGCAAGCCCGGACTCCAATGGTGTCGAGAGCGTCGCCACTCATCCCGGTGACCCCGGAAACTATAGATTTGACACAGATGTCGGCCATTTCCGACCGTTTTCATGCACCCCCCCCACATACCTCCACCCCCGGGGGGCATTAGGGGGGTCTGACCCCCACAGTATTTGTCGCCAGACTGCAAGGCACACGCATGCCAAGTTTGATGTCAATCGCTCCAGGCGTTCTAGGAGGGCATGGTGGATGGTTTGTTTTGCACCCCTTCTCGCCCCCCCCATACTGAGGGGGGGCCGAACCCAGAGTCAAACGGCATTGGGGGTGTCGCTGCTCGTCTCGGTGAACCCAGAAATAACGGATTTGACACCGATATCAGCCATTTGCGATCATGTTTACATTTCAACCCCCCCTGCACCCCTGGGGGGTCCTAGGGGTGTGTGACCCCCGCAGTGTTTGTCGCCAGGCCGCAAGGTGTATGTGTGCCAAGTTTCGTGTCAATCGGTCCAGGCGTTGCGGAGCCTATGCGGAACGTACACACAAATGTACAAACGTTCTCTTTTATATATATAGATTGAGGACAACTTTCAATCAGGCACCTTTGCCTATGTAAATAGCAGTCTTTGGAGCAGCAGTTCTCAAGCTTTTGGTCTCTGGAGCTCTTTCCGTCCCTACCAGTGGGCTCCAAGGAACCCACACTGAGAAATGCTGCTCTAGAGAGGAAGGAACTGAGGTCCTGCTCAGATGCCTGCAGGCAAGAAGATCCAGTCTTTCTTCTGGGAAAGGACTCTTAACTTTTGCAATGCAATGTTTTTCGTTATTCTTGAGCTGGCTGCTTCTACGCTGCACAGATGAGTCCAAAAGCATCTCATAGGTTTTTCTGCATAGGATTTCAGATTTGTCCTTGGAAGAAGGTGGTGACTGGGTGCAGCAGTGGCAGCGGGAGGGAGAGATGGGGAAATGGCAACACATTTCCCAGCAATTTTAATCCGTAGCTTCCCCTGAAGGTGGTTCATGTGGGAATGTAGTTGCTGTAAAAATCCGGAAATGTGGCAGAAAATGGTTTCTTTTTGATGAAGCAGCCACATGAGGTTCCATGTAAGGTCAAGAAATTTCTGATAGAGACTACCTGCCCCATCACAGCACAGCTTGTGGAGGAGGAAGTCTAGCTCCATAAAACCTAGGGGACCAAGCCTCTTAGACTCTCTGCACCCCAGAGCATCTAAGGTAGTGCATGCATCTCAGTAACATTAGGAGGCTTTGCTGTAAGGAACCACTCTCTGAAAGGCACCTGCGGTCTTTTAGTGGAGGCTTCCTTTTGGCCTCTGAAGCTGATGGTGTGACATTGAAACGGCATTTGTAACTCTCGCTTTGCATAGTCCTGGAATGCATTTCTGGGCTTCCAGGTAGGAAAGTGGGATGCCAAGGTGGGAGAGTGGCACATTGAGGATGTTCAGAGTCTTGCCACCGGTGTTGTCATTGAGGAAACCTTGCTGAGATGTGCCAACATTTCCTGCTGGGTTTTTCTCGGATTATTGAGTGCTGTTGGAGGGGTTTCCCCCCACAAGCCATCACTATAGTAACATAAGAGAGTGAGTCACGGATATGTCATGTGATGCCTATGTGTGATGCCATGACTGGCCAATGGTGCTGAGAAAGGATTACAGTGGAGACTGAATAACCTCAAACTGGGAACTGTTCTGCTACCATCTTCTTCTCAAGCCAGTGGCGCAGGCTTAGATACTTGGGTCTCAAACATCTCAAATCAAGCACTGAATAGAGGTCTCACGCTCTCAAGATTTTAACCTCCATCCCAAGAGGTTAGCTCAGCGTAATTGCAGGTATGTTGTCCTTTCTGATCTCTTGCGTACAAATTCCCTTAGTGCAATGGTTCCCAAACTGTGGGTTGGGACCCACCAGCGGATTGCGAGCCAATTTCTGGTGGGTTGCAAAGCACCTAAAGCAGCCATATTGAAAATATGGGAAGATGGGGTGCTGGAAAGGGAGAGGACTGTGTGATTGTTTTTCTTGTGTCTAGGTTATAAATAGGTTTTCCCCCCTTTCTGATTCACTTTGCTATTGGAAAATGGCAACTTATTGCTGCATTCTTTGGAAAGCAGCAGGCTCTGGCATCACAGTGATGGCACTTCTAGCCATGACATCACTTCCAGTGGATCCTGGACAGATTGTCATTCTAAAAAGTGGGTCCCAGTGCTGAAACGTTTGAGAGCCTTTGCCTTAGTGACAGGAGCTCATGACCCATGTTTTCAGCGCATCTTGGCCTTTCTTTAAACTACAGCTTTCTGATCCATGTTTCATAGTCTTTGCACATTCTTACATAATACAAAAGCTGTGACCGCTAGAGATGCCGTCTGTGACTGGTGCTGCTGTTTGGTTGTTGACCAAGAATTGGAGATCTGGCGTCTCCTAAGTGGCGTGATAGTTATGGCTCTGTTCCATTGCTATAATCTTAACCCACTTTCCAATCAGGTTTATGTAAGAAATAAGTAGATAAAAGCAGTAAGCAACAGTGACCTTGATCTGTTCTTTTGGTCTCTGTTTGTTGTTGTTTTTTTGCCAGAAATTGAAGCAGAATTCATGTCTTTCTGGCTTATTGAAGTGATGCTAAGGCGGGAGAAGATCCCCATCTGATCACGGTAGGTTTTTGTCCTCTTTTCTTTTTAATTGATGCAACAGGCCATTTCCTTTTATACCAAAGCTCCAAAAACATGTCGTCTTAGAAATTGCTTGAATCTCTCTCCTCTCCCTGCTTATGTATGTTTAACCTGATTATGGTTGAGTACCCTCAAGCGGTGATATTGGCCCATGTATTGCTTCTGAGGTACCATGGCAGGTTGCTTTGGTTACAGCTGGTGGTTCTTGTGGGTTAATGCAGCCTCTGCAAAACAGCTTGTTTGTATTGCTCTATTTCTGAATGTTTTCTCAGATTCAAACTCTTTTGTACTATTTCATGAAAAAAGACTGCGCAGTCATGAGATGAGTTCATTCCTTTTATTTCCCGATCTTTTCTTATGTACATTGGTACGCTGTTTAAAAACATCAGAGCCCCACATTTTGCCTTTTGAAGACTTGTCTGAAACTTCATTTGGTCCCAAATAAACTGCTGGTTCACTGCCCTGGATTGGGTAAATGGATCACGTCTCCATTCTTAAGCATCTTCACTGAATGTCTTTGCTGACTGCCGAACACAATTCAAAGTGCTGTGTTTTAATCTTTGGAGCCATACAGTATATCACTTGGGATCAAAGTGTGGTCTGTCTACTCCCATGTGAACATGCCTCGAATGATGATACCAAAAACCTTTCTCTGTGTCCCTTTGCCTTTTTGGAAATGAGATAGTTGATGACCTGAGATAGGGTGCCACCACTTAAAAGGCTCTGTCTGTGAAATTCTTTCATCAGATAGACTGACCTGGTGCTAAATCTGGTGAAAACTTGTGAAATTATGAATTCTGTGATAAGAACATAAGAACATAAGAAGAGCCATGCTGGATCAGGCCAAGGGCCCATCTAGTCCAGCTTCCTGAATCTCACAGCGGCCCACCCCAGGTGCCCCAGGGAGGCAGGAGACAACAAGATGCTTGCATCCTGTTGCCACTCCCTTACACCCGGTACCTGTACCTTCACCTTCACATGTCAGGTGAAGATCTTGTTTATCTGTCTACGTCTTTTAATCAGCTGTGTGTCTATCTTATGCTGATGTCCTGTGGTTTCTTGGTTTGTTTGGGGTTTTTTGTTTTTTTTTTAAGGCTAGCTCTCCTGTTTTAGGCTAGGTAGATTTTTTTTATCTGCTTTAAAATATACAGTGTTTTGAGCTGCTCTGTGTCAAACTAAAGGGTGAGGTTAACTTTTTAAAATTAAGTTCCATTCTTACTTCTGTTATTAAGAGGACAAGAATCGAATCATCAACATGCCCCAACTTAACTGGCTTTTGATAATGTTTAGAAAAAGAACTGTAGGTCAGGACTTGGAACTAAAAATTCCTGCTAAAATGGCAATTTCCCCCTTCTTTCAATTTCCAATTTCACTGGATAGGATCTAATATTAATGGACTGCTTTTATACAGCACTTTAAGATTGCCCTTAGAACACTTTAGTTCCTGAATCCTTAACAGCTAAGATAGGTTTTTACCTATTATTGCAGATAAGAGAGGGAATAATAAATGGATGTGCCTGAACTGGGATTTGAATCCAGATTTTCCATTCTTCTCCCTTTCCACATTTAGGGCATATAAATGAACCATGATGTCTAGTCTCACATGTGGGCTGCATCTTGGATCTTCTGGGATGGAAGCATTGTGGGTTTTCCATACTTGGCATCCCCAAATCCAATAGCTGTGCTGTGTATTGAAGCTCAATATGGTGGTGTTTGATGGAAGGAACAGAAGCAGACTGCAAGCAGACTGCAACCAAAGGGCTAATCAAAGAATGAAACTTTCTGTGTACATTCCTGGGAGGGGGGTGGGCATGCCAACCTGGGGAGGGGGTTGGGGTTGGGATGCAGCCATTGGGCCACATCCAAGGACTCAACCCCAGGCCACGCAGCCCTGATTTGGGCCGCACAACTTCTTTGAACCTGCGCCTGCAGTTTTTCAGACGCAGATCCGAGGAACCTTTAGGGGGGAGGCTGGAGCCTCCCCTGGTGCCTCCTGCCTTGTTCCAGCGCCCTGAGATTGCACCCTGAGATTCATTTACAAATGTTAACAAATCTGATTTTCTTGAGGCTGGTGATTTGCATTAAAATTCATTTTCTATTTGGATGCAGACAGTGTTCACAGAATGATGGGCGCTCCAACAGCAACGGGTATCTGTGTGTATTTGCATGCGTAGGTGTTCTCCCTGTTACCCTTTAGTTTTAGCTAATCCTATACTTCAGCCCTTGCAAATAAGATTTTCTATAACTTGCAGTTTATCTCATGTATGTGATGGGTTAGGCTCTTGATTATGAAAGTGGAATCACAATCAACCAGCTGAACTAAGGACGTGATCCTAACTAAGTTTCCAGCACTGTGGTAAGGGCAATTCAGCTCTGAGGTAACAAACCTTCCCTTAACCTGGGGAGGCCTCCGTGACTATTGCTCCACTGCAGGGTTCAGCACATGCCCCATTGGCACGACTATGTCAGTGCTGGAAAGTTGGTTAGGGTTTCGCCCTGAGGTTCCTAGAACTGCTCCAGGCAAAACCCAGGTGTGATATGGGCAGAAAGTAGCTGTTACTAGATTATTTCAAGAAGTGTTTGGTTTTACCTCAGGGGTAGGAGAGGCCCTTGGTTTTGAGATACCACATTTTATGAACATGTTGCAAACTGTGGGGGTAGGGAACCCCTTTTCCCACATGGTAGAAGTAGCTTTGAGAGAGAAAGCAGAGGCTCGGGGCTGAAGCTGACTGAACTGCTATTACCAACCATGCTTGCAGTGATCTGTGCCTTAATTTATTTCTCCGTGTTCTTTTCTTTCTGCCAGCACTGATAACCTATTTCTTGCATCAATGGGAATAGTAAAGAGAGGTACATTTTATTTATTTTTTAAAAAATTACCCTGGCTTTTTCCCCCACTGAAGGGAATTCAAGGTGGCTCACATAATTAAATAAAACAAGATTAAATAAAACCATTTTTCTTGAGACAACCGGTTTAGTTGTCAACAATTTCTTATTCTCCAAAAAAGGAAGGGAAATAAGTATATATAAGGACAAAAGTGTTCACAAGTGCAGAGGTATCTGGGCCTCAACGCAGTGCATTTCTAAGAAAAACACTCCCAAGCCTCATCCTTCCTAAACTGGCCGCAACTCTGTTTGTGCCGCCCCGTTCTGTTTCAGATGTGCTCAGAATGGAAAGGAAATGCTGCTCACAGTAAAACTGCAGGGCAGAGTGGCAAAACATGGCTCTCACTGAAATTGCTTAGACAAGCTCTCCCAGTCGCATTCCTTAAAACGCTCTGGTTTTTGAGAAGAATAGAACCAAAGCGTAGGGCGAGCAGCTAGTCTGTCCCCTGATGACCGTGCTCTGTTGCTGACGTCTCACAGGCTATGCAGCCTGGATGCTGTGTGCTCAGTGCTAGTCTGCCATCCCCTGCCCCTGGACCAAGCTTGGGACCATCTCCCCTTGTTGCATGAAGTGCAGCATTCACATTTGACCCGCCTCCCAAACTTCCCTCTTGCCATTGCCTCTGCCCTCCAATTTCCTTCCTATTCCCATTTTATATGTTGGAGAGGGGAGAAATAGGGCGAGGAGCTGCCGAAGACCACCAGTTTCATCTTGGCTCCTCACTTCCTCCCTGCCTTTTAAAAAAAGTACAGGCAGATTGCTGGGAGGAGGATAGCTCCATTGGAGTCCATGGTATGGTCTACTCTGCTTGCCCACTCTGGTTATGTGGCCTTACTGAGGTTCATTGAATGGCCAGCCTTTAGAGAAGCTTTGAAGGCGGTAAGTGTTTCACCCCACAGTTCAATGCCAGGTGCGTGCAGGCCCCTAGGAGTGGTCAGGCTTGTGGCTAGCCAGTGTGTTCTTGTTTGTTTCCTCCCACGCTGGCTTTGCACGGAGTACGTGCTGCCTGCATTTTGTCTGTGCGCGTGTGCTAAATTCAAGTTGTGGAATCCTAGTCATGAGATTTGTCCTGAATCACATAGAATTATTTGCTTTTAACCTCTTCTTCCCTTATTAGTGAATAAATGTGGAAGGTAGTAAGAAAGGTCTCCATGTTTTCATGAGAGTGAGAAAAGGGTTCTGGGAAGAGAAGAATGCCACTAGCACTCACTGAAGTGCAAACTACTAACATCATCTCCTCTGCCAAAGCCTGCAGTGTGTGTGCTTGTAAGGCACAACTGTCTGGACCCTGTCTGTGCATCCTCCCAGATTTGGATGGTAAAATTCCTGCTCCTTAGTGGATTGGTAGTGTAGATTGTGGTGGTGGGCTTCACTTCTCCCACTGAACAATTTTTCTCTGCCCTTTGGCTTGCTTGCCAGGTGCAGGGTCCATGAATGAAGCAAAGCAGTGTCGCTAACTGAGGGTTGTGGCTACTGCTCTTTGCCAAAGCAGCCACAATCTCTGCCTTTGCTAATTCTTGTTTCCAAAAAAAGCCCCTTTCAAATGAGATGCTAGCAGTGATTTGCATATGGTCTCAGCAGTGTATTTATCATCAGCCTGGGTCAATGGCTTCACACCCTTAAATTGTGAGAGCAGTGTTGGTGCTGCCGCCAAGTAAGCCAGATGTATGTATTGTGTGTCCCAATAAGTCCAGCCCAGTGAGAGATCTCACTCGTGCACACTTATCAGGTGTCTTTAGGGACTGTAAATCCTGGTAATAAACCATTGATGTGAATGGAGTCCATGCTGGAAATGAACATGTCTCTTTGTATTCAAGAGCAGAACAATGATTGTACTGAGAGGCAAAAAGAAACGGCCTTGTTTGCACTGAGGTATTCAACTTGATTGGTTTGTTTGGAGGCTAATGTCGGGCACTTCTAATGCACCTGCGGTAGCAAGAACATCACTGAGAGCAAACACAGATTGCTGTGTGTAATGGGCAGAGATACAGTTGTTATAGTCAAAATTGTAATGTAATCCAGGAATAATGAAGATTCATTTTCCTGAATGAATTTTAAAGAGGGTTTTGAATGAGTTTTAAAGAGGAAAAGAAGATGCAACGAGTTGAGTTTTTTCTTGTATTGGGTATTTGCTCTTACTTTTATACTTGTTTTATACTTTACTAGCTTTTATATACCTGGCTTCGCCCGGGTGTTTATATGTCCCATCACTGACCCCCCCCCCCCCAGCCCCGGGCCAAAAGGGGGGCCGTTTATAGGTCCGCCCGCGGGCCCCCCCCCCGCACTCACATGTGTGCCTGGGTGTTTATATGTCTCATCACTGATCCCCCCCCAGTCACCAGCCATACAGATGGCCCTGTATGGGTTTGCCTGCGGGAAACCTATTTGCTGCTGTTTGTCTTCAACTGTACAGAGTTCAGTTGCTGCCTGAAGATTCCGCATGTCATTTGCATGTACTTTGCATCTCATCATGACATCATCAGAGACTCGGAATGCAGTGGCTCAGCCCATAGCCACCCATAGAGAACCACAAATTCGCTTGTACCCGCGCCTGTGGGGGCGCGATCCGTTCCAAAACCACGCAGCGAGGGTCTCGGGGGGCCAAGCCACCCGCGTGCCGAGTTTGGCGCGAGTCGGTCCAGGCGTTGCGGAGCCTATGTGGAACATACATACATTCATTTCAATTTGCAAGAGTGCAGCATTTTAATGTACTTGGCTCCAAGCGTTAAAGTAATGCAGTTAATCTATAATTTTGAAATTTTGAAGTTTGTTTAAACCCTTTCTATTGTTGCATGTAATTTTTTCTCCAGGAGGAGGAATTCATGTGATGGCAATACTTAGCAGTTTCCTATTGTGTTTCCTCTTCTGATTCACTTAGTGAAAGTGAACTTTAAAAAACAAACCACGGACAGTTAGGAACTGGAGTGTCTTAATCCTGCACTATTTTAAAGTCCAGCACTGTGGAGTTTACAGTTGGGAAAGTGCCTTGCCAAGTGGCTGTTAAATATTTTTCTTCAACAGTGGAAATAAATATGGAGATGCTTATCAATACTTAGAAGTGGTCAGGTCAATCTCTGACTAGAAGACGGGACTTCAAATACTACAACTGGAAAATTTCAAACGTTCTATTTTTTTTTAAATTCTACTTTTTGTGCATGGCACAAATTATTTTTGAAGGTGCATGCTTGATTTATGCATTTGGTGTGAAGAGCACACACAGAGGTCTTGGAACCACACTTCGAATATTCTGTTCAAGTTCTTGGTAAATGTTGGAGAGGTGTGAGATAATTCCTTCTAGTTTGCTGCCTTTGGATCAATAGGAATGTATAGATGGACCCACCTTCTTGCATTTTTATTGTTTGCAATTGTTTAACCATATTCAGAACTTATAGATTTCTATTGCATGAGACCATAGGAAGATGGTCTATTTCTCTTTTGTACCTATTTCTTCTCTTGCAGTAACCCAATTTTTTATATCTAATATTGTAATAATATATACTGTTATCAATGTGATGGCAATCTACAGTGTATAACAGGACAGGTTCCTATTCTGAGGAACTTAACAGTCTAAATTTCAGCACAAGCTAAACAGGAAAAAAGGGTCTCATTTCAGACACGTGCTTAGGCTTAAATTTTTATACAGGGACCTCTTGTTTTACATTAGCCATGTTTGATTTTAGACATTTTTGGAAGAATGCATTTGATTAATCAATACCAGATCCTAATTTACACTTGCAAATATTTGGAAGAATATGTTAAACAAAGTTAAATTTGGTTTCATGTACATCTTTTTTGGATATCCACTCCTTTTCAAAAATGTTACCCTGTGTAAAACAAGATATGCCTGTGTCGGATTTTCTCCAGAAACTTTTCTACAAGTCTTCTAAAGCAACGTGACAGTGAATGGGGAATTAGCGTTAATGCAGTGGCCCTTAGGATTCTTTTTTGTAAACAAATGGCAAATGCAGTATAAATAGTGGTGAGAAGATCAATAATAATTGCTGGGGATGGATCCTGTAGAATCATATGAAGTACTGTTCTTGTATCTCTTTTGAGTGGGTGCTTTGGCTGCACTTGAACACAATTCAGGGTATAATCCTAACTTGGAGGTAGGCTGGCACAAGGGACAGCATAAAGTATGTTTGGACCACTCTCAGAGTCAGAGAGACCAACACACAGACATGTGCCATCCTCCCTGACTCTGAGAGTGGTCCAAGCATGCTTTACGGTGGCCCTTGTGCCAGCTAAACTTTGCTGGCCTAACTCCAGGTTAGGATTGGGTTCTCATACTCCAGGTATGAATACCACAGGATTTTCAGTGAACCAGTACTGGTTTTGGTGGTGATAGCCACCAGTTGATGTTTACTAACTATTGGTGTGACCTTCAGGTGTGTGGGTTGCCCTATCCCAAAACTTCTGTGTGTGCATACATGTGTGCAAATAATTTAAACTTTAAAACACAAATTATACCAAATCTCTCGGCATGTGACTGCAGTCAGTTAATGCCAGTACTAATACACAACACAACTCGTGTTGTGTGGCTTCTGGAAAATGTTCAGATATTGGCAAATCTCCTGGGAAAGGGAATTTGGCAACAGTGGGGAACCTGCCAAGAATACTTGCCTGCCTTCATTTATTCAGCCTTTCTGCATGGACGGGATCACAAAGAGGTAAATCTTGGCTAATCTCTTCCCTTTGGTCTCCGTAATGTTTAGCTTTTCGTGTTTGTGTCAATAGACTGCAGTGATACTAGCTTCCTATTCTTTGGTCCATTGATCAGCCTCGCAAATACTCCACAAAAATCGCTTGCCCTTCTATATCCATAGTTGGTCCTCAGTGACCAAAAGGTGAAATGGGGAGCATCAGTTATCTCTTACTTTGGTTATCTCCAGTTTCTTGCCTGGAGACAGTTGTTACTTGCCAGCAAGCAGCTACTTTAAAGCCTGCTCTAGATTTGTCATTCTCTTGGCATTCTAGAGGCACATACATGATAGTCCATGTTGACTGTGTTAGAAATGTTGTCTTCTTGATTGTATTTAAATTTTACAGCCTTTGGCTTTTATGGCTGTCACATTGCCTACCATGTGCATGACAGTCTCCAACACCCTGCAGCTCATTCCCAGGTGTATGGGGGGATATTGTTTGTGTATTGTGTATTGCCTGTTGCTCTGCCACAAGTTTCCAAAGCATGTCGTTTGGGGTTTTCACTTCCTGTCAAGCACCGGTATGGCTCTTGAAATATTTTTGCACTTGAGTCTGTTGTTTGAGAACTGCAAATAGATATTCTTTTGATAACCAGGCTTCAGTGGGCTGCAATCCACCTAGTACCTTCTGGGTTTTCCTGTTCTTTTCATGAACAATGTTGCAGCTCACCTATATATAGGACCTTTATCTTCCAGATCTGCTCTGTGGCTGTTTTGAAGATGTTGCCATTTATTTGACTTTGTTCTATAAGTATTCCGTTGCAGTAGAATGATGAACATCTTCTTACTTGCCAAACCAGTGTTATTCAAACTGTGGGCTGGGACCCACTTGGTGGGTCGCAATCTGCTGTCAGGTGGGTCACGGAAAGCTGAGAGCAGCCATCTTGAAAACTGCAGACATTACTCTTGTTCTATTCCTTTTGTGAGTGTTAATAGTTTGAATTTTAAAGTGAAGTTTTTTTAATTTTGTTTTTAGTTCACCGCTTTTACATCATATTTTGTCCTAATCTTGCTTTCTGTCAGGGATGTTTCATGGTAGTACAATTGCTGCAGTCCAAGAATGCCAATTTGCATTTCACGAGTCATTTTATTACATGGAGTTATAATAAACATAGAGATGAAATGACATCATATTCTTGAAACTTCCGGTCTGGTCTAACAATATGGCCGACGCAATGGTTCTGGTCCATGGTCTGGTCAAACCAGTCAAGCAATATGGCCGACGCATGGGTCTGGGCTGGTCTGGGTCTAACCATGGGTCTAACAATATGGCTGACGCAGATCATCGCCGCGAAGGAGGATTGCCGCGGATTCTCGAATAAAAATCTCCCTGCCCGTGTGTAAAAGTTAATTTCAACGTCTTTAAGCATGCCTACGTGTTCTGCATACGGGTGTGCGAATCGCTGTCAGAAAAATGGGATTACTTTGCACAGGTACTCTTAATAGTCTAGAAGTAAAAAAGAATTACTCTCCTATTGACAACTACTTGTGTCATGAAGAGATTTTAATGTAATTTTCCTATATATTTATCTAATTTTTGCCCACCCTCCCCTTTTTTTTCTTTCCTTCCCGTTCACACTTTATTTTTTGCTTGTGTAGATTTCAAAAAATAAGTCTGTCAAAACAGTGCAATCCGAGTTTTAATAGACAGCAAGTAGCATTTCGTCCAGTATGTTCAGTAATATAATTATGCGGAATTAAACCTTGTAAGTGCATATTAACTCATAATTAGGTTACCAATGATGTTTCTACACGATCACACGTTATTATTTTCGTACGTTTTTATTTTTATTCAGTCCTAAACACTACGCGCAAAGCAATCTGAAATGCTTGGAATCAGCATTTTGAGTATAAAAACATGGCCGCTAAGCCCTCCCCCTCTGGCCTCACTTTGTTCCTATCTAACTGCATGGGCAGGGCCACCGCCTGTTTTATTCAGGGCCTGGCCCTGGTGGTTATTTGCATAGGGAGAGTCTGAAGCTAGTGGGCGGGGTTAGCGGTGACGTAAATATACCCAAAACAATGCTGATTCCAAGCATTTCCAATGGGTTTTCGCATGATGTTTAGGAGTTATTTGTTTACTCCTGAAGTAAAAACTTACCAAAATAACAATGTGTGATCGTGGACAAGCATCAGTGGTAACCGTATTATGATTCAATATGCAATTCCAAGGTTTAATTCCACGTAATTATATTACTGAACATACCGGACGAAATGCCGCTTGCTGCCTATGTAAACTCGGATTGCACTGCTTTGACAGACTTATTTTTTGAAATCTACACAACCAAAAATAAAGTGTGAACGGGAAGGAAAGAAAAGAAGGGGGAGGGTGGGCAAAAATCAGATAAATATGTAGGAAAATTACATTAAAATCTCTCAGTGTATAACACAAGCAGTTGTCAATACGAAAGTAATTCTTTTTTACTTCTAAACTATTAAGAGTATTTTTTAAAACTTCTACACTCACCCCCCCCCTAAAACAAACTCTGTTAATGTTCGGAATTTTGAAAATATTACCGTAGAAAATGGAAGGCGGGGAAAAAACGTGTAAACGGGAAGGGGGGAAAAGGGGCGGGGTTATACCCATGGCTTCAAGTATGTGATGTCATGGCCACTCCATGTAATAATAACTCAATGGTTTTATTATGTTACAATGACAGCACTTCTGCTTGATGATGTCACTTCCTGCACAACATCACTTCCAGGTTAATTCCATCACTTCCAGTGTGTCCCGATGCGAGTGCCATTCTAAAAAGTGGGTCCCGGTCTAAAAAGTTTGAATACCACTGTGCTAAACTACCTCCGTTACAGAGTAGGGTGATATGACAGCACTATCTGAGGCTGAAGACAGTTGTTCAGGCCAGTCACTGCTTCAAGGTGCACTTAGTGAACAGTGAAAGTGTCTGTGTAAACCTGCCTTTCAGGAATGGTTCACATGTTAACATTTGACCTCTGCAGGAAACACTTCCATGGGTTTCCCCCATTATGCTCGGTTTATGTTCTGTGTGAGAATAAATCATAGTTTTGTTTTGAACCATTTGTAGCAAAGGAAAGGGAGTAGTTAACAGATTGTTGTTGCTGGTGTGGTGTTTTGTTGCTGGTAATGAAGAGGCTGAGCTGTGAATCAAGACTTCTCTGGTTCAAGTTTCTCTGCCGTGAGTTCTCACTAGATGGCCTTAGGCAACTGCCTCCCTTTCAACCTCTGCTTCCCAGCTGCAATATGGAAATGCTGATATTTATTTTATTTATTAGACTTATTAGATATGGGTTGTTGTAGTACTTGTATCAAGATCATATATGTGAAAACATGATGACCAATGTAATGTAGAGAAGGAAATGAGGGATCACTCCGTCATCCCATTTAAATACTGTGTGTCGGTGTGTAAACCTACATCTGTTTCCATTACAAATGATACTTCGGATCCCACTTCGGATCCCGTCTGTCTTCTTTGTATGTGAACTCACTATCTGTGACCTCGCTTATCTGCAAGGGACAGAATTGCTACTTTCCTCGTGATCTGCGCCTCTGTCCTCGTTATCGACTATGCAGGGACCTTCCAAGGGCTGCAGTGATCTTCAGAATGGCATCTGTGACCAGCACTGACCCCTTTAAAATGGCCAGCAGAAGCACCCGCCGGCCATGTTCAAGGGGTCCATACTGGTTGGAGATGCCATTGTGAAGATCCTGCAACCTCTGGAAGGTCTCTGCAGCACTGAGGAATCTTTTGGCACTTCCTGCTGCACTGTGTCGACTTCCTGAGGGTCTCTGCTGGATTAAGAACATAAGAAGAGCCTGGCTGGATCAGGCCAAAGGCCCATCTAGTCCAGTTTCCTGTGTCTCACAGTGGCCCATCAGTTGCCTAAGGGAGTTCAGTAGACAACAAGATGCTTACATCCTGTGGCCACTCCCTTGCACCTGGCATTCTGAAGCAGCCTACTATTAATGTCAGGCAGTTGCCCAACCCATCATGGCCTATAGCCCACGATGGACTTTTCCTCCAGAAATCTGTCCAGTCCCCTTTTAAAGGCATCTAGGCCAGATGCCGTCACCACCTCCTGTGGCAAATTACCGTAGCTTAATTACCCGCTGGGTAAAAAAAGTATTTCCTTTCATATGTTTTAACTCTCCCAACAGTTTCAGTGGCTGTCCCCTGGTTCTGGTATTGTGAGAGAGGAAAAAGAGCATCCCTCTATCGACTCTATCCCTCCCGTGCATGATTTTGAATGTCTCAAATCGTGTCCCCTCTCAGGCGCCTTTTTTCCAGACTGAAGAGCCCCAAACGTTGCAGTCTTTCTTCATAAGGGAGGTGCCCCAGCCCCTCTCAGATTCTTCTGATCGCAGATAAGGTACCCCTTACGCATAACCCCATTCATCATAGGATCAATGATTTGTTGTCTCCGAACTCACTATCCACGAGGATTTCCAAGAACCTAACCTTACATGATAATGAGGACTGTAAAAGAAAAGGACTGAGTGGTGACAGTTGTCACAGTGTTGCTAAACAGAGGATATCTGGTCAGCCTTCCCTTGAGTAGTTGTGGAAGAGAGTAGTGTGTTGAGTAACTTGCCCAATGTTGGGGGAGCTGATGCATTCTGCGTCCTGCTGAAATGAGCAGCAGAATTGCAAATCTGTCCTTGGTAGTCACACTCTAAACTGGACTGGCACTGGTCAGTCCAGCTCAGGATGGCTTCTTCAGTGTTGCATCAGTGCTTTGTTGCACTGTGCTTTGTTGACTTCGTAAGTGCTTGTGCTGACACAGTGCATTCAATATTAACAAGTGGTGTGACTGCAGATTCTGTTTGGTGGTTTCCCTTGCGGATCCAGTAATCTTTGAAATGTGGAGACCACATATGAAGACATTTGAGATGGTTACTCCTCATGCTAGCACCACCAATACTCAGGGGTATATGTTTCTTCCATGTGATTTACAGAGAGTTATGAGATACAGCCAAACGCAACCACACCATAAGAACTGGTCTTTAATCTTTCCTGCACTGGTAAATTGTCGCAGTCTTATCTTCCTCCTGAAGTGGTGAGGAAGAGGTATATATTTGTGTCCTTTCTGAACAGTGATGATGTGTCCCAAGGTGTGTCCCTTTCCTGTAAGTCAAGGTGCTTTCATGCGCCACATTGACACGCTATGGATCAGATCACATCTTGTTTGTCAGGGAGGTGGCAGTACAAGGGCACAGTGCAATTCTCTTGGATTCAGTGTACTGTACAACCAAACTCCCAGATGTACCACGGTGTAGCTAAAACAATAACTGTATTTGGTATGTGTCAAAGCCAGACTCTTATTTTCTCCAGGGTTCTATTAAGAAATGATGACTGTGCAGAATCTTCACCTTGTGGTTTTATAAGTTACAGGAATGACTTTCCTTCACTGCCTCTATTACAAAATCAAGGGCTGTAAGTGGGACAAAACTTGCTGTGAGGGCTGATGAGACTTCCTGCCTTACAGGCTGGTTGGGGAAGGAAAACCTCCCTTTTCCGCTGATCACACTTTGTGGTGTCCTATACAGAGCTGACATAAGAGAAGACTATTTCTGGGCCACATTCAGGCTATGAATCATGCCCCTTGGTCAGTCATTGCTTTCCTCTTGACATTTGGCCACAGATGATTAAGTCTCTTAGGGCGCAATCCTAAGTAACTTTCCAACACCGGCATAAGGGCAATGCAGCTTTTAGGTAAGGGAACAAACATTCCCTTACCTTGAGGAGGCCTCTGTGACTGCCCCCCAACTGCAGGATGCAGTACATGTCCCATTGGCACAGCTATGTCAGTGCTGGAAAGTGGGTTAGGATTGCTCCCTGATTTGGGGATGAGCATATCTGTGCATTTTGGCATTAATATCATTGTGGGTGCCCTTTGCTCCTTCCGTAGCATTGCTGTCATGGAGCTGTAGCCTTCTCATCAGGGGTTGGCCTTGTGCATGTTTGTAGACCTCTGAGTAGGTTTGCCATGAGACTTATCTTGCAAGCATCTCCTATGGAACTATTCTTTGCCTCCCACATAGACATTGGTATACTGGATCCTGCCACTGGATGCCACTGGGCATTGTATATGGAATCCTATAAATGGGATCCTTTGCAGGGATCCTCTGCAGGTGATCTCTTACAGCCTTGCGATTCTTAATCTGTAAATTACTTGGTGAAAAGATGCCAGAAATTGTCTCTCTGGCCCAGAGTGTATTGAAAAATATGTAAAAGTAAATAGTTGCTGAAATAGATAATCCTGGTCCCCTAATCCTGAGGAACGATTGATAGGAAAGAGGACGATGAACAATGAGACCTGTTGTTGGAACCTTCTACCCTTTTTATCCTAACCATTTGAATTAATAGGAAGAGCTGAGTATCCTCATTCATTGCCTTATGCAGAGAATCAAGGGAGGTATAATGGCCATTTCCTTTTAGTTCCATTTTTGCACCCTATATTGTCAAGATCAGATGGTGATGGAAAGTCGACCAAGATATCAATTGGAAAAAGGAAGATGAACACTATTTGGGTTGAGCAAATTTCTTGGATACGGCCAATTCACGTTTTTTAACCACCATCACCTTTGTTGTTTTTTTCCACGTAGGAGATGAACTAAAATGCAGCACACGACCTGCACCGAGGACAGGATCCACCATGCATTGGAGAGGTGCCTCCATGGTCTCAGCAAAAGTACTGTCTCTGCTAACACTTGGACAGGTAAGTAAGCTCATGACTAAGCGGGGAAGATATTTTCCGTGCAATGGAAATTTTATTTAAAAGATTTATATCAATCAATCAACAGTATTTACAGTATATGCCACTTTTTGACACAAAATTCACTAAATGGTTTACAGGGAAATAATAATAAAGTCAAAATGGCTCCCTGTCCCCAAAGGGCTCACAATCTAAAGCAATGCAGAACACCACCAGCAACAGCCACTAGAAACGTGTGCTGGGGTAAAACACTGTGCTGGGGTGAAGAGGGACAGCTACTCTCCCCCTTCTCAACATAAGAGGAACACCACTTGCAAAAGTGCCCAGTTAGCAGGGATAATATATGCCTTTCCTATACCGGGGCAAATGCCCATGCTGCTAGATTTTGTCTTCTGTTATTATTACAACAACAACAACAACAACAACAAAAATTGTTCTGGTGTTTCAGAAGTTACACTTATTCTAACAACATATATGGCATACCAAACTTAGATGCTAATGTGCAGAAATATAGTTGTATATTTTATGAGTGTATACTAAGTGTACACAGGCATTCCCCTGTATCTGTGGGGGTCATGTTCCTGCTGCTACTGTGGTTATTTAAAATTGCGGACACTATCCCTATTGAAATCCTCCCATCACGCTAATAATTCACCTCTCTTTGTTTGCAAACCCTGTGCAAAAGGCAGCATTTTCTTCCTTTTGCTTTGGAACAGAAGCAAACAGTGAGAGCATAGACTTGTACTACAGAGGGCGATTGTGATAACACCTTTGGGAAGGAAACAGCAGTCTTGTGCCTGGACTTCGTTTGCTCTAGTTGTCAAAAACTTTCTTACCAACAATAAGGCAGACTACTACTACTCTGAATTAGTTGATGACACGCTCTCTGTCATCAGAGATTTTAATAGGCTTTGGCTATAATATGGGCATCGAGGTCCATTATCTACAGAGCCACACAGATCGCTTTCCAGAAAACCTAGGTGATTTAAGCGAAGAGCAAGGTGACATAAAAAATATAGAAGAGCGATACCAGGGAAGGTGAGATACCCACATGATTGCAGGTTACTCCTGGATCCTTCAGTGGGACTATCCTGGTAGATGTCATTCTAGGACAGTGGTTTCCAACTGAGGGGTTGCAGCCAGTGGTGTCATCTAAATGATTTAAGAACAGGTACTCACTTTTGATTGGCACGTGTCGGGACCCACCCACCGGAAGTGACATCATAAGCCAGAAGTGATGTCGTGGCAGGAAGTGACATGAAAAAAGCCCTTTTTGAGGCCTCAGATGATTTTAAACTGACCCAACAGTTGCAACAGTATTCCACAGCACCCCCAGAACATGTTAAGGAGGCCTGGCATCATGTTGAAACCCCAGAGCAACTCATTTTTCAGTGGCAAGGAAAGGAAAGGCTCCGCTCGCTGCCTGCCTGCCTGCCTGGCTCTGAGAACATGCAGGCAACTCAAACATGCAGGAAATTCAAACGTTGCAGAGGGCGGAGTCGACGAGTGGGCGGGCGAATGGGCGGGGCCAGCTGTAATCCTAGAAACCGGTACTCGCGTACCCCCTGCATGACATCACTGGTTGCAGCCCCCTCGGCAGAGCTGGTCTTAAGCCAATGTGACCAATGTCACATTGGGCCTGGCCCTGACCCCCGTACCAATGCAGCTAGCGTACGGCCTGCTGTATCAGCCAGGATTTGTATGAACTGTAAGTCAGTGGGATGAGCGGAGCAGCTTTTCCTTGAGCCCTCCCACCTGCCCTTGCCTCAGAATAGGCCTCCTAGATGCAATTTGTGGTGTTGTCATCATGTAACCACCCACTATTTCCAGTTGCTGCACTTTGCGTGTGGCACCACAAACATTTTTCTTGGTGAATGGGGGGCCCCATGGAGAGGGGGCTTGCAAAAATGCCCTTCATTGGACCTCACCAGTCCTGGAGCCAGCCCTGCCCCCAGGGCAACTGGAAACATTTCCCCCTTAAGGTGAGTGGCGGCCTTCAACGATGGTGACTCGGTGGCAACAGCACTTCTGAGTTTGTTCTGTTGCCGCTAAATGAAAAAGGGGAGTTGGGTGTCCCAGGTGGCGGCAGCTGTAGATTGATCATTTTATGTAGCAATGTTATCAGACGATTCATTTGAAATTCTCATCCCAGAACCTCAAAATCTTGTCTTCATCTGGATTTTTGTAAATGAATACTTGGAGCCTCCGAATTCTTACTTTTTGCCATGGTTCTGGGTGGGGGATAAAGGAAAACGAGTCCAACTTTCACCCCTTCCTGCATTCTCTCATCTTTCTCTGTAAGGTGGCTTTGTGAGAATGTTCCCCCCTTTGGAAGTTGACTTGGTCCAGGCTTGGGCTGCGTCTTGCTCATGGGTGGAGGCATAATGGTTATAGTTTTCCGCAGCACTTGCTTGCAAGCTATGCATTGCCCTTATTTTGCAGAGAAACTGGGAGAGGAAATGCTAACCACAGGTGCCAGCTTAGGAGATGGCATGCACTGGAGAAGCGAGCAGTCCTCGGAGAACACAGTGTGAATTCTAAGAAAAGCCCCTGCCTAACAACCAGCAACAGTGTAGGCGCCACTGGCACCCAACTTGAGGTGTGATGCTGCAGTGTGTGTGGATGTTGTGAGGCTGCATTTGGCTGAGAGCTTCCAGTGTGCCTGGCTCAGCACTTGTGCCGACCCAGATCTGGGGGCAAAGTCATCTCAAGGAAGAGATGCCATCCAGCACAGGGGATTTGTGCTATAGCCTCTGTGCTTGACTGCGCCACCCCTGCTAATATGCCTGTTTGTCTGCCATTTGGGCTATCAGGAATTGGTACCAGAATTGGACCGCCCCTGTATGCAATCCTATTAAAGCTGCGATCCTATCCAGGCTTACTATTGACTATAATATATTTTATTTTAACTGCAGCAAGTCTCTGATTTTTTGCCACTTCAGTTTAGCACAGTGGCTCCCAAACTGTGGGTCATGGCCCACCAGCTAGGTAAGCACTTCTCCTTGTTTCTTTAAGGGGCAGGGAGGGGCGAAGGCAGGAATGCAATTCCCAGGATCACACTGCTGCCAAGTATGGAAGGGGTTTTTTACGCTTACCAGCCTCCACCACTTGGGTCCTGGGGGTATGGGGAGCCCTGCAGAGGATTCCTCAAGCCTCCAAACATGTTTTAAAAGAAAAAAGAAAAAAAGAAAAACGCTTTTTTAAAAACGTGTTTGGAGGCTTGGGGAGTCCCTCCTTATCCCTGGCAGCAGCACAATCCTGGGGATCACATTGCTGCTGCCTCTGCCCCCGCAAATACTTAAGTGGATCCCTCCTCCCACGGAGGACGTTGAGAACCACTGGTTTGGGAACACCGTAAGTACTTGAAGATGGGAAGGGTGGCACCTCGGTGATCACGCTGTCATTGCAAGAAAGGGGTATTTGAATAGGGCCTGGGGTAGTGCCAGCAAACCGAAAGCAAAAGCAAATTGCGAAAGCAGTTTGGGAGTGGGTCACAATTGTAGCAGGGAGTTGTATTGAACAGAGGGGGCTGCACCTCCTGCACCCTCTGGATGGCTGGCACCACCCCAGATGCTGTAAAAAAACACACACCTCCTTTTTTGTGGCTGTGGTGTGATTGCCACTGTCACCACTGTAGTCATTTGATGAATTTATTCCCCGCCTTTCCCATGCCGAAGCAAATGCCCAAGGCGGCTTACATGAGCAGGCTAGTCTGAACCACCATTTTTTCAATAGGGTTTTTACAAATATACAGTATTCTTGTGATCTGCCAATCTTCAGTCCCAGATGTAGCCTTCATAGTATAGTTCTCTCCTTTGGCTGCTGCCATCAAGCCTCAGCAGGCAATCGCAAGTCAAGCCTGGACAGGTCCTCAAGGTCGTATTCCGTTCTTTTGCTGGCTGGCCTCCTCACACACTCCACCGCAACTCTCACTTGTGGTGAGTAATCAGCTCCACAGCGACTCTGTTCTGCCACCACAGGTACTGCAGCTTGTCACAGCCTGGCATTTGTCTCCCATCCAAAAACAAGCCACAGATTCTCCTGCTTAGCTTCAGGCAGTACCAGCAGCTCAACCATCAGTCCACACCTCCTGCCTAATTGAATTGTCTCATGGCACTCAGGGCTAATGCAGTTCCTTTGCCCAGGCCTTCACCTTTTGGGCTCAGCAGGATGGGCTGGCTGGGGTGAGGAGGTGGGGCACCATGGCCTGGGCAGCAGTGTTGGCATTGCATGAAGCACTGTGGAAGATGCTGGGGAAAGGAGCAGGGTGAGAGGGAAGGTGCAGAAACTGGGGAGCCTGCTGCATTCACTGTGAAGAAACGTGTTTCAAGGGGGCAGTGCCTCAAGGTGGGACCCTGGTGCTGAAGTGTCTTGGGCCAGGCCTCACGGCGCTGCCATGTCTGCTTCATCCATGTTGGCAGAAGAAAGGAGCCCCGGCTGGCTGGAATGTCACAGTGATCCTGCTTCTGAGTTTTGCAAGGAAATGATTGGGACTGTATCACAATGCCTTTCTACGTTTGGGGAAAGAACTCTGCGGCCAATGGAAGAGGCCTTAGCTCCCAGTTTACAGGGTTGTTAGATATGTTGTTTTTCATAGTTTTATACCACCCAGGAATTCAGGGTGGGTGGTGCACATAGTTCCTTCCCTACTTCCAACAACCCTGTGAGGTACTGTAGGTTCGGCTGAGAAATGGTGATTGGCCCAAGATCTCCCAGGAAGCCTGGTGGCTGAGCAGGGATTTGAACCTGGATCTTCCACGTCCTACACCATAAGCATGACACCATCCTGGCTCTCATACCGTATCTTAAACTTGGCTCTGGATGTTCTGATACAGTAAAAAAAAAACCTCAGCTTGTTATCCCATGTGTTACCAGGGCTGCTTCACACATTGGAGGTGCACCACATGTGCCGTGTCTCTATCTGCAGTAAACCTCATAATTTGTAAGGTGGCCCCAAAAAATTCATTTTGACACATCTGGTAGCCACAACTGACCCTAACAGGAGCACACAATGTATGTGCAGCATATCTGCTAGATTTGTCATGACTGCATCGGTCTTCAGTCCTTGATGTGAGCCTCTGGACCTCTTCTGCAGCAAGCGTTGTGAATACTTGAGTTTGTGACCCTGTCCTCTCTTTGGCAGCTGGGCTTTGCCTGAATTGTTGGAGCCTCCAAGAGCTGGTTAGTCGTGATGCAGGGAACTACCTCATCCTCCTGGAGCAAATTCTGCAAAAAACACAAGAGGTAAATCAAGTTGTCATAGCACCTTTAGAATATGGAATGTCCTCAGTAAAACTCACAAGTGAAGAGTAGCTGATTGACCAGTAGTTCTCAAACCTTTTAGCATCGGGACCCACTTTTTAGAATGACAATCTGTCCAGGACCCAGCGGAAGTGATGTCATGGCCAGATGTGCCATCATTGTGATGCCAGAGCCTGCTGCTTTCCAGAGAATGCAGCAATAGTATATCTCAGTCATTTTCCAATAGCAACCAGAAAGGAAAAAAGCCTATTTACAACCTTGGCATAAGCAAAACAACCACACAGACCACCTCCTTTCCAAAATCCAATCTTTCCATATTTTCAATATGGCTGCTCTAGGTGCTTTACGACCCACCTGAAATTGGCTTGTGATTCACTGGTGGGTCCCAACCCACAATTTGGGAACCATTGTGATAGACAATTTTCAAAGCATTTCATCTTGGTTTTGGTTGCAATCTTTGGTCTGTACTGGGCCTTAGTATTTTATAAGTTAAAGCAAGGAAATGGGTGCACAGTTCTTTTTTACCCAGACTATCACCATTTAGGAAACTATCTCTTTTTGATAACACTGTGGAAGGAGCTCCAAAGGGCAAGAAAATAATTTTTATATTTAGACTATTGTCTTCATGCACTTTAAACCTGCCCACTTACACTGCAGTCGTACACTAAGTACATGCACTAAGTTCTTGGTTTCCTTTTCTCCAAGCACCTCACTATGCGATGTGAGGCTGAATCCCTCTTGAAGCCAACCCTACCTTGAAACTAGGGTGAGGCATCCACCTCTGCAGCTGACTTGGAGCACAATTAAAGGCAGCAAACGGTCAATTTAATCTATATTAAGTTTTGATTGAAAGGTGTGGATATTCCCATCCTTAGGCACCTACATTTCTTTGGCTGGCTCTGAGCTCACTCCTCCTCACATGCCTATGTAGATGCTGTGTCTGTGTCATGTAATCTGTCACATAAGATTGTAGTAGCTCAGCCAGTTTGCTTGGCCTCTCTGCAGTGTTGGCACTACATATTCAAGAAGAGCGGTGGGAGAGAAAACAATGGGTCTGAGCACCTGGGCCAGCAACATGAGACTCAAGTGGAAGCTTCCTGCTTTGAATATAGCCTCCCTTTATTCAGCAATTGTCTCACACCCTGCATGGGGGGGGGGGGAAGAGAAGCACAGTTGACCAGACTGTGCAATCCCCTTCCATTGTCTCCTGCTATTGTAAGCGTTAGGAAGGGAGATCCCGATGCTGGGGTTTGAGAGAGGCTGGCCTCAACTGGGGTCACAGCAAGTTTGCTGCATGAGAATGAATGTGGCAGGCCTTCCTGTAAGGCCATTGGATGGAAGCTGTTTTCTTTCTTCAATTCCTGTTGGACAGTGGGACTTCCTGCTATTTAACAGAGGCTTGTCCTGGCCACTCTAAGCTTTCTGAGTCTTAAAATAGCCCTGTAGCTCTAAAGGGTTAAAAATGTTTAGCAAGTGTGCCTGCAAGAAGAAAATATCCCGGTTACCTGCTACAAGGCTGCTTAGTACTGCAGTGGTGTGGGGGGTTGACGGGAGAGTGCACCAATGCTGTGTCCGACACAGAGAAATTCTTCCCATGATTAGAAGTGCTGCTGCTGCTGCAGAGCTCAAGTCACCACATGGAAGTCACCAGCATGCCCCTGGAACAAGGAGCAGCCAGTCCTCATTATCCACTAGGGTTAGGTTCCTGGAAATCCTCGCAGATACGAATTTGCAGGTCATGAACCATTGATCAATAATCCTATGGGATCAATGGGGCTAGGTGCAAGAGGTACCTTATCCGCCAGTATCAGAAGTATCCAGCAGAGACCCTCAGGAAGCTGACAGAGTGCAGCAGGAAGTGGCAAAAGATCTCAGAATGCTGCAGAGACCTTCCAGAGGCTGCAGGGATTTTCAGAATAGCACCTGCAACCAGCATGGACCCCTTAAACATGGCCAGTGGATGCTTCTGCCTGCCATTTTAAAGGGGTCAGTGCTGGTCACAGGTGCCATTCTGAAGGTCCCTGTGGCCTTCAGAAGGTCTTTGCATAGTGGATAATGAGGACAGAGGCACAGATACTGAGGTAAGTAGCAATTCTGCCCCTGTCAGATAAGCGAGTTCGCATATAAAGAGGACTGACTGTAATGTCAAATAGACTTTACCTTCCTGAGAAGCAAACAGAAGTCTTGTGGAGTGTCACGTCAATCCTATTTTATGGCTTTCTGACCGTTGTAACGTTGGGTGGTTTTTCTCTCCCTACTAAATCTTACGTTATTTCTATGTGTTACTGCAGGTCCAAGATAAGTGTGACTACGATCTCTTTACTCCGCTGGCCTTACTCTTTGGCTCGGCTGTCCTGTGTGTAAGTTTTGAGTTCTAACGCGGTCTCCAGTGGGACTTGTACATTGAATTGCATGCTTGGGGAGATACAGCACTACAAATGGTCCTCGCTATCTGTGTCGCTGTTAATTGGTTGCCTGCACTTCTAAGTCCAGTTTATTGAGGAACAATTCCCCACAGCTGTGTAAAAATTCCCCACAATTACAAGGATCTTTGGAAATAGTATTTCCACCCACCCTTGGGCCATGTCTCTTTCATAAAGGTTGAAAACAGAACCTGTGAGTTGATGTTGTAGCATACCTGCTTTCCCCACACACACCCCTGTGGATGGAGGTCAATGAACTGGAGTGGAGAAACTCTATACCTGATGATATGTCACCTTTTAAAAACCTGTTTTGCAAGGGCATTAAAATTGGAGAGATGAGGGAAATGCCTCTGAGTGGCAGCCACATATTTTGGATGTGCTTTTTCCAACTGACATGATGCGCATGTATTTTTTTTTTTAAACCTCTGCCAAGGCAATTTCTGGATTCTCTTTCCTGGGGCTTATTTCAACGTCTTACTTCAGCTTTTCCAGCACTTGGAATTTGATTGTGCCATAGTGGAATAAGGAAGTGCAGCAAGTTGACTAGGTGTGGCTGGAGTTTAATGGTGGCCATGGAAATAATGATTGCATTAGAGTGACATTATAATGCATCTGTTTAAAAAGGAGGCAGATGCTTTTCAGCTATGGTTCGCTGTACCCAAAAAATGTGCCATGTCACTAATAAGAATTTAATTGCTGCAAGTTGTACAATACATTGAGTAAGAGGACATGAGTCAAATTATGTGACTCATAATTTGTGTTTTGATTGCTCAAAACACTGATTTACCGATTGAGAGTCATCGTCTTCAGTGGCGGCGCATCACAGTACAGTGGTGCTGAGCGATAGGCTTGCATGTGTGGACCCACCCACCTCTAGTGGTTCTCTGTTCTAGTGATAACTGATGTCTGTGTTTCACAGGTCAGGTAAAATTCACTTCGGAATGTTTGTTGCTGCTTTGGTTCCTTCTGTGTGCGTTGAACTTTTTCTTAAAACTTTCAGCATTGTCAGTTAAGCAAGTGAGCCTGGAGCCTGAGCCCCTGTAGCATTTAGCCCACCAGTGGCTTCCTTGTGATGTTTGTGTCTAAGTAACTTTTCTGTAGTCATGGCAGCTGAACCCTGGAGGCTGTGGCTGCAGGCCTTTCATTCATCTCTGCATCAAATGGTAGAGCATGCCAGAGATTGGAGTCCGATACTTCCATATCTCAAGTGTGACTTCTCTGCTCTTCCATTTTTTCTTAGATCCCACACTTCCCTTCTGATTCAGACCTGCTTCTGAGAGCCATGAGGACCTACCAGGAGTTCCTTACCTGGCCGGTGCCATACTGTGATATCTGCCGAGAGCTACTGACCTTCATTGTGAATGAACTCAAAGCCCCAGGTACAAACTCAAGTCATCTGTCACCGATGGCTTGCCTCAGACCTTTCTGTTGCTGTCTCACTTCTTTCTTGGAGTGGGCTGGTGTTCAGGAATGGCAGAGATGCCGGAAGCTGCACTGGCACGCTTACAGGTCAAGATATTTGAAACCGGCATTATATCTTTTACTCAAAAATCAGCCCATTGTGTAAGACTTAGGCTGTAGTCCTATTTTATTCACTAGGCATATCCTACTATTGGTGATATGTTGTGTCACGGAAGTTCATGCTGTGTTATGGAGTGTTGCGGGTTGCAGAAATCATGCAAGGGTTTATTGCCAAAAATGTTTATCGAGGGCTGATTTAAACATCACTCTGCTCATGGGGAGATTGCCATAAGGCACTTGCCCCTGCAAGCACTGTGTGCAGCAAGTAGAACATTTGAAATGATGCACCATGCACAGGCCTGTGGCATGCGGCGACTGCACTCACACATTGCTGTATATCCGAGGCAGAAGTCCTGTCGGGATGCGCGTCCTGTATGTGCACTGGATTTTAAATGTTCAATCCTGAATGCCGTCAGAGATGGCATGTGAGCATAACAGTGTTTGAATTATTATTGTTAGTCGTAGTATTAAATGACTGCACGTTTTTGTGGGCTCAACATGCTTCATGTGTGTATGTTAAGAATAATCCTCCTCAGAGGCCTGTAGCGGGCTGGACAGTATTATCCCCAGGAGGTGGCAGGCAGGGTGGGCATTGGTGGCCAATGAGGGGGCTTTGTTTTGGGCTATTTGCCAATATGCAGAACTCGCCGGGTGAGTTCCTGGCTGAGGTAAGGTGAGATTCAAACTCGAGGCCTGATGGTTCCTGCTCCTCCCTGCTTTGCCACACCAACTCTCAACCAAGCTTCTGCAGGCTAATAGTTTCTGTTCTAAGATAAACAGTTCTTGTGTAAAGTAATTTGCCTGGCAAAATGAATGTGGTTTTCTCTCTTGCTCACCCACTCTTAAGCTTCACTTACGGGCATGAATTGCTCCTCAGATGGCTCCCTCAACAACAGTACATGCATTCAGATCCATGAAGGTGGCTTTGGTCTTTGAATGGGTGCCTGTGTCAGATGATTTCCATATGATACATTGGAACCTGCGGTCTTGTCCAGAGAACCAGCACCCAGCCTGGGCCTAATGAGCCTGGGCTTGGCTACCATTGACACACGCCACTCCTAAGAACCTTTTTTTTTTTTTGTCTTATGCTGCAGAAGATTTTCAATTAGGCTGTGCTGGCAGGCAGCCTTCTGTTGCTCCTCATTAAGCTGTTTCTCTCCCCCCCCCCACCAAGAATTCTGGGCATTCTTAAAGTGTCTGGATGCCCAGAATTGTGTTTAATTGGTAACAGATTTCATGCCATGCCTATCTTAGAAACACCGATTAATGCAATTAGAGGAGTTCCTTGTCAAAATTGGTCACTCTGATTTCTGCCATCAGAATATAAACTTTACTTGATCCTCGGGTATTTGCAATTTTAAGTCTGACTGCTTTTGTTCTTAAGGGAGCTAGAGTTTGAAAGAGCTTGGCCGCCTTAGTTCCATGACATGCAATCTTTTGAGTAGTCTGTTGGAAAATAGCTGAGAATGCAAAAATCTAATTATCAGGTAATATTGGGCCTGGTGACTGGCAGGAAGCAGGTTTCTCCTCCTCCAGCTCCTCCTGTGTGCGCTGCTTGTTGCTGCTGCTGCTGCTGCTTCTCAAATTTCCTGTGTGTGTCCTTTTTCCCTGCTCTCTCATCTCCACCTTATTGTCTGTACAGCTTGGCTTACTTCATACAAGCTGCTCTACAAGTGGGCTGGGGCAGGGGGTCCGGCCACTGTGTCAACTATTTCCTCTTACTCCTTTCTAGCCCAGCTAGATCCCATCAGCTGTGGCTGCTACAGGTAGCCTGTGACGGATGATCAGCACAATAATAGTTCCTTTCTCATCACTGAGGAAGGACTCGCAAGTAGGGCCGGACCAAGTAGTGGCACGGTCCAATACATGCATTCCCCTGGGGGCCTCCACCCTCCCCACTCACCACAAAAAGTACTTGTGGTGCTGTGCACTGCACCTGGAAATAGTTGGTGGTGACACCAACTAGGAGGCCCATTTTGGGCAGTTCGGAGGCAGGGGAAGATGGGAGGACCCAAGGTGAAGCTGCTCTGCTCACCCCACCGACTTCCAGCCCATAAAGATCCTGGCTGCAGCAGCAGGCGATATGCTCCCTATGCTGGTGTGATTTTGTGTGACGACTTTGGTC
Organism: Lerista edwardsae; assembly: GCA_029204185.1. Lineage (NCBI taxonomy): Eukaryota > Metazoa > Chordata > Lepidosauria > Squamata > Scincidae > Lerista > Lerista edwardsae. The sequence continues at coordinate 756,916 of JAJKFI010000120.1, forward strand.
ACATTGGCTTAAGGCCGGCCCTGCTCTCAAGGTAGGGGTCTAAGTTGCAGGAGAGCTTTTGGCTCAGTGAAGCACTACCTGAAAGGAAGGTAGAGAGGAATAGACCAGAATAGACCAGTGGAGTGGAACCCTCCCCTTCCTCAGATAGTCTTGGCATGCGCTGGTCCCAAGAGAGTCTCACTGGCTCCTGAGTTTCGATATACATTGTGCACGCCTGCAAAGAGTATTCATATGACCACCAACAAATGCAAGCTGTTAAACACCATCCAGCTTTTTCTGGATATACCATTTAAACGTAGGATTTTGTGTAGAACTTGCATTGGAGACCAGGACAATTTTTGTGGAGGAAACTTTAGACAGCAATACGAGTTACTAGTTCCCCCATGTAGGCGGTGGTTACTCTGGGGGTCTTGAAAGTGGTAGAGATTGACCTATGTGTAGAGCTTGAGAGTCTTGCTGTTCATGCATAATTGAATCTTAATGGCAAGCAATGGCTTTAAAAAAAAAAAATCAGCCACTCCTGATATGGAAGCATCTTGATAGCTGGACTGCTCAAAGTTATCCCATTCACTGAGAATTGGCTGACTTAAATTCTCTAAGAACACAATCCTAACCTAATTTATTTTATGAATTAAAATAAAATCGCTAGCAGAGTTTGACCAGCACAAGGGATACAGTAAAGTATGTTTGGACCACTCTGAGTCAGAGGCCAGCATACAGACGTGCACCATCCTCCCTGACGCAAAGAGTGGTCCAAACGCACTTTACGGTGGCCTTGGTGCCAGCCGAACTTTGCTGGCCTAACTGTGCCGGCCTAACTCTGAGTCTGAGAGATTTGGTAATCTATTTCACTATCTTTGGGTGTTGGATGCTTGGGCCCATCTCTCTCTGCAGTGGCAACTGATCATTTTGCTCCTTGAGGCATTTTGCTCCTGCTGTTCAATAGTCTATATGTGACCACATCCTTTTTTCTTTTCTGCCAAGTCCTTAATATTTATTTGGTTCAAAGATGTGGGTATGAAAAGATTTGGTATTAAGACCTATCCAAGAAGACCATCTTTAGGGGGTGGTATTCAAGGTGGTATGTCTTGCCCTTTGTGTGGCCCTTCATCTGCCCCACCCCATCTATCCAATTCTGTAAGGCCCCGTGAGGATCGGACACTGCTGTGATGCTGTCCAACTCCTTCTTTGCAGGGATTTCCTATCAAAGGCTGGTGAGGTCGGAGCAGGGATTGTCTGCAAAGAGCTATGAAAGCTCCATTGTGTAAGTATCAGCCTGAATTGATTTGTATTTTAATTCATTGCTTTTATATCCCAGCTTTCTTACTGTCCCTCCACCCAAAACAGGATTTACAAAGCAGCTTCTATATCTCCACTAAATTCTGTGCAAGTTGCACTACTGTAGCCATCTCTTATAACCTGGATCAGGGGCGTAGCTACAGTGGTGCAGGGGAGTGCAACTGCAATGGGCAACACACTTTAGGGGGGGCAACAAGCTGAGCTTGTTGGCAACAAGTGGCCAAAATGGTGAAGACCTTGGTAATTACGACAAATCCTATCGTGTGTTATATTATTGGAAAGGTAATTTCGTGCAGAATGCAGTGAAACAAGCCAGAGTATGATATCTTTATCAAATGTTATGGCCAAAAAACCAGAAACAAAAAATGTAACTGTCATGTGGTTTTTTAAAAGTATTACTAGAATGAATAGATTTAGATGGCCCAAATCCCCAAGAAAATTAAAATACAATTGGGACGTCACTTCCGGGGCATCATTTTCCCCTCTGCACCGGGCTACACTTTCATTAGCCATGCCCCTGATCTGGATCATAAGAATATAAGAGCCCTGCTGGATCAGGCCAAAGGCCCATCTAGTCCAGCTTCCTGTATCTCACAGCGGCCCACCAGGTGCCCCAGGGAGGCACGAGACACAAGACGCTTGCATCTTGTTGCCACTCCCTTGCACCCGGTACTCTGAAGTAGCCTACTGCTAATGTAAGGAGGTTGTGTAATCCATCATTGCCTATAGCCCGCGATGGACTTTTCTTCCAGAAATCTGTCCGATCCCTTCTTAAAGGCATCTAGGCCAGATTGTTACGACTTGTGTCCTAAGCCACATACTGAGAGCTTCTGGGGGCATGCCATATACAGGCCATTCAGCCTGAACCAAGGATTCGTTTCTATCTCTGTCACCATCTCCTGTGGCAGAGAGTTCCACAGATTAACTACCCGCTGGGTAAAAAAGTACTTCCTTTTATCTGTTTTAACTCTCCCAACCCTCAGCTTTAGTGGATGCCCCCTGATTCTGGTGTTTTGAGAGAGGGAAAAGAACATCCCTCTATCGACTCTATCCCTTCCTTGCATAATTTTGAATGTCTCAATCTTGTCCCCCCTCAGGCGCCTTTTTTCTAGGCTGAAGAGCCCCAAACGCTGCAGTCTTTCTTAGTACAGCAGGCATTTTGTCTGTCCAATGGTGCAGTACATATGCTAAGCCTCCTCCCATGTGATGGGTGCCCCCTTCCAATCTATGTTGGAAATAGTATGGAAGACCCAGATTCACTTGCCAATATCTTCCAGGTGTTTGGCAGAATAATCTGGGTACCAAATAGGGTCTGGATTGGATTTGGCTTCATGGTTTCATGCCCATTATCCCCTTTCTTTAAAATGTTCTTTATTCGCCACCTTTCTGCCATTGCCAAGGTGGTTCACAGCATTAAAAAATTAAAGGAGGGGGAGAACTATGTACATCATCCTGAGCTCCTTGGAAGAAGTGTGATAGGAAAATGTGAGCAATAAAGTGTTACAGAGCGTAAAACACAGAGTTGTCATGGCCAAAAACACTGGTGTTGAACAGGAGCTGATGATGAGAGCTTGCTGGGCTGGGCACTTTCTCTCTTGCCTTTGCTCAAGGCACAGAGGTCTTTAAGTAGATCCTGGGAAGAAGCTAAACCAAGCAGGATTCACAGTCTGAGCAGATAGGGGCATGGTGGCGCAGCGAGTTAATCCGCTGTTGCTGGGCTTTCGACCGCAAGGTTGGGAGTTCGAGACTGTGTGACGGAGTGAGCTCCCGTTGCTTGTCCCAGTTCCTGCCAACCTAGCAGTTCAAAAGCACCTAAAATGCAAGTAGATAAATAGGGACCACTTCGGTGGGAAGGTAACGGCGTTCTGTGCGCTACGGCGTAGAGTCATGCTGGCCACATGATCGGACAAAAATGCCGGCTCTACAGGCTTTGAAACGGAGATGAGTACCGCCCCCTACAGTCGGTCACGACTAGACCATTCGGTCCTGGGGAAACCTTTACCTTTATGCATTCTCGGCAACATCAGGGGTTCTATAATGGAGCTTTGGAACTCTCTCCACCACCTCACCTTATGAAGGTAAAATGAAGGTGGTGGCAGGGAAGGGCTCAGGGAGTGTTAGGGAAGGGATGAATCTAACCTGTTTAGGATTGGCCCAGGCAGTGGAGGGTTTGGGGTCCAATTCTACATGAGTCCAAAAGATGGACCTATGAATCTATTGCCTGAGCTAAGAGTAGTTTATTGTTGGAAAGGAGGGAGGGTGGTGCACGTAGCAGCTTGTAACCTTTCTTTCCAATTATAAAAAACACCTGAATAGTCAGTGAAGTTGGCAGTTGGAAAGCGTGGAAAGGAGCATCATGCCATTGGATTTAGTTCAATGCAGGTTTAGTGCCACCTGCTGGTGAATTCGAATGAGGTTTTGGACCACCCCACATTTTTCTCCTGGTGTTCTGAGCTGGGTGGTGGTAGTAGTCCCCAGATCATGACAGTAGTCAGTGACTCCATCATGCCAGAGGTCCAGACAGAAAGCAAATTGGGTCTCCCTGTTTCTGAATCGGTCTCTTGACTGCTTGCTCTCTTGTCTTCTTCCCCTAGAACAGTCCTGTTGCTGAACCCTTCTGAAGTTCATGAAGAGTTCCTATCGGTGGCTGAGAAGCTGAGCACTGCAGAGCACTCCCAGCACACGCTGCTGGTTACACTCCTTGAGCACATCTACCAAGCTAACTTTGGAACTAAATGTGACCTGGGAAGACTGCGTCAAGTCCTAAAGGTAGAGAAAGCCCCTTGGTCCCGGTCTTGAATGCATCAGTACAGCAATTCAGTGTTGATCCCTCTTGCTTGCTGCATAGCATACATGCAAACAAGCAAGAGTCTTCCCTTTTGAAGTGGCTGCTCCTTCCAGTCAGCAGTGGAGTACCTAGGGGAGTCAAGGGGAGCAAATGCCACCAGGTGCCACCATGCAGGGGGCAGCACAACTGTCCTCCCTCTGCTTCTACCGCTGGCTGCCCTCTTCTCTGTGTATCAGAGGGGATGGGCACTGCTTGAAGCATAAAAGGGAAGGAGCTTTTTTGCGCCGCTGTGGGCCACTCCCTCCTTTCCCCCTTTTTTAAAGGGGGAAAGAAAGGAGAAGGCAGCCCAGAACAGGCAGGGGGCGGCGGCAGACTGGTGGTGTGCCCTAAGGCACTGCCCCCCTCTGGAATGCCACTGCTATTCAGCAAGTGGCATTGGTGAAGCAAAGGAACTGGCTTGAGTCGGAGGTTAGAGAATGAAGAGCATTAAATAACTTCCCTGGAAATGACCAGTGAAAGATGACATCCTTACAGTGATTTGGTTCAGAAAGTGGACATCTTCCCCCAAACTGCAGCAACTGCTGCTTATGTTTTCAAGCAATACCGGTTATACGCAGTGGTGTCATTCAAATGATTTAGGAACAGGAACTCACTTTTGAGTTCAAATTCAAATGTTGGGAAAAAAACAAACCAAAAAAAAAGCCACAGAGCCCATTAGAATCCGGAACGCCCGTTCTGGTCCGTTCCCCCGAATGACATCACTGGTTATACGTATCCGATTATGTTGTATCTTGCAGTAGGAAACTGCTTCTTGCATTGGCAGCTGTGTGGAGAGCCTTGTGAGCATGATTGTGGCACATGCCTTGTCAGAATGTGAAAAGATTCTTCATGCCAAGTCTGAGCAATGGTTCACCTAACCTAGTATTGTCAAGCATGATTGGCAGTAGGTCTCAAATCCAATTCTCCACCTAATATCTTAAGCAGAAATCCTTCCCTGACAACTGAGATCTGTTAATACAGGATGGTGTCCACACATCACACATGCACAGCATGCATCTGTGATCTTAAAAAACAAGTAGAAGAGACAGATTGTCCACATTACTGTTAGTTCAATGGGCTTGTACACCTTCATGTTACCAGCGGAACTCTGATTTCCTTTCTTATTTCCCCCCCCACCCAATTCCACATCCTGCCCTCTCCCACTTTGTGGAAGAGAACACAGTACAGCTTGCTTTAAAATGTGAGCAAGCCATCAAATCCACTTGTAGCAAGATTGCAAAACTATTTCCCCACCTAGTGCACGAAGGTGGCGTATGGTCTTAGTAATCTCCAATCCAGACCACTGCTGCTACTGTTATGGAGGAGTGATAAAGTATCAAAAAAAAAAAAAACCACTAGATAAGCTCCCTGTCTTAGATGTCACAAGGGTATTGCATGATTTTGGGGACCCAGATGGTGCTTGCCAACCCTGTAGGGATGCTCTGGCACTTAAGCTGGGTGAAAGGAATTTCTTCCTGCAAAGCCAATCAGATCAGTTTGACTCTCGCTCTCGCTCGCTCTAGTTGAAGCCTGTAGAAGAGCTCATGGAAATCTTTGCCAGCACCACAGAAGCTCAGGAGATGGCAGCTATGACCAGTACTGAACCTATCAGAGCCAGGGAACAACTCGAATCTGCCTTGCAGGAGATTGCAAAGACAGCAGGATTCCCTGAAATCACAGGTAGGAAAGCACCAGGATTCCCCGCCCCATTTGAGTTTGGACGTTGTCCATTCCGTACCATCCTGACAAAGCCTATTCATTCCCTAACTTGATGGGCCGTCTCTCCTCAGGAGAACCCCAGATGTGCAAGCTCCGCCTGATCCCCATTCCTGTTGCTCGGTGCTATACCTACAGATGGGATAAGGACAATTTTGGTAAGCAGAAAACATGCAGCTTGATTCTGGGAGAGGTTTCTTGACCTGTGTTATGGCCTGCCATGCACAGTGGGTACATTTTTGGACTCTGTAAAAATCATGCAATGTTGGCTGTAAGTTCGTGGGAAGACGAAAATGATTCCGGGGCTGGGGCACCTCCCTTATGAAGAAATCTGTAGCGTTTGGGGCTCTTCAGTCTAGAAAAAAAGGCACCTGAGGGGAGACATGATTGAGACATACAAAATTATACACGGGAGGGATAGAGTCAATAGAGGGATGCTCTTTTCCTTCTCTCCAGAACCAGGGGGCATCAACTAAAATTGAGTATTGGGAAGAAATACTTTTTTACCCAGTGGGTAATTAAGCTGTGGAACTCCTTGCCACAGGAGGTGTGATAACTTCTGACCTAGGAGCCCTTAAAAGGGGATTGACAGATTTCTGAAGGAAAAGTCCATCGTGGGCTATAGGCCATTATAGGTTGTGCAACCTCCTGACATTAGTAGTAGTCTACTTCAGAATGCCAGGTGCAAGGGAGTGGCAACAGGATGCAGGCATCTTGTTGTCTCATGTGCTCCCTGAGGCATCTGGTGGGCCACTGTGAGATCCAGATGAGCCTTTGCCTGATCCATCAGGGCTCTTCTTGTGTTCTTATGACCTTGGACTTTACTATTTCAAGCTTGGGGCTGAACTGGCAAAGATCTTGGGATGGGGACTAAACTATATAAAAGGAGCCTGAAATGTGATGGTAACTTACTCTGTATAAGGTTTTCTGCCCTACCCCTAATTTCTATCTCTTGTGCTCTTCCTGTCATAGACATCTTGAATGAAATACTAGACAAGGAAGGGGACTACCCCAGGCCAGTGGTTTTGGAAGATGAGGAGGAAGAGGATGCTGAGAGTGGCTCTCCAGAAAGAGATTCTTTGCTGTCTTCTTTGACCACCATCTCCAAAGACTCTGGGTATTCAGCCTTGTCAGGGGGCAGCCCACAGGACCTGCGGATTTCGGTCACCTCTGCTGTCTCCAAAGGCTCTGAGCTCTCGCTGGCTTCCAAAAAGTCCTTGAAGTCCTTTGTCTCCAGCCTGAAGGACTGCATGGATAGCGGCTATGCCGAGGACAGTGACGAGAGCTCTCTGGAGCTGACAGCCCGCTTGGATCCCAGGGAGGAGAAGGCCTCCCCCAGGCAGCGGCAGCGGCTCTCCAACAAGCTCTACAAGCTGTTCAAGAGCAAGAGCCAGTTGATCCTGGGCAGAGAGCTGAGATACGGTTCTGAGATGGCCTCTCTATCGCTGCCGCTCCGCCGAGCAGAGAGCCTCTGTGACCCCGTGGCCAGGCACCACGTCCCTACGCGGTCCCGGCGGGCTCAGTCCCTGCCCCAGCCTGCACTGAGCGCAACACTTTTGCAGCACCGCCTGCCCCAGAACGCCTGTGTCAAGCGCAGGCCCATCCTGAGCTGTGATGAGGATACAAAGATCTCAAGACTGCGGGTGGTCGTGTTTGGCTCTGACCGCATCTCGGGGAAAGTGGCCCGGGCTTACGGCAATCTCAAGTGAGTGAGAGGACAGCCACTGGCTCTCAACACCTCTCCTCTGCATCCCAACCCCATTCTTGGGTTCAGCACTAGGTTGCACTCTGGCACATATAAGCATTTTGCAGCGTTCCTGGAATCTGTTCCCTTTCTTTTGGCCATAAGTGTGTGAGGAAGTTCTGCTATGCGCTCTCTCATGCTCTCTTCCCAGGTCATCAAATGTTATTACACAGTTCTCTGGTGTGCTCCAGAGTACTCCAAAGTGTACAATGTGTCTGAGCCATGCTTCTCTGTGATCCTTCTTCAATGTCTGTTGGTTCTTGCTGGACAACAGTAACAGCATCATCTTCATCTACCTTTTTTAAAAAACAAAACTATTTCATTTATTTAATAAAATATAAAAGAACAATGCTCATTAATACACACTAAACATCAATGACTGTAAGCTAAAAAAAATACTTGCATATACTGATTGTCTATAAATTGCTGCTAGCATAGAGCAATATATCATTTTTGTAAAAACCCAAGCCTGCTCTCCAATCTTTATAATGCGTAATGCAAATCTCTTTCAGCCATTCTTAAACATCTTTCCTCATCCCTTTAACATTTCTCTGAGTTCTTTTTAACAATTAGTTCTTATTACTTTTATTCTTCAAATCCAGATATCTTTATATTTTTTCCTCTCTCGTGTAAGAAAGCAGTGACTTCCAATTGTTCATTAATGTATTTACTGACTTCTCCTTAAGTAGGATCATGAGTTTGTCCATTTCTGCTCTTTCCAAAACATTGGCCCACCAATCTTCGACTGACAGTGGGTTGCCTATGGGTTGCCAATGTTGTGCATAAAGTATTCGTGCAGCTGTTGTCATATATAAAAGGAGTCCCTCAAAGTTCTTTCCAACATACTTGGAACACATTTTGCAGGCAGTGAGTAGAGCAACGCCATGTCTGGCTCTGTGGCCCAAAGCAGGGCATAAGTTCCAGCTGTGGCCTCCACTGCCCAGTCCCACCTCTGCCTGCCTTCCTTCACTCATCTCATCTTTGTTTCTTCAGATCTCAAGAAAGTAACTGCCCCTGGCTGACTCGGTACTTCAAACTGCAATTTTTCTATGTCCCTGTGAAGAGGAGTAGCTCTACCTCACCTGCACTGACGTGCCCTCCTCCGTCTGCAGGAGACGTTCAGTTCCGCACCCCTGGGACAATGGTATGCAACATGGGCTGCTGATGGGCAAGTTCTCTTGCTTTGGCTGTTAACTGGTGCTTGTTCATTGCCCTTTGCGGGGAGGCTCAGCAGAGATAGGCTTTTTGCTTGCAGTGTCAGGGGAGCTCTCTGTTGGTGTGGCCTGGATTGCTCTCATGCTGTTCCCATCTGCTTGGTGGGGAGACGGGCACTGCCCTGTGAAAGCAAAAACAGAGCTTATGAAGCTGAGCATTTGAATGAACACCATCTCCACCTGCTGCAGATCTAAAGCAAGAGGAGCAAGCAAGCCTGGCTGTGGCAGGAGATCCTTCTGTTGGACCGCTCTCCCAGTCAGTCCTGCTTCCCTGAAGTCACAGTTTTACAGGTTGGGGTTCTGTGGGCTCCTACAGGCAGAGTGATCTAGAAAACAAGAGCTGGGCGATGGGTGTTCATTTAATCAAATGAATAGTGTAGCATCTCTTAGCATGCAGTGTGCGTTTTACTATTCTTCGTTCAGTAACTTTCACAAGCTCTCTTTGTGGTAGATCATTCATATTCCCACTTTTTAGAGGTGGGGAATTGAGGCTCGATGACCACATGCAAGAGCCATAGATGCCTGGCAGCTACTTTAAATGTGTTTCTGCAGCTGCTCCCAACTTTCAGTGAACCATTTATGTGACGGGGCTACTGTACGCAGGGCTTGACAGTGTGCTCATCGCCACAAACCCTGCTCGGTGTACCTTGTGCCCAGGATTTGTTTGTGTTGTCCTAGAGAGCCAGCTGAGTTCATGGCGTAGAAAGATTTCAACCCAATTGTCCCTGGATATTGGGAGTCATTGAGGCCCTCTCCTGCTAGGATCCAGATATGCCCTGGTCTTCAGCAATAGCATAGCCACTAATGGAGCGTGTTTCTTTGGTTTCAGGATCCTGGTTTGGCAGGGAAGGAGAGTAGCACAAACGATATTTCACTTTATATAGGTATGCTAGACCCATGGTACGAGCGCAATGTTCTTGGGCTGATGAACCTCCCCACAGATGTCTTATGCCAGGTATGTCCTGAACTCTGTACTGCCAGTTTTCTGTGGAGTAGCAGCCAACTTATTTTGTAAGATCTAGGCCTTTAGCATGGCCTTTGTGCTTGCATATACTCCATTGCCTCTAGGTTGGGGGGGGGGTTAGTATAATAAATACGCTTGGTTGTTTGGTTGATTAAGGGTTTTCTCACTAAAATGCAGGTCAAGGGAAACCTTTTTTTTTTTAGGGGGGGATCTATGCGTGGGGCTGGTATAAGGAATAGGGAAGGCTATGACCAGGGGTAGGGGAGAGGAGCTTGGCTACCCCTTCGGGCCATAACATCCTACCCCAATGCCCTAGGGCAGTGACATCATGACTCTGCCCATTTGCGCCCCTCAGGCAGTGACATCACGGGTTCTCCCTGCAGCACGCTTCCCTTGGGGAAAGCCCAGAGGAGACTGCCTTTGTGCTGCAAGTGCAAAGGGAGTCTCTTTCTGCATCCCCCTGGAGGAGGGGCGCATGCGTGAAGCAACCAGGGGCTTCTCTGGGGAGAGCCCGGAGGTGACTGTCCTTGCATTGCTTGCAGCATGAAGACAGTTACCTTTGTAACAAGGGTGGAGACTGGAGCCAATCCTGTGCTCCCTTTTAGCACAGTGCTGGGGCAGGTGCCCCCAGACTCCGCCCTAGTTACAGCTCTGCTTAGGGTTATTGTAGGCACGTTCTCTAAGGAGGGAAAATGCGTAGGCCATGTTCTCCCCACCTGCTCAATAAGAAGGAAACACTTTCCCTGTTCAAGCCAACAAATGTGAAGAAACAGGGATGATTGATAAGGACTTTTACACTTAAAGAAAAACCTTGTTACAATTATTCAGTAAACAGAATAAGCATATTCTATATTTGCCGTTGGGCTGCTGCTACCTCACATTGGTTTGCACTATGTGTGTGCTCCAGCCCTACCAACGTTCTGGCTGTGGGTTTTGAGAGTGTGTCTGCCTCAGGCCTGTCTTGGAACTGTGCCTGCCCTGTGGTGTGTGGTTCACGTTTTGGTTCTCTGTCTTCAGCAATCTGTCAAGCCTGAGGGTGAACACCTGGAGGAAACGGAGCAGCTTCCCATCCTGGCGGATATGATCCTATATTACTGTCGCTTTGCCACACGCCCTGTGCTGCTGCAGGTCTACCAGACAGAGGTAAATGTGGGCAGAACCATTGCTTCCTACCTGCGCCCCTTTGGGACTCGCCAGGCCACTGAAGCCCCGCATATTTCTCTGTAAGTCAGAAGCAGCCGTGCTCCGTTTCCTGTCTTGTGCTTGAGTGGGCCAGTGAAGGTTGTGCCTCCAGGAAGCTCAGTCATGACTTTCACTTGGAAACTGTCACAGTGACTAGCCGCACGGTGGCTGCCAACTGTTGTCAAGTTGTCTCCTCATTATTAGCAACTAAAAATGTTGCAGATGCCTTGGGGACAAGAACTGGAAGCCCGCCTTTTGACACAGTTGTATTCCAGGTAACTAACACAGGGCATGCTGGGAAACCATTTTTCTGCCTTTGGAAGATCCAGTTCAGGTGCCTCATCCAAACTGAAGGCCATGCCCCAAGCTCATGCCTTCTAGTTCCCTCCTTGGGACAAACCATAGTTTGCCTCCCAACTAAACCTGGAACCCCAGTTCCAAATAGTGTAGCTGGCTTTCTCTTGACTGACCTATACATAGCATAGTGTCTTCCTCGGCTGCCTGAGGGCCTGAGTCCTCATTTGCAGTTTGAGAAGAGCCCGTGAGTGTTAAAAGTCTTAATGTCAATTGTCTCTGAGTTGGAGGCGCATGCTTGTTCCAAACCACGTTTGAACCCAAAGAACAGGGCTGCCCTTACTGGACCTTGCATGTCTTGGTGAAATGAAATGATCCTTTCCTTCTTTGGACTCCACAGCTCACCTTTGCTGGGGGGGAAACCAGGACGGAGATCTTCATCCACTCCCTAGAACTAGGCCACTCGGCAGCGACACGGGCCATCAAGGCTTCAGGTAAGCACCTGAACCACCCTGGAGGAGCTTCTGTGCTGTGCCTTTTTGTCACACCTTGTGACTGGGAATGCTGTATCCTTGGGGAAACAGAAGTGCTAGAGAAAAACGGGAAAGTCTCGCCCACAGAAATGGAATACAACAGCGGTTTCGACAGAGCTGTGACCAGCTGGAAGGTTTTCTATTGACATGTGGCTGAGTTTTGACACTTCAGAGATTCACACTGAAGGCAGGCATAAGAAGAGAACTTGAAGCAGCCTCCTCTCAGTTTTGCCATTGGACAGTTGCAGACTTGCGTTCCGACAACCTGCAAGATGGTCTCATCCTGCCCGCTTAACCCTTCAGGCCTGTTTGGCCTTCATGGTCTCCCACCCAGCTGCTGGTACTTCCTTCAGCAGCGGAATGTTAACCTAGCTCACTACAGTCACAGAAAGCAAAGGCTTGCTCTTCTTTCCCGCCCCCCACCCCCAGCATTCAAAGATAAAGGAAAGGGGTGGAACACAGTGAGCCCCAGCCTCTTACTGGGGCTCAGCTTCTTTCCATCCTGCTTCTTTCAAAGGCAAAGGGTCACTTCTGTGGGGTGCCTCCATCTAGAGGAGGCAGACCCTGCTCAGGATGGGGAGGTTGCCTGGGGTGGGGGAGGCAGACCCCTCCTGATTGCTGAAGCAGCAGGCGGCTCGCTGGTACTGCATGTGTATCTATCTGTTCAACACCCAATCATCTTGGCTCACAGCTGGGCCCCTTAATATCAGTGACTTTCCACCTTTTTCATCTCACTGCACACTGACAAGGCGCTAAAATTAGTCCTGGTGTTTTTTTACAATTTACAAGGCCCACTTGCACTGCCAGCAGGGTGGGGGTGTCAAATCCCCCAATGACCCTACTAATAAATGACCCTCCCCCAAACTCCCATGCGCTGCACGTTTGTGGACCATTCACACTACCCAGGCTGAAAATAGCTGCTTTCTATTATATCTATCTCCATACAAATACACAAGGCTAATGCCCTGGGATACATCGCAAGAAACTCTGCATTGTGTGTCTTGAAAACAGAGACCTGGCCTGAATGGGAACGCTTTCCTCATTGTTAGATGACAAGGTAGTTTCCAGGCACTTTGAATGATTAAGTTCATTCAAAGGTGTGATGTCCTTCCTTTTCCACCTCAATTCATTTGTTATTTAAACGACTTAATTTATTTTTGTGGTGTGATAATTGTGCAGATGGGCTGGGTCAAGGCCACTTCCTTCCCTTTGTTTTTGCGCAGGTCCAGGTAGCAAGCGGCTGGGCATAGACGGAGACAGAGAAGCAATCCCACTAACACTACAGATTGCCTATAGCAAGGTAATTTAATTCACTGTTGCTGAAGCATCTCCCCCTGATCTGGTCCTGATATTTTAGCTGGTCTGGATAAATAAAGGAAATGAGGAGTTGATGCGAGAGTGACGCTCTCCTGCTTGGGGGGGGGAGGGAACCTGCTAAAATCTACTCTTTATGGGGTTGGAGCTGTGAGCTGCAGCTCCACATTGTTTCCATGAAAGAGATGGCAAGGAGACGCTCCTCCTTCCCTGCCTGGGTTGTAACCCATCTCTGATTCCTCCAGAGAGCAATCAGTGGAAGGAGCCGCTGGAATGACATGGAGAGAGTCTTTACGTCCATCAACCTCAGCAAGTCCTGTACGAGACAAGAAGAGCTTGGTGAGTACTGGCAGCCCATCTGCTTTCTCCGCATGACCAGAAAGCTGGAGAGAGGAAGGTTCCCACCTTCTGGTAGTGCTTGTGTGGAGAATGGGGCAGATTGGCGAAGTGAGCTGCAGAGGCCCAGACAGCACATCAGAGAAACGGCTACCAATAAGGGACTGTCAGTTTCAGTTACAAGTCATCCCCACATGCACACACACACCTTTACTTTGTATTGAGTGTTCCTCCTGGAACTGAAGAATACCTAGCAGACGCTCTTGGCAGATTTCAAAACAGACACAATACCATACTGGGGGTGTGTGCCTGTGGAGTAGTGGGAAGCATTGAAATACAGGCGTGCCCTGGTTTTCTCAGGGGGCTGGTTCCTGGCTCCCTGTGGATACCTGAAACCATGATTGAGAGGGAATCTTACTTAAGTATAGGGTTCTCTCCTGCCCCCCCCCCATTACTTTCCTTTGTTCTTGCTTTACTTTTACAGTAAAGCTAAGCAGGAACGTGATGATCAGGCAGGCAGAAGGCATGACAGAGGGAGAGACTGCCAGAATGTCAACAGGAAGCTGCTCATTAACAGGAAGCAGCTTCCTGTTGACATTCCGGCAGTCTCTCCCTCTGTCATGCCTTCTGCCTGCCTGATCATTGTGTTCCCATTTTGCAACTTGTAAAAGCAAGAGGGTTTTTTAGCAATCCAAAGTAAAAATAAAGGAAAGTAAGGCCCTCCCCATCTGTGGATTTTAACTTGAGGGTACTGGATCCGTGGTTATGGGGTCCCACCTGTAGTTGTTTCCCTTACCCCTCCCCTTTCTAATTTGTTTGTGTTCAAGAACACTGTAGCCTTCTCTGTCTTTCACCCTGCGACAAGAGAGCTGACTTCTGACACCATGTGCTAGTACACAGGATGGTGGGTGGTAGGGGACACAAACCACAACTGAGACATAGTAAATGAAGCACCCAGCCTACTCCTGCTCTAAGATTCCTACCCCATATTGTGAGCCTCTGTTTAAGTCTTCCTTTAATTTATTTCATGCTGGTGTTACTCTGCTGGTGTTCAAAGGGCAGACAGATTGCCGTTTTGCCCCAACTGCAGTACTACTGTTCAGAAACAGTCTCATTCTTATTTATCAGACTTAACATATTGGGACTGTATTCACCTCTGATGATCATTCTTGCCTATTTTCTATTAATCAAACTCTACCTGGGCATTTGTAAACCTTTTTAGTTTTCTATTTCTTAATACTTTGTTTCTACTTTTCAAGATTGTGTGCTCCCTTTTTGGAAAACTAGAAAAAAATCAGCATACTGTACAGTCGTTCCCACTCACCCCAAATCATTACTTGAGGGTGGGATCGCATACAGATTGGTGGAATTGTGCACTGAAGTGGGAACGTTCAGTTGGGGCACATTTTTCTTCGCATGTATGGAAAGGCTCTGAGGGAGGAGTTTGATCCAACTGGGTTTGAGTTCAGGGAGAGCTCTGGCCTCATGCGGAACTGAGGACAAGCTGCAGGGGAGGGATACACCATGTAGGCAGGTGTTTTGCTAGGCCTGGACCAGGCACCATGCCAAAACGCAACCCTTTGCAGCGGCTATGCAAAGAGGTCATGCAGTTGCACTTTAAGGAAGCAAAGCCACTTTGGGAAGGAGCCATTTTCAGAGGAAACATAGTGAAAGGTGCCTAACCCTTTCCCTGCCCACAGGAGAAGCTGTGGGCAAATTACACAGCAAATTACACTTTCCCCCTCCTTAGCATCTTTTCCTGTGATGTTGGGGAACAGATTTGGAATGGAGAAATCGCAAGCAGGAAAAGACGTATTCACTTTGCTGCACTTCTTAACTTTCTCCTCCTTTTTTACATGTTTGCTCATAACATGAAGCTAGTCCCCTGCCCCTGGATATCCCATATTTACTTACAGGCAATGGGAAGCTAGCATCATGTTTTTGAGTTGGCCTCTGCCCACAATTCTCAGCTGGGTTACTAGTTCCATGTGTGTCATCCTGTGGACCAAATGCTGCTGGCTGTTGCTCACCTACTGGACATGCAGTATCCTTTTTGGCCACTAGGTGTCACAAACTTCCTGAATTTTACAAAGATGCTGACAGTACTTCAGGGACACCAACTGGTCTTTGTACACAAGGCTGAGAGTTGACTCTGCTCCAATTATTTCAGGAAATTCTATTTTTAGCCTCCCAATACAGTTTGCTTTCCATTTTAATTGCCCATTTAGACTGAGCAAGATGTTATAACTGGAATACTTTTTAGAAACCATCTAATACTGCAGCATTTGTCGGTTCTTGTTTAGTGTAGAAGTTCCATATTTCCATGTGTGTGCTGGTTTTTGGGGTCAACTCAGGACTGTCGAAAATCATCAGAAAGATTACATCGAAGGTTGGGTGTGTTGGGGCAAAACCTGGGGACTGTGTTGAGTGAAGAAATCCCATGTGTTTTCCCCTTGAACACTCCACCCAGTATAACCTTTGTCTCCCATATGTGCGCCCTCCAGAAGCTGCCCAATCTTCTGTACCACTGAGAGCTTGAAGTTTATCTGACTTCCTGCCCCCATCCCAGGGATGAAAACTTTGAATTAAGATGCTGCATAAGATGCATTACATGCTACAAGGTGCAACAGCAGCTATGCATATTTCTATTACATGTAGTGAATAGGGAAGACACAGCCATACACAGAGAGAGGGAGAGAGTCTGATGGATTTGGAGGCATGGGGAAAAGAATACATGACTATCCAGAGTTCTAAAGAAAGTTGCAGCACTAGGGAATGTTCTGATACTCCTATAGACTGCTTCCTTCATATTTCAAAAATATGAAAAAAAATATGAAATGTTTTTTAAAAAAATATATTAATACCCTAGAGGAAGAGGATTATTATGTATATGAGATAATCCCTTCAAGCACATTGTTGTTTAAGTGAAAAACTAATAAGAATCATCACCTGGTACATGCAATGTGTTTTGGAGGCACCTATTTGCTCAGGGATCACTGTATGACTTGTGTTTCAGGTCAGGATGGTGACCTTGGGGCATTAGGCGGCTACGGTTATGCTGCATAGGTGGGAAACATTGAAAAATATTTCAAATATAGGCAATAATGGTGACAGCACTGCTTGTTTTTAATAGATGTGAATTGGCTCAATTGTTGGGAGGGATGCTGTTCTCAGTCTGAGTGTTCCTGGAGGTTCCACATATTGGCATTACTCCTTGTCTTTGTATTCCAGACTCAAAAACAGAATGTTTGACCCTCACTGCAACAGAAGTGATCAAGAGGCAAAGCTCCAAGTCTAAGAAGAGTTTCAATCAGGTAACCCGGTTCATGCCTTGTTGATTTGTCTTAATATCTTGTTGGAGGCTGGGACAAGACTGTCTGGGTACCTATGGATCGTGCCCATCCCCACTGCCAACATGTGGTAACGGGATGTTTCTCTTACAGCAAATTAGTGTGTCCCAGATTAAAGTGGACAAGGTCCAGATCGTTGGAATCAACTGCTCCTTTGCTGTGTGCCTGGACCAGGATGAGCGGAAGATTCTGCACAGTGTCACCAGGTAGGCGAAGTGGGGCAAAGTTTCTTGCAGTTGTAGTGGGACCTTGCCAGACTCATTCGCATTCTAGAAACCTTGCAGTAACCTCCAGACTTGACTGCTGAAACATGTTCTTCTTGGGATTGCCTTGGAAACTGTTCAAAAACTTCAACTGGTACAATCTGCTGCTTTCATATTTACTGAAATCGGGCAACCTGAGCATGTAATTCCTGTATTAATTGATTTGCACTCTGGTTGCCTATATGTTTTCTAGCTCTGTTCAAGGCACTGGTCTTAACTCTGAGTACTGTCAGGTCACTACAGTTCTTACCCCCATATTACGTTCCTGAGCATCCTCATATCCATCCATCAATCTCCCCCGCCCAGTTTTGTGTTTTCAGACAAAGCTGTCTTGAGGGTACCGATTATGCAGAGGGGAAGGCAGGATATAAATCACAAATACTAAGCTGTGTGTTTATGCTTTATTTGTTCTCTGATGGGACCTGTCTCCCAGTTGTTGCTGGGTCCAACTAAGGGTTAAAGTAGACTCAGTGGCATCTGAGATGCAGACTGTAGGTCCAGGGCATCTAGTCTACATCAGGGCCCCCCAACATATGTTCATTTGGGTGGTGCACCCTGGAGGTATGAGTGATACATTCTCGGGAACATACAGACATGTAAATATGACTTTCCCGTTATTGGTGTCTGCCTCTCCCTCTCTTTCAATTCTGAGCCAGCAACATGGATGTGACCTCGGTGTCTTGCTGTTTTCACAGGTGCGAAGTCTCTGCATGCTACAAACCCAAGAGCAGCGAGCCCTGCCTGGGCGGGAAGCCCACCACAACACTCCTCCCGCCCCAAGACTCCTCGGATTTCTGCTCTCTTCTGTGCCTGCCTATTGCCACCTTCAGCGGGGCACTGCCTTAGAGGAACCAGCAAGTGTGAAGTTGGCGGCCTGCTTCCTGGACTGTTCAGAGTTGCTGCCAGGCATCCCCTGAACCAGGACTGACTGGTCAAACACTAGCCAGGAAAACCAGGGTGTCATTTTTCCTTCCTTGGCTAGATGCAGAAGCATATGCACAGCAGCCTTCCCAGACCTGGAAAATCAGCACTAGGAGTGCCTGGAAGGGAAGAGCCTTTCCTCTTCAGGAACAGTGATACCCAGCCATCCTATGTGTTCCAATAAGCGCTGAGAGAGGTTTTGGCCATGGCAGAATGAAAGGGATGAGGCTTTGTCTGAAAACACAGAACTGGGCGGGGGAGATTGATGGATGGATATGAGGATGCTCAGGAACGTAATATGGGGGAGAGAACTGTAGTGACCTGAAAGTACTCAGAGTTTTGTGACCCTGCTGTTTGTGAATGGCAGCAGTAAGGAGGCCCTCAGATGCTTCTTTCAAAAGGAGATACAATGATGGCCCAGTCATCTGAGGCTCAGGACTTGGAGGAGGAGGAGGTGGCGGCAAGGAAGAGGCTACTCCCATCATCCCTTGCTCCTTACCAATTGCATGCACTGAATGAAACTGAAGGGCAAATTGGCATTGGGAGCAAGAAGGAGCAAATGCTCTTGGAGCTTTGTGAACCAGTCGAAGCTCCACATGGCATGAACCGAACTGCTTTTCTTTATAAAAGGCTGGAAAGGAAAACACTATTTATTGCCGGATCCTCTGCTGATTGATGGATGTGCCCCCTCTGGGGGGGAGCCCTGGAACCAACTTACCATGTGTGCTATATAATCTTACAGGATTTGATTGCACTGAGTGGTGGCTGGCCATTGGTGCTTCTCAGGTATCGTCATTTTAGCTGCACTTATACGAAGTTTCACAGCCAGAAGATCTCTGAGAATTGCAATACAGTCCTGCTTTGGCTTGAACTGTGCCAAGGCGGCCCTGCAATTTTGCTCTGTAAATGAAATATTTGTTTTAACTTGCCAAGGAACTCTGCAGTCCCTCCCTGACCTAGTCAAGGTGCAGGCTAGGCCTTGATGATTGCAGTACAGCAGCCCTGCACCCATTGCCAATGCTTCTGGGCAGCATCTGGCGGGCCTCATGTCTGGTGCCAAGGGGCCTGTCTCATAGGTCTTTTACATGGCAGGCACAGCCAGCTCCAAACTTGGCAGCTACCATGTGATTTACAACGCAGTTATGAAATTTGTAGCTGGTGTTTAGGCTCGCTTGATGCACGTTCTTATATAACCACAGCAGTCACTGCCTGAGTCATGTGGTATGTTCAGATGTGCTTAGATATTTCCTTAGAACCGTGGAGATGGCGGGTGAGTAATAGCTGTCAATGCAAACTAGTGATACTGTGGTATAGAACAGCAGAGTAACTGTTGTGGTTTGTTCTGAGACTATGTAGTCCGTCTGTCTTTTTGAAGGAAGAAAAGAAACATGTCGACTGGAAATATCAAGATAGCACTCGGATCTGTTTTAATTGCCCTTTTACTTGAATTAAGCCGTTTTAGGATTATTTTTCTAAGGAAGTACGCTGGGGGTGTCAGTGACATTTTTCAAGGGGGAAATGCACATTGTAAGGATTTCATCAGTCGGCATGGGTGAAATTGACTAAGAGTGTGTTTTGAACTCTTAGGGCGCAATCATAACCGGGAGTTAGGCCGGCACAGTTAGGTCAGCAAAGTTTGGCTGGCACAAGGGCCACTGTAAAGTGCATTTGGACCAATCTCAGAATCAGGGAGGATGGCGCACATCTGTATGCTGGCCTCTTTGACTCTGAGAGTGTTCCAAATATACTTTACTACTTGTCTTGTGCTGGCCAAACTTTGCCGGCCTTACTTCAGGTTAGGATTGTGCTCTTAGTTCTCCTCCCAGTTGGGGAGGAGTTGTTTGTCCAGGAAATGTGGAAAGGTTAAGGCCAAGGTACAGGTTCTGTCCACTTTCTCTCTCAACATTTTATTCTGCAGGAGATTAACTTGGCGAACATGCACATATCCGTCTACTCAGGTAATCATTCCAAAAGCCTTTCCTCTGGAAAGACAGAAAGCCGTTCGGAACCCAGCTTTCTTTATGGAAGTTCCTGGAGGGGGCCGGGGTGGTCGGGTGCAATCCAATTTAGAGTACAATCCTAACCTGGAGTTAGGGTGGCACAATGAGGCCAGGGAAGTTTGGCTGGCACCAGGGCCACCATAAAGCGTGTTTGGACCACTCTCGGAGTCGGGGGAGGAAAGTTCACGTCTGTGTGCTGGCCTCTCTGAGTCCAAGAGTGGTCCAAATATACTTTACAGTGTGTCTTGTGCCAGCCAAACTTTGCTGGCCTAACTGTGCCAGCCTAACTCCAGGTTAGGATTGTGCTCTTAGTCAAAACTTCAGGTACTGGTTCAATTGGCAGGAAATTGCTTGGTGGGGGAGGAGGAATAGCGGGTCTCAAATTCTTCCCCAGAACACTTCCAGAAAATGTCTCTCTTCACTGAAGCCATAGGATATCATAAAACTGATAGTTAGCAGCTTCCAAGTTTCTGTTTTTTAATAACCTATTGAGCAATAGCAGCCTCTGGTTAAAGGTGATCTACCGTGTTACCCTCTCAAGACCACCCATGTACCTGCTATGTCTGTAATCCACTTGTAGCCACAATGGCAGGATGGAGCGTATTGGCTTTCAATGGTAAAGCCTCAGTAAAAGGAGTTTGGAAAGGGGTGCTGGTGGGGAGACGCATGTGCCTGAGTGTTCTAGCCCCGTGACAAGTTTTCAGCCAAAATGGGGAACCTGTGTGTGTGTGTGTGTGTGTGTGTGTGTGTGTGTGTGTGTGTGTGTGTGTGTGTGTGTGTGTGTGTGTGTGTGTCAACATCTCCTTCACAAACACAAGGAAGGACCACCTCTTAGAGCGAAGTTGTACATAACTACTTGTGTCAATGCCCGTGTCTTCATTTTATAAAACACTGTTATGAAAGATATAACATTATTTTTAAATAAAGTGGCATTTTTTTAATATATCGTAGCTCTGTATGTCTTCTTTGAAAATAGGTGGCTTGTTTGATGTTTGATGATGTTTCCTTGGTTGCAATACTTCTCAATTCTGTAAAGTTTGGATCGAATGGTCATTCTAATTTTTTCAGCATAAATACCAGTTCCATTAAAATGAAGGCAGCTACAAACTGCAGCTACCCTCTTGCAGAGAATCCAGCCCCTGGACAGAAATAATTGGTTATTACTTCACCAATAACAGGTTACCCTTGAGCAGAAACGGTTGTGCTTTTGTAATCTTCCTTTTATAGCTATAGTGGTACATTATAACTATTGGATCTCTAGAGCAGTGGTTTCCAAAGCTTTTAGCACCGGGACCCACTTTTAAAATGGCTCTCTATTGGGACGCACCTAAACTTTACCAAGTACTCAGGCCTCTGTTTTTATCCTTTTTGGTATGGTGGGGCGAAGACTGCTTTCTGGGGTGTTTGTCTAGCTCCATGTTCAGGATCATTCTGGTGGCCTTCTGGTCTCCTTTGCCTGGCCTTCAATAAGAGCCAAGACAGATTTCCTTCTTCATGACTAAATGTGGCTCAGTTTTGCTTTCCGTAGGGCTCAGTACATTTTACTTGTCAGCTTAGAGAGGGGGGACTTCCTTCTCAAGTGTTTTTTTGTGGGGCTGTGTTCAGCTTATGACCATGCAGTTTTTGTTCCACAAAATCTTAAAATAGATTTAAAATAAATCTTAAAATAAAGGAGGTTAAAATAAAAGGCAGTGCTCCTCAGCCTTTTTATTAAACAAAACAATGAAAATCGCTGCAGCCTTTTAACCTTCCTGGAATTAAAAGAAAAGGGAGGGGAATTTAATATGGTTGCAGTAGAAAGTTAGGCAAAAATAGTGAATGAATACTTCCCATCCCAGTTGTTTGTTTCTGCCCATTCCACAGATAGCTTTGGGGTAATTTAGATGGGTTTAATCTTGCTTTCCTTTCTTCCCCCAAAACTGGTTTCGTAGAATCCACAGAGGTGGATCTTCTAGCATCTCATCTTTCGTTGTAAAGGATAGCTTTGATGCTTTTAAGGAATCAGCTGAGATAGAAGATTCTATCAGCTTGGGCAGAAGATTTAGTCTAGAGGGTTAATGCCTCCGTTTGCCTGAAGATTAGAGCTGAAGATCCAAAGGTTGCCAGCTCGGGACTACCAGAAGTCTCTGTGAGCAGCAGACCTTGCAAACTGCGGCTGATTAAAAGCTGAGTTCCAGCTGCCTCATGGGAGGAGGAGTGTGCTGGTCAGCTGCGTCTCTGGGGGAGCAGGGAAGCCAGCTCTTATCAGCCAGCAGAAGACAGACGGGTGGCTAAGAAAGAAGACTAAATCCAGAAAGATCCATCTGTATGAGTGTTGTTCTTGAAAGATAGAACGTTTCTGTATAATTGTAAAGACCTTCGGGTTTGTGAATAAAGTCTGCCTATGTAAACCGCCTTGAGTTACAGTCATTAGAGTAATCTAGTGATCTTAAGAAAGGTGGTATATAAATACGAGCATTATTATTATTATTATTATTATTATTATTATTATTATTATTATTATATTCTTAAACCATTAAGTGTGCAATCCTAAACTGGAGTTAGGCTGGCATAAGCTAAACCAGCAAAGTTTGACCAGCACAAGGGCCACCATAAAGCGTGTTGAGACTACACTTGAAGTCAGGGAGGATGGCGCATGTCGGTGTGCTGGCCTCTCTGACTCCGAAAGTGGTCCAAACATACTTTACAGTGGCCCTTGTGCTGTGGCCAAACTTTGCTGGCTTCGTTTATGCCAGCCTAACTCAGTTTAGGATTGTGGCCTTAGCACAACCCTATGCGTGTCTACTCAGTTCTATTGAATTCAATGGGACTTACTCCTCGGTAAGTGTGTAAGATTGCAGGCTTACTGTCATATACCTGTAGTAGCCCAGGTTGCCCTTCCATTTGCTCATTCCTGGGTGGCAATGGGGTGAGTCTGTCAATTGCAAGCAAGCACCTCTCAAGCCTCTATCAGCATTTCCATTATTTGGCGAGGAGGTGAGGAACTCTAGTAGGGACTTGGCAATAGCCAATGTCTTAAGAGGAGACCTACATCCCTGCTTGATAAAGCCATCAATGGCTGTTAAAGAAGGCAAGCTATGACAGGCATATCCAGTCTGAGATTAGCTGGCCGCTCATCATGAGGGCCGGATAGGAATTTTTTTCTATCATCCAGATGGGCCATTTTTTGCCTACCCCAGACTGGGGAGGGAGGAATGGGTGTGCAGTAGGTTTCATGATTTACATTTGTGTTTAATGAAGTTAACCCCCTCCCTCCGTCTGGTGTCTTCCTTGGGGGGGGGGGGGGTGAAAGGGTAATAGGCCACTTTAGAATGCCAGATGCAGGGGAGTGGCAGCGAGATACAAGTACCTGGTTGTCTTGTGTGCTCCCTGAGGCACCTGGTGGGCCACTGTGGGATACAGGAAGCTGGATAGATGGGCCTTTGGCTTGATCCAGCTTTTCTTGTGTTGTGTGTTCTTGTGAAATAATTTCCTTTTTAAGCTTGATCTCTTGTTGCTGCTTACTTCTCATACACATTGGCCAACGTCTAAATCGGGCTACTATAATGTGCTCTGCTTAGGGCTGCCCTTGAAGATTGCTCAGAAGCTCCAATTGGTGCAGAATGCTGGAGCAGGTGATGCATCTGCTAGACTACCTGCACTGGTTAGTAATACATCTAGATTCAGTTCAAAGGGCTGACTTGACCTTTTAAAATCCTGAATGAACCAGTTTATCTTAATGGTTTTCTTTCACATGATCCGGCTTGGTATTGTAGCTTCAAAGGCTCTGCTATGTGGTCTGCTATTACCAGAAATCTAATTGGTGGATGTCAGAGACGGATACTTCTCGGTGGTGTCACCCTATCTGTGACTTCTCCCCAAGGGATGTTTAGATGGTTTTCTCATTAAGTGTTCTTAGAAAGGAAGTTAAAGCCTCTTTTATTCCAGAAGACGGCTGGCTGTATGTTGTAAGACAGTGTATTCACTGTACAGTTTTTAGACCTTATTTGAATTAAATTATGGAGTGTTTTGCATTTCTTTTTTGTTATAAGCTGCTGTGCTGTCGTGATACTAAATGTGAGATAAGGTTTCCCCCCAACCGAATGGTCTAGTCATGGCCAACTCTAGGGGGTGATGCTCATCTCCGTTTCTAAGCCATAGAGCCGGCGTTTGTCCGAGGACAAGCTTCCGTGGTCATGTGGCCAGCATGACTATATGCCAAGGTACACAGGATGGCATCACCTTCCCACCGAAGTGGTACCTATTTACCTACTCACATTTTTACTTGCTTTCAAACTGCTAGGTTGGCAGGAGCTGGGACAAGCAACGGGAGCTCACTCCATCACACGGTCTCGAACTGCCATCCTTCCAGTCAGCAAGTTCAGCAACGTCAGTTTAACCCGCAGCAACACCATGTCCCAAATGTAAGATAGGAAGACTTTAAAATAAACAATTCAGCAAGCATCACACTACAGTTACTGCCCAGATCTATGCAGAGAAGCCCATTGATTTCAACAGCCTGGACTGTGACTATATTCTGCTGGATTGTACCCAATCTCAGTAGTGAAATTCAGGGGGTTCGCCCAGGTTCTACAGAACCGGTTATAAAGCCGGGCCCCGCCCACTTGCTTAGCTTGGCTGGCCTCGGGGTTTTTTTGGCTCCGGCTATGACATCATAGAACCGGTTGTTAATTCATTTGAATTGCACCATTGCCCAATCTCCATAGTAGTTGGCCATGAGCACCCTTGCAGATGGAGCACTGGACTCCGGATCATTTCTGTGAAACCAGCCGGCTACTGAGCTAGAACAGAACCTTCAGGGACTAGTAACTTCCTGCAGAAACAGAGGCGAGTTCATGCCCTCAGCAGGAGTGTGTGCATCAGGGTGTCTTTTTCATTCAATGTCCTCTTCTGTATCAATTGCTTCACACAGTGTCTCACTGTCATAACCGGACTGTCTGCTGGTCAGATTATCTGCTTGATCTTTATATAGTGTTTGGAGTCAGATAAGGAATGACTACTGCCAGAATGAAACAGCGCTGGGCATGTGAACAGGCATAAGCCTGGAAATCTGAAAGGGCTGACCCAAGGCCTCATTTGGATCAGAGTCTAAGGAGTGAAAGGAGCCTCCGAGGACCTGCGAGACCAACTGTGGACAGAGGTCCTTCAGAGCTGTGATACCTCTCCAAGCGCAGGAAGAGAATGCTGAGATGGCTGGGGGGAGGGGAAGGAAGCACATTTTAAAGGCAAAATTGCTTGGAGGTGCAAGGAGAGGGGGGTCACATCATATTGTCCACCCCAGCATGGCATCTTTTCTAGTGGCTGCTGCTAGTATCTCTTCTGCATCCCTTCTCAGTCTGTGAGCCTCCAGGGACAGGGAATCGTCATAGATGGATTTATTTTGCTACATAAACTGCTTTGCTGACCCCTTTTTGTTGAAAAGCAGTACATAAATACACTTAATAATTCCCAAGGAAGGCAATCTAGGCTGCAATCCTATGTACACTTCCCTGGAAGTAAACCCCAGTAGGATTTATACTTGTACTATTAAAAGGGGTGTGTTTTTGGTGATATTTTTTTCTAAAATTTCTTGATTAAAATAGCAAACTGCTGTGTTATGTTTTTATTCTACATTCTCATTCCAAGATTTCTTTTTTATTTTAAATGTTTTAAAAGTGTACTAGGTAGATGATATAGGTGATATAGTAGCAGCAGCTGCAGTATTATTCTAATTGAAAAAGTAGTCTAATTTCTGGAATATATCTTGAACACCAAAATGCAGTGTTTTGTGTTCGTATTCAGATGGTTTAATTGCCAAAAAGCAATTTTCAACAAAAACACTACCCCTAGCTGTAAATCTCTCAGTTGGCCAACTTTTTCTATGCAAGTCTTCTTTGCCTTTAGTAGAGATGTAACAGCCTGGAGTTCAGCTTGTGAACTGTTCCTAGCTTCCCGTTTCAGTGACGAAAACAGCTTCCCCTATTGAATTTCTTCTTCTCGTGCAGTTGTTCAAGGCAAAGAAGCACTACCAGAGGGTAGTTGGCAGCCAGATCATGTGTTTTGGCCAAGATTATTCTTCTAGCCAGTTTTCACCGTCTCTTCCCTGGGAACGGACTCCTAACAGCTGCCTGTGCTGGCACTCTCTCTCACACTTAACTTGGCCCATAGGATATCAGGCACCAGGTAGGCCATCTCCTTACAAGGAGATTAGACAACTCATGAAAGGCAAGGCTAAGTGTTATCTCCAGGTCTCCAGTATGGTCCATATTGGACCATTCCAACCAGAATGTCTCTGAAAGCCGGTTGCAGAGGATCAACAGCGGTAGCAGGTGATTGGCCTGTATCTCTTACTTCCAGCTTTCCAGAAGCAGCTGGTGGGTCACTGTGGGAAACAGGATGCTGAATGAGATGGGGCTTGTGGTCTTCCCTCTCAATCTGAAAATGACAGACATTTTCCTTTCACAGCTTCCGAGCAAAGTGGTGGTTGCCCAGGTCCTCAGCCTCCCACATGTAATTATTGCCTTGCAGTTTCTTGTTGTATAGCTGCATCTGTCTCTCTTTTGCAACTGAAGATCACTATACTTCTTCAATCGAGGTGTGAGTTTATTTATCAGATGTTTGATTGTGACCAGCTGGCTGTGGCTAAGCATGGAAATTGGTGTTAAAAAGGTTATTGGTTATTTCCAGTGGAGCATATACCAGTTAATTTCTTCCTTCTTGGGTTTCCCTGCACTTCAAGTAACCTGTACAGAGCAGACCGGCTTCCTGTTTTCACTTTTCGTCTGATCCAGGGTGAAAAGTACTGAGCTTTGGACAGTTTGAGGAAGACCTTTCCTACTCAGATACAGCCTCAAGTTGATCTCGCTGTAAATGGGGAAATAGGCAATGGTGAGAAGTCAGCATTGTTCAGATGTCACACTGGCTCCGTGTCTTCCTTGTACACTGCATGTAGTGTCAACAACTTTGTGCTGGCAGTTACCTGGGCCTGCCTTTGTCAAGTAGTGGTCATCTTGCAGATGCAGTGATGGGAACAGCTTTCCTTGCATGTTCTCCTGTCATGGAGCTACGAAAGATGGGATCCTGGCTGAGGAAAACAGCACCACCACATTGGCAGCCCTGGCTGTCCATCACTGAGAGCTTTCAGCATTTCTTGAGAAGCCCGTCTTGAGAAAGATGTGTAGGAAGTCATATGAACTGTAATTGGCACATTTCTTGTCTTTTGACATCTCAAAAAAAAAAATTCACTCAGAATCAGACTTGCTACTTTGGACAGATGCCACACCCTGTGGTGGAACAAGAAAGTTTCTGGTTGTCCTTGTTATTCCATTCACTCAGGATGATGTTAGGCCTTTTTGCTGCAGCACTGTGCTCAGATCTGTCCTCGTATGCTTTCAAGTCAAATCTCTCTTTAGCCCTTCCTGAGCTCTTCAACCCCTTAGACAGGGCTTTTATCCCATTTCCTTATGGAAATTTTTTACTTTGTTTCACTGCTAAAGCAGAAGTATGGGAAGTCCCAGATACAGTCACAAATACATATCCTAGCAGCCTTTGGACTTACACCTTTCTTTTCTTTTAAAGAAGAGAGGAACTGGATGCACTGTACTGTATATAGAAAACTTTGCAGGCAGGAAATACAATATATCTTTTCCCACGACCTAATACCTTGGCCAACAAGCGCAAAGGAATGACTAATCCCTGGTATTGACATTTTTATTTTAATAAAATGTATTTGCAAGTCGCTTTAGTAAATAATTGATACAATCTATTGAATTACTTGTGCTCAGGATTTTGCTGTTCTGCATTGACTTACTGTACCCCATAGGAACCCCCTCCATTGAGCTGAGCAAGGGGGCTTACCACGGTGGTCCATGTCCTAGTGATGTCATGGTTGGAGTATTGCAACACACTACTGCCCTGGTGGGGTGGGGCTGCCCTTGAATATGGTTCAAGAACTGCAATCACTGGAGATTGGCGTTTCAATTCTGTTGGGCTGCTGCTGCTGCCAAGATTGCACTGGCTGCTGGTTTGTTTCCAGGCCCAAATCAAGGTGTTGGTACTCACCCTTAAAGCCCTTTAAATCTTAAGGACA
Organism: Lerista edwardsae; assembly: GCA_029204185.1. NCBI lineage: Eukaryota > Metazoa > Chordata > Lepidosauria > Squamata > Scincidae > Lerista > Lerista edwardsae. The sequence continues at coordinate 784,941 of JAJKFI010000120.1, forward strand.
GGTTATCTGAAGGACTGTCTTCTTCGACACAGTCTGACCTGCTTCGAAGGTCATCAGTGAAAGCCCGCATGTGACAGCCACAATTCTGCTGTATAACCTTCGACACGCTTTGAGTTTGGAACTCTCAAAAAGGTATGGCATACTGCCTCACTTTCTTCCTCCTTAAAATACACCTTTTCCACCAAGCTTTGCAAAATCCCCACCTTCTACTGCAACTAAAGCTGCAGCCCTACACACAGGTACTGAGCAGCCAATCTCATGGCACACGAAGTGTACAGGTCACAGGGCACTACAGACTGCAGAGGCTTTCCCAGGTTGTTCTCCCTTCTATACTATACCCTCCAAGGCCTCCCCTGCGTCCAGTTTTGCATAGTACACTCCTAAGGCACTGAGGGCCTTTTTTATAGTTACTCTGCAATGCCTGTAAATGACCAGGGCCAGTGCTATCATTGGGCCAACTAGGCTGCCGCATAGGGCACAGAACTCAGAGAGGCACCATTTTATGCGGATTAGTTTTTTAACCCATGTAAAAATGCAACTTGCACCCTCCCAAAAAATGTCCAACTTCAATTTTCAAAAACAGGTGCTTTGTACAGTAGAAACAAAAAAATATTTTCATTGTTTCTACAAGGTAGAAACTTTTAATTTTGAAAGTTGAAATTGGCAATTTTTTAGGTGTGTTTGAGTATGGCGCACAAGTAATTAGCTGTGTCCTGTAAACAACACCATAACGCCATGATTCCTAGCATTCATCTATGTGCTTTCAGTGTCTTCTGAAGCAGAAGCTCAAGTTTCTTGACTGCCCCTTGCTCAAGCCTTCTCCCCCTTGGGAGGACACTCTTTTCAGCAGTTGTGCTATTGGGGGGTTGTTGATTTTTTATTTTTATTTTTGGCATTAGCAAAGGTAGTCATGTGAGAAATTATAACAATTATTTTAATAATACTTATTAAATATTATTATTAGTGGTAGTATTAATACTTTACACACACGCACGAACAATGCTGGCCCCAGTATGCAAGAGAGGTCACAATTTGGAAAATGAATAAGATATTTGTTGTGCCATTTCCTCAGTGGCTCATTTCAGCCCATTTATCCATCCCTGTACTGCCCCTTGAAGTGCTTTTAGGAGTCATTCCTCTATTGTGGTTACTCTGTTTGGCTTTGCTGAATTTCAAAGCAAACCTTGGTGCGAGCTTTCCTGTGAGCAAACCCACATTGCTGAGTTAACATGCATACTATAGTTGTGTGACGACGCTGCAGGTTAAACGCTAAGCTGCTGACCGGAAGGTTGGCAGTTTAAGACTGGGCGATGGAGTGAGCTCCTGCTGCTTGTCCCAGCTCCTGACAACCTAGCAGTTTGAAAGCATGTAAAAATGCGGTTATGGTGTTCCATGCGCCTTGGTGTATAGTCACGCTGGCCGCATGACAGAAATTGTCCTTGGACAAACGCCGGCTCTTCAGCTTAGAAATGGAGATGAGCACCTCCCACCCACCCCCACCTGCTCAGTCCTGGGGAAACCTTTAAAAAAAAAGTTATTCTGAGTGTGGGGGAAAAAGCCAAACTACACAAATTCAGTGAACCCAAACCTCTGCATGCCTACTCAGAAGTAAGTACCATTCTTGTCAATGGGGCTTGCTCCCACGTAAGTGTGGATAGGACTGACATAGCTGTGCCAATGGAGGCGGCGGCGGCGGAGGCTGGCTTGTGTGCCTAGAAGGGCAATGCCAGGTGTAAGTCCTATCACATTCAATGCTTCTTACTCCCATGAAAGTGTGCATAGGCTTGCAGCCCCAGAAACACCCAGCGATCCTTCGCCGGTTACAGCGCGTGGCGGCGTGAAGTGCGTGGCCTTTGCTCCCAAGTACAGACTAGCAAGAAAGCGCGCGCCGAGAGGGGAGGCAGGCAGCCGGGCCAGGGGCGGAGAGGGCAGGCACTGACTGGCCTGCCTCCGCCGCCGCCTCGTTTGTGTCTCTGTCTCCCAGCGACCAGCTCCGTTTCCTGCCCGAGACACTGCGGCCGAGCCTGGTCAGCGGCGCCGCGGCCCCCAGCCGTCGCACGGAGCGTCTCCTCGCAAACACACCGACTCGCGCCTCCAGGCTTGCGCCAAGCCGGGCGGGTGGGCTCCTCCCCCTCTGCTGCTGCGAGCGTCGCGGCGAGGTCTTCTCTGCCGCCTCCCCCGCCAGCAGCCTCGCTTGGCTCCTGAAGAGCGGCGCAAGGGGAACAGAGCGAGTCGAGTGGTCGACGCCGGCCGGCAGAGTCGCTGCTGGACAGGGTGATCCGCGCCACCTCCGCACCGCCTGCCCCAAAAGGAAGTGCTACTTTCGCCTCTGCGGGGACTTTGGGGAGCCACACCGGGCCAGGCGGCCGGAGGTCACTTCGAGAGCGCCGGGCGACTTCCTGAGCGAGCCCAGCCCAGCCGTCCGAGGAGTTGCTGCTGCTGGCGGAGACAGAAACGAGGCGAGACTGGCTGGGAAGCAGGCGCCTCCGCAGGCAAGTATCTGCTCCGTGCACACGCGGCGGCGGCTTGGCATGACCTCTTGCTACTCCCGCCAGTTCTGATCGCAGGAGGGACTCTCTGACTGCAAGGCGGGAAGCAGGTTGAGGGGTCTTAACAGCAGTGGCCAAAAAGAAGAAAAAAAACCATATAGGATTCCGTGGGCTCCTCCCGTGGTTTCTGAGGAGTGTGGGCTAATTTCTCAAGCCGCCTTGAACTCCCTTTGAAAAGCGGGCTGCCGATTAAGACGATCAAGAATTAATCTATTAATTAATTAGTTAAACAATGAATTAAACTTAAATTAATTAAGAATTACTCAATTAAACAGCGCCCCCCTGAGGTTAGCAGGCTCAGAACTCTAGCCCACTGTGCTCAGTGGGTTTTGCTCCCAGGTAAGCATGTGCAGGACGGCGGCCTTGGGAAAGGGGAGTTCAAGAAAGCTTCTGAGGATTCCTCCTTCGGTGCTAAATCGGGGAGAGATCTGGAGGCTCTCGGAAGCCTCTAGCCAAATGTCTTTGGCAGCGGCATGGTGGTCCCTCCCAGGCCAGTAGGGAGAAGATCACTTGCCCAATAGCAGGAGGAGGATCAGCAGACCAGCGATGGCACAGGCGAGGCCTGCGATTTGGAAGGAATCAGCAGCCGGGCGGGAAGTGGCTCTGTGTCTGCCAGGGAATGGCCTGGGAAGGAAGCCATCTCAACAGGATATCTATGCTTCCTCTCCTGAAGTCAGTTTCACGTCCAGAGAGGCGATGGCGGGGTACGGGTAGTGGGTGGGTGGAGGGCTGTCTCTGTGCAGCACCGAGCCCAGCAAAACAACTGCAGGCGCAGGAGCGGTTGTGCCCAGATGCTCCGCAACAGGTGTGCCCAGAGAGCCTGGCGCTGCTCCCTCCAACAGCCGCTTCCCCCACTTGCCCGGGAGAGCTGGGTGCTTGCAGTCTGCCTGTTCAGTGGGCTGGCAAATGCTTACGTTCCCAACAGTCCGGGAAGGGAAAGGCTGGGAGAGAGGCGTGAAGAAGCCTGTGAGTGTGACCGCCTTTGGGCGCAGGCGCATGACATGCTGAAGCGCTAGCTTGGGTTACACAGGAGTTTTTATCCGAAAGCAGATGTCCTTGGAAGGATGCCCGCTTGCAGGCATGCCCACATGGCAGCTGCTCCTCCTCTCAGCAGCACTATTTATAATGCACTGCAGGCCTGTTCACAAATGCATGTCCAAAAATCCCCCACCCCTTTTTTGCACGCCACTGAATGTGTGAACTGACCCCACTGAAAGATCTGGTGTCTGAGAAATTCTGTTGTGTTTGATTTCTGATTCACACGTGCAAATCATGTCTTGATGCTTCAGTTATTAAGTGATGAACATGCAGGCGCAAACTGTCTTTTGAAAATGTGAGCACCCCATCATCACTGTGACCTTAAGATCAGAGATATCACCACTCAGGTTGTATAGCCTATACCAGTGGTTCGAGACCCACCAGTGGGTTATGAGCCAATTTCAGGTGGGTTGCGAAGTACCTAAAGCAGCCATATTGAAAATATGGGATAATGGAAAGGGGAGGGTCGTGTGGTTGTTTTGCTTGTGTCAAGGTTGTAAATAAGCTTTTTCCTTTCTGATTCACTTTGCTATTGGAAAATAGCTGAGAAATAACCTAATCTATTGCTGCATTCTCAGGAAAGCAGCAGGTTCTGGCGTTACAATGACGGCACTTCCTGTGGGTCCCAGACAGATTGTCATTCTAAAAAGTGGGTTCTGGTGCTAAAACGTTTAAGAACCACTGGCCTATATTGTTTCTACAATCACCCCCATCGGTGGGGAAGGAGGGAGGGAGATGTGGTCAGTTATCCTCTTCAGCTGTGGACTGTTAGAATCAGAATCAATGTATGCCTGCAACTCGGCTCCCAGATTTGAAAACATACAAATATATTTAAAGGTAAAGGTTTCCCCACGACCGAATGGTTTAGTTGTGACTGACTGTAGGGGGCGGTGCTCATCTCCGTTTCAAAGCCTGTAGAGCCGGCGTTTTGTCTGAGGACAAGCTTCCGTGGTCATGTGGCTGGGATGACTCGACGCCGTAGCGCACGGAACGCCGTTCCTTTCCCACCAAAGTGGTCCCTATTTCTCTACTTGGATTTAGGTGCTTTTGAACTGCTAGGTTGGCAGGAGCTGGGACAAGCAACGGGAGCTCACTCTGTTGTGCAGTCTTGAACTCCCAACTTTGCGGTCGGAAAGCCCAGCAATGGCGGATTAACCCGCTGCGCCACTACGTCCCTTACGTAAAATATATTTACCACTTTGTTAATTTCAGAGTGGAAAGGATGCTGGCATATCACATGATTTCTGGCACTTCTGTGGATTTCCTTGCACTGGTGGTTTCTCATACACTCATTGTAGGAGGGCTGACTACAGAGTCTGGCCGCAGGGAGTAACTGTTCCACCACCATGCCTGGACAGGACTGTTTAGTAAGCAGGGCTACAATCTTCACAATGCAATCTTAAGTGGGTTTATTTAAAAGTAAATCCCTCTGAATTCATTGGGACTTGCTCTATAATACGTGTGCATAGGATTGCAGCCTTAATTCATCTGTCAGACTAATCCATTTAACTTTTTAATTGGCCAGAAAGACATCTTCCATTAATCAGTTGTCATATTTTTCAAACATGTTAATTATTTTTAATATATGAATTTATAAAAAATAGCAGCTAGCAAGCATTCATTTCCAAAGGGGTATTTTGCTGCACTTTTGCATGGGAGAGAAAGCCTTTTTAAAAATGGTGCCTGCTGCGACATAGTGTATTCTGTCATGGCCAATCTAAAAACTGTATAAATTTTGAAGACCAAAGCAATAGTTTTCATTTATGTAGGGATATACAGATTTATGGGATTAATCTTTAAAAAAAAACCCAAACCCATTTGATGAATCCACTAAGGTTTTTTTCCTCAGCTGACAGTGGTGCTAGTAGGATCATAGTAAAACTCACCTTGCTAGGTGACCCAGCCCTAGCAAGGACCAAATCTTCATTGACTGACCTATGGCAAGTTTGTATGTAGCTCCCATCAACCCACAAATAGGCTGCTGAAATAAGCCAAAAGAGTGTGCAAGCAGCCAATCACCAGTTGAGGAGCAGAGTTCACGCTCGACCATTACTGATAAAGACACATGAAGAAATCTTTCTGATGCTACTAAGCACTTTGTGGTATGCCTGTATGTATGTATGTATGTATGTATGTATGTGTGTGTGTGTGCGCGCACATGTGCAAGTTGCATTATGTTATTACCTTTCTGTGGTGTTCCAAAGGAAAATGCATTCAGAAATGTGGTGGCAATCTCTTCGCTCTTGCTAGTAAGTACCAGTGAATACAATGGGACTTGCATGCAATTGTGCAGTGCCTTGCTTATATCATTCCTGCAAAAGGGTGCTGGTGCACTTTTCATGCCTTGAAGGGGGGAAGGGGGGAGGGCGGGCAGTAATGCTTGTCTAACATGTTTTTGCTTCATCATCAATTCATGATGTCTTTTTTTAATGAGATTTGGCAACGAGTGCTGGAATTTTTTCCCCTTTGTTGTTTTTCTGAAATTGTAGCTGGAAATGGGAAGGGAGATTCTAAACTGTAATAGACCGCTGTTTCCTGAAGGCCGTTTTCTTTTTCCAAAAAGTAATTACATATGACGTGTTAGAAGAATTCTCCAAATAGTCACTAGTGTCTAGGAACTGGTCTACATGTCCCTGTAATGGATAAATCATTCATTACAAACCTGTTAAGCAGACAGAGATGGCCTTTGGTATATTGACAATGTGAAAAAACCCCAACCATTTATCACTTCTTGTATTAAAGCATGCAACTCCTTTTAATGCCTCCTTAACCACAGGGTATCGGATCTGGGCTTACTAACAGGTTCTAGTGAGGAAATCTTGATCACTTATTTCCGTTCCCACCTTCCACCTCCACACAGGGGTCAATTGGCACTTTCTGTGTCCTGCAAACTGCTATCACAGGCTCACATATTTGGGAGTGAGCTCCATTGTAAGTACAGCAAGTCCTCACTTAAAGTCATTTCATTATAAAGTTGATTGGGAAAAAAAATGGATTGCCCGCCTGGGCCACTGCCTGTGTGGAGTTAGTATATTTTCCCCATACCTGCATGGGTTTTCTCCAGCCGAAAAGGCTCACATTTATTTCAGTGTTTAATATTAGAAGTGTTTGGGGGACTGTATTTAGAAGTGTGTTGATATTCATGTGACCAGAAATATGCTGTAAGAATGTAACTTTTGCTTATGTACTGTATAACGATTAACCAGTGGTGAAATTGGTTTTGTTATAAGTCATTTTGATTGCTGTTTCCAAGAACCTCTTGACAACTTTAACTGAGGACTTGCTATAGTAGGGCTTCAGTAGGGCTTTGTAGTAGGACTTGCTGTAGTAGTACCCACTGGATTGGGCTGAGTCAGCCTCAGGCTGTGGCAGCTGCAGGATCTAACAGACTTGTTTACTTACTTTCCCCCACAATTACTGGCATCCCGCAACATGCCACTTTGCCAGAGAGTGAGATGTAGAGGTGTATTTTGTTGATTATCTCACTAGTCTTCTAGGTATTTGCTTAAGCTCCCTTAAAAGCCCTCTAAGGGCCAGATTTACATGCCTGTTGTATGACTGGGGCAGGTGCATAGCTGTGTGTGTGTGGGGGGGGGGCACAGGGAGTACTACGGGTGCCACAACATGCTGTGCAGTACTTACCATGCCGCTCACCTTCTGGCTGCACAACTGGATTGGGGGTCTTTGTGCTTACTTTTTCTAACAGAAGTAGCACTGTGGCAAGAGAAGGAGCACCTCAACCCTTTGCCTTCACTATTGACATCAGTAGTTTCAATAGTGCCAATGGTATTTTCTCTCTCTCTCCAAATAATGGCAATTGAGGAGGCAGGAATAAGACTGGGGCTGCAGTGTGGGCAAAGGACCACTTCCTATGGTCCTGATCTGGATCAACCCACTGCTCCTGCCATTTGTGTTCAGAAAAAAAAGTGTGCATGCTCCGGTCACACTATCAGGGTAAGGGAACTTTCATTCTTGGCTCTGAGCAGAGGAGAGTCAGGGAGAGGGAAGAGGAGAGGGAATAGCAGCCTAGCGTAGACTGGTGCTGCTAGGATCCACCATCTCCCTGCTCCACTCTGCCTCTTGCCTGTCGCCCTTTCTCCTCAGGCCTTCCTTCCTTTCCCTCCCCACACTATTCCCCCCACAGCCCTCTCCCCATGCCAGCTTGCCTGTGCTCCCATGGGTAGCTGGCTGTGGCAGTGTGCTGCTGACACCACCACTGTTTACAGTGGCATTTCAAAAATGGTCACCACCAGGATTGGGCCTGATCCTCTCCTGCCTTTCCCCACCCTTCCCCCTCCCCACCTCCAAATCACCTTCCTGCTATCCAGCCCTTGTGCCGCTAGCAGAAAACCCATTTTTGCTGGCGGCCAGGGGCCTGGATACAGTGCTCTTCCCCCACCCAGAAACACCTCCGCCTCTGAACCTGAGTAAGGTCTAGTGAGATCAAGATCACTTCCTTCCTGATGTGTTCAGCCAGATCAGTTTGCAGGACGACTTGAATTGCCGTCTGCAATTCCAGCTGACGCAGGTTAACTAAATTCAACCTGCACACTCTGCAGGCTTAGGTAGTAGAGTTTTGGACAGCTCCATTCCCCAATGTGATATTTCTGAATTCGCCCTCATGCGAAAAACAGCTTGTATGTAGGAAATCAGGGAGAGGCCTGTGTCAGGGAATCTTTCCTCCAAGGGGCTTTTTTACTACAGGCAGTAAAGATTTTTTTGGGCATATGGAAGCATTCTAAAACATTCTATAACCCCACACCTGCTGTCTGAAGTGGAACATTGTATCACCTGTATAACGAGTAGATGGATTTAGCTTTGGATCGTCATCAAAGTGTTGTCTGCTGATCTAGTTCTCCCCAAAGCTGCATGCACCTATTGGTTTAAGTGCAATGTTCAGAGTAACAAAATACGTACATTAACAACCTTCAACCTAATCATTACCTTATGCTTTGTAAACTTGTTTAAGTTTGTGGTGTGGTAACTTTGTCCTTTTAAGCTATTGTCATCAACACATTGGTCCACAACATTCCTAATTTAGCCGGATGCCATGTACCATTTGTTTTCAGTGAATTAAATGAGCTTGGAGTAGAATTTTAGTGTCAATCAAAACAATCTGCAACTGGCGTAATGGCTAACTGCTGAAGAGCTACTGTGATCTGCCCATATCTAAGTGTGCTGGCCGTTAGGCCGCATCCTAGGTCTCATCCCCAGGCCGTGCGGCCCTGATTCGAGCCGCATGGTCTCTTCAGTTCTGCATCCACAATTTTGCAGGCACAGATCCGAGGAGGCCATTGGGAAGGCAGGCGGGCACGAATGTGCCCTTGCACCTGGGAGGCTCCTGCGCGCTTCAATGCTGCATTGGATGCAGTGCAGGCCCACTGCTGGCCTGCCTGCTCCAGTGCAGCATAGGACTGCGCTCTAAGAATTTGGACTCACTTGGGGGCTTTGGAATTTCCTGTTCCTGGATCTCAGGTGGGCTCCAGAGTCCAATTGCTGGCTCAGGATCAAGTTTCTTTGGTTACTGGGGTAATGGGAAAGTGAGGCCCTTCAAACAAAGGACAGCAATAAGGCCAATGGTGGCCTCAGAGTGGCCTGGCAGCCTCTGGGGGATGCTGGAGATATTGCTAAGGCCTCTGGGTGCTAGAAAACAGGTGAAAAATAGCCAGAAGGGGGAGGAGAAATCAGGGTTTTCCCCACAGTCTGATTTGTGGGTGTGGGTGGATGCCTAGTTTGTGCAAGAAACAGGTGAAATTTGTCCTAAATTTATTTTCATGCAAAGGTCTTTTCAGGGTCAAGCCCTAAACAAAACTCACCAGTCTTTATTTTCTCCTGGGGATAAAAAATTACCCTGATTTCTAAGGGGGGAAACCCATTGGGGGGGAATAAAAACCACATTTGTTCATTTTGGATTGTGTGGACAGGCCTGTAAAGAACAGAATGATAAGTACTTTCTATGCCAAAACCCTCTATATAATAATGTAATCCATCATCATGAATAAAACCCCTCAACATTTCGCTCCTGAATCATCCGTCATTGAGGGCCAGCTAATAGCCAGTTGGTTTGTATAGTCAGGGCAGGGCTCTTCCTGCACCTGCGTCATCCAGAAAAGTCGCGATACAGATGCAGCCAGGGCACTGGTGTGCTTGAGGTCAGGGGCACCGTGTTCTCAGAGTGCGCTGGCGGGCCAGCCACACCCTTTTCTAGAGAAAGGAGACTGATTGGCCACCGGAATTTGTGTCGTGATCATCCCCGGGTTGAACCGCTGTGTCCCATGCTCTGCTGCGTGGCGCTGCTGCTTTTGAACACAGTTTGGAAATAACGGTTGCTCTCTGCCCACTTTTCAGCGGGTGGTGAATCCTGGCTCTCTGGCTGAGCCTTGGTGGTGGTGGTTACTGCTGTTGGATATGGCTGTGGTTTAAGCGCTGTTTTGTGAATGGAATTAGTCTTATGCTGTGCTTATTGTGAGGTTCCCCCCGCCCTGTGTGTGGACATTGTAAATGCCTTGGGGATTCAGTAAGGTACTGAAAGTCAATAATGAAAGCCCATGCATTTTGCCCTACCATTTTTTTAATCCTCACGACAGCCTCTTGAGATAGGCTGTGCTTGGGTCAATCATCATCTCTCAGCATAGCCTATCTCACAAGGCTGTCGCGAGGATTAAAAAATGTGGAGCCATGTCTCCCCAGTTTCAGCCTAACACTTGAAGTCCTACACTTGTGATTCTCAAACTCTTTAACACTGGGACCCACTTTTTAGAATGGCAGTCTGACCAGGACCCGCTGTAAGTGATGTCATGGCCATCATCATTGTGATGCCAGAGCCTGCTGCTTTCCTGAGAATGCAGCAAGAAGTTGGGTTCTTTTTCAGCCATTTTCCAAAATTGAATCGGAAAGGGGGAAAAAAGCATATTTACAACCTTGATGCAAGCAAAACAACCACACAGCCCTCTCTCTTTCCAGCATCCCATCTTCCCATATTTTTAATATGGCTGCCCTAGGTGCTTCGCGATCCACCTGAAATTGGCTCATGACCCACTGATGGGTCTCAACCCACAGTTTCGGAACCACTGCCCTACAAGTATGCATTTGCTACACATCTGCCCTAAGGGAGTGGTTCCCAAACTTTGTAAAATAGTGACTCCCTTGACCATTGACTGGGCCATTGGCCACGGATCCCCATTAGGGCTACAATCCTATACATTGTATAGAACAATGGGTTTTTTGTGAGGATTCTGCTGGTTTCTGTGGCTCCCTGGGGAACCACAGCTCATAGTTTGAAAACCATTGCCATAAAGGGATCTTAGGAAGTGGCACAGGTCTCATTGGTGTCTGTTTCCCCTTAGATTTTAAGATCCAACCTGTGCCTGTTTCGTATTGGATACACTTCACATTCAAAATCTAAGTTAAAAACAATTGGGTAAGCTTGTCAGGCGCTTTATCACCCCCAGATTTTAGGAATGGGGTGAGGAGAGGAGGAAGCATAGTGAGAAGATGAGATGCATTATGGTACGTGTGTGTGTGCGCGTGCAACGTTCCAAGTGAAAGGTCTTGAATCTGGACAGTGTTTTATTGAGTTAACCCTTATCATTACATCCAGTGTTGAATTAGGGACTTCCCAGCCTATAGTTCACACTGTTCTGTTCTAGCTCTCTGGTTGTGCTATTAATGATAAGAATCAGGGAAGGGAGTTGGGATTCTGGACTGCGGTCAGTCTCTGGTAGTCCAAGTGAATGCAAAAACTGAAGGCAGGAGGGAGTTAAGGGTGCAGTTAATCCTCTGACCTCTTCAACAAAACAATATTCGAGACCGATCCTTTCATTTGGATCGTGACACACATACACAAATGGGCAGTGCATCTCATCTGGGTAATGGTGTGTTATGGAGAACTGTCTAAGCTTATGGGCCATGGACTTTGAATCAAGACTTTTGCAAACCAAATAAGCTATCTGTTGAGGCCACCTGCATGTCCACTTAACACTGCACAATGTTCTCATCTCCTTCCAGTCTTAACCCATCTTCCCTGTTGATGTTTCTTCTTGTTTTGCAATGTTTTATTTCATTTAGATATCTATATAGTATACATTAAAAAAAAATCAAACTTGAGCCATTGAGGTAAATGACAGTTGGAATATGGGTGCAGTGCCCCCTGCAGGACTCAGGGTGGGTGGGATGTATCGTCCAGATGCCTGACACTCCTTACCTGCCCCCTGTGGGACCTGTAGGAGGTGTGTCCTTGGATAACTTCCTTCCTCTCACACGTTCCACCTCTCTCTCTTCCTGACCACCAAAAGAGCTTTATCTAATGCTATTGAGCTCCGTCGTCAAATGGCAGGCAACCATGGCTGAAAAGCACCTACCTCCTTTCTTCCACACAAAGATAACAAACAGGAGAAATGTCAAGAAACACAAACAATTTTTTGCTTCTCATGTGGTTTGACCGTAACTTCTTCTCCCTTTCCCTCTATCTCACGTCCAAATACCATCCATGTAGTTTTTTTTCTATTAATTACAAACTGATACTAGAGGCCTGTTCTTGCTTTCTCTTACTCTCTCTCTCTCTCTCTCTCTCTCTAGAAAGAGCAGGGGCAGCGCCAGCTTTTAGACTACCTGTTACACTTCAGAAGTACCTGTAGCTCTGCTTTCTGTGAGATCTTAAAAAGTAGCCATAGCAAGTCCTTTTTAAATGCCTTCTTTTTATACTCTTGAAATTTAATCTTGACTATATCTAAGAAAATACCTTTGAATTTTGTTTATGTATTTAATTGCACAGAGTGTAGCAAGGGCAGACAATTTTATAAACATACCAAGACTTGCATGGCTGGGTAAGTCTAAAACATAGTTTAAAATGTTGTTAAAGTTTTCAAGCCATGGATCAAAACACATTGTGGGATTTAGTCTCAACGTTTCACTTTCACCCATGGAAACATCTTCAGTGGGTTACAAAGAATTCTGTAATGTGTTCTAATCCATGGCTTGGAGACTCGAGCAATATTTTTAACTATGTTGTTAATTTTTTTCTCCCTCTAGCATAACACTAGAACTTGAGGTCCCCTAATGAATTTATGAGTGCAATCCTAACCTGGAGTTAGGCCATCAAAGTTTGGCCAGCACCAGGGCCACCATAAAGCACACTTGGACCATTCTCGGAGTCAGGGAGGATGGTGCACGTCTGTGTCCTGGCCTCTCTGACTCTTGAGAGTGTGGTCCGAACATACTTTATGGTGTCCATTGTGCTGGTCGAACTTCGCTGGCCTAACTGTGCCGGTCTAATTCCTGGTTAGGATTGTGCTCTAACTGGCAGACCACGGAGGTCAGACCATGGAAAGAAGGAATTGTAAATGGAATTCACTGTTGTAGCATGTGGTAATGGCTATCAGTTCAGATGCCACTTAAAAGGGATTGGAAGAATTCATAGAAGAGAGTTTGACCAGCGGCTGTTAGTCATAATGACTGTGTGGATCTTCTGTGTTCAGAAGCAGCATACTACTAAATGCTAGTTGCTGGGGGAGGCACCAGGCAAACTGCTTATATGTGTTGCTTGTGGCTGCTTTTCCGATGAATCTGCTTTGGCCACTGGGGGGAAACAAGTCCTGGCCTTTGGCCTGATCCATGTGAGCACTTCTTATGTCTACCTAGTCTGCTCATTCATTTGCTTTGCTGTGAAGCTCTTTTTTATTCATAATAAAAAAAAAATTCCAGCCTGTGAGAGTGGCAGGCTGCTGTGGCAGAAATACTGTCAGACTTGGTCAAAAGAATAATCAAGGCCATTTGTATTTATTTACCCTGTTAGTGGCTAGCAGTGGAAGCTAGAATTATACAGGAAACTGGCCAACTCTAGTGCAATTCTCTCCTTCCCTTTTTTGGCATATTTTTCTGCCAAGGGTAGTGTCCAAGAAGACTTCCCACAGGGCAGAGTTTCCAGTGAATTATGAGAAGGTGGAAATGCAGTGACAGATTTTATTTTATTTTTAAATCGTGCCAGAATAGAGTCACATGAGATGAGCTTTGTGGGCTGGAGGCTATTTGTAGCCTCAGTGGTCACCTTAAGGAAGGTGTGAAGAGGAAGCCAGCCAGCCTGCCTGCAATTGCTTCTGCCTGAGTGGGGCTTAAAAATAGAATAGCGGAAATGGTGAGATGGCAAAGGTGACTCCACACGAAAGACTGTGTATGTGACTCCACCTCTGTGTCTGAGTATTGCCGAAAGGAAACTTGAAGCCCCCAAGGTGTAGATACTGCTGACACTTTCAAAACATCTTCCCAGTATTGGTAACAGTGGGTTGAAATGATGTTTAAATAGGATGGCCTAATTTGACAAATAGGTTTGATATTTCAAATGTATTCAGAGCGCAATCCTAATCCACTGTCCAGCATTGACAAAGCTGTGCCAATGTGTTGCATCCTGCATGTGTTGCATGTGCTGCATCCTGCAGTGGAGTAGTAGTCACAGACGCCTCGTTAAGGTAAAGGAATGTTTGTTCCCTTACCTTGGAGTTTTCTTGCCCTTACCCGGGTGCTGGAAAGTTGGTTAGGGTTGCGCCAACACAAATAGTACGCATAAGTGATCCAACATTGAATTGAAATCCTCTGCTGGTTGGAATAAAAAAACGAGTGTTTTGTATTCATGACACAACAAATTGGAGGTGGCTGTTTTTATTTTTTAATATAATTTGGAAAAAAAAACTGCAGGTGGGAGTTGGGAATTATGGAACACCAAATGAGGTCATTAGGACTCCATCACCTTGCATTTGAATGAGAAATGGACGGTTTGTGCATGGTTTTGTGGTGCAACCATTTCTCTTTTTACATAAAAATATGAAGAGGGGCGCATTTCAGTGATGCTTTGGAGAATAATTCCTGTCTTCTGTCTCTAACCTGGAGCTATCTCATTCTCTCTCTTGTGTGCTGGGCCAGCAGTGATACAAGCAGAGACTTCTGATGTGGGGCAGGTGTCTGTGCACTTTTGGTTTTCCTGATAAAGGGAAACTGATGCCATCATGCCTCTTCTTCCACTCATCAGGTCCATTCTGAAATGAGTTCTGAAACACTGAAGAATCCCTGAAGTGAAGTGCTCGGAGAAGGTGAGTGTCATGTGGTGTGAAGTGCATTGCACTTATCATGCCATAAGGGGCATCTTACCATATCATTAAATCCAGAACAGTGATGTCGGGATGCTACCAGATGTCTGGACGGAATACACAGGGAACCGGAAGCACTGGGGTTATGGAAAATGGGTGAGCCAATTGACACTAGACCAGCTTCCCCAGGCCTGTTCCTGTTCCGGAAGTGCTTCTCTGTGAAAATGTAGGTGAGAGAAGAACAATGCCTCAGTACAGCTCTAGTCTCCAGAGATCAAGATAAGAATGTTGTCAGGTTGAACATAAACATTAACGTAACTGACCTCGTTCTACTGGCTATTTCCAGGAAGGGAAATGAATGAGATCGGAGATGGGGACTTCTGGGTGAGGAAGAGCCTATGCATTCCTTTCTGATCTTCTCAAATGTTTGCAGGTATTGGCTGGTACTGGTGAGGCTGGTAAAGCAAGTTTGTCTTGGGCGTGTTTTCCCGTGACACAGATTAGCAGCCTCAAAGGTATCTGTCAGCATCCCAGGTGAGAGCTAAGGTGTGGCTACAGATTGTTGTTTTGCTGCTGTCCATGACTCGTCATTGCCTTCACATACAGCACAGCATGCTAGGTAAGTGGTGCTTTTCTTATTTCCAGCAGAATCACTGCGTTTCTGTCCAACCCTGTGTCCTGGCAGATTACCTGCTGCTCGCTCCCAGCAAGTGTTGCTTGTGTTAGTCTAAGGGAAATCACCTACACTAAGTAGCCTGGTCAGCATCTTTAACACCTGGCCTCTCTGGGTAGCAACTGGGCCAGCCCTGCTATAATCCTGAATGCCACCAGTCCGTGGCAGTGATGAGAATCTGAAGGCTCCCTGCTCTTGGGAAATGCAACATCTTTGATTTGGCATCTTCTTTTTAAGAACATCTCCAAATTGACCAGCTGCGCTTAGTCTTTTCTGCATAGTTACACACTAAATGTTGAACAATGCAATGAATCCCGTTCCCTTCTCCATATTTTCTTTTGTTTTGGTGGCAGGTCCTTGGTGTCTAGCATGGATTTCAAACACACCCAACCACAATCTTGTTTTGCAGAAGCAATAGAGGATATCGGGCCATGCTGAGTAAAACTGAGCACTCTGTTCACCCAATTCTTCAAGAAGTGCTACGGATAAGCTCACAATGACCTGCTGTGGCCTCTCTCCAGCCATGGAGAACCCAGGTTTGTGATTGGTTTTTAAGGCATAAGACTTTTCAACTGGAGGGCAGAAGTCTCCAGTCTCCAAAGGCAGGCACTGAATAATAAAATCCAGATTTTTGGGGTGGTGGTGGTGGGAGGGGGGAGATCAGTCAGTCAATCAAATAGTACAGTATTTATATACCGCTTTTGAACACAAAGTTCACAAAGCGGTTTACAGGCAAATAATAAAAGTTAAATGGCTCCCTGTCCCAAAGGGCTCACAATCTTAAAAAAAATGCAGAACACCACCAGCAACAGCCACTAGAAAAGACACTGTGCAGGGTAAAATTACTTTCCCCCTGCTAAATATAAGAGTAACACCCTGTGAAAAGTGCCTCTTGCCCAGTTAGCAGGAGATCCAAGTAAGTTCTAGACAGCAAACATAAGCAAGAATTTAAGCACCATAAAGACTAGCAGAAGTCCTATAGTATACGATTTTGTGAACTGCAGCCCTCTTAGTGCATGAAGATTTTGATAAATCTGTTAGTTTTAAAGATTTTAATCCCTTGTATTAGATAATAAAAGTGCTTCATGTCAATAATGGCAATGCCTTAATCTGCACATATGAAAAGGGATTGTTTGCTCTATCAAGCAACTATGGAAATGGTAAGATTATGTGATGTGGAGTGAAATACCATTGCCAGCGTTCCATATGTGATTTATCTTGACTTCGGTAAAGCATTTGACAAGGTTTCACATGCTCTTTATCAGCACACTAGAAAATAATGAAATCATTGTTAGGTGGATTTGCAACTGGTTGGATAACCGTATACAAAGAGTGGTTGTCAATGGCTTTGCCGACCTGGAAGATGGTTTTAAGTGGAGTGCCCCAGGGCTCTGTCTTGGGCCCAGTTCTTTTGAACATCTTCATCAGTGACTTGGATGAAGGGATACAAGGGGACCTCATCAAATTTGCAGATGACACAAAACTTGGAGGCGTAGCAAGCACAATAGAACACAGTAAAAGCCTTCAGGAAGACCTTGGCAAAATGGAATACTGGGTTGAAAAGAATAAGATGTTCAACAGAGAAAAATGCAAGGTTCTACACTTAGGCAAAAATAACCAAAGACGCAGGTACAGAATGGGAGAAACCTGGATTGGCAGCACAACATGTGAGAGGGATCTTGGAGTTGCAGTGGATCACAAGATGAACAGGAGACAGCAGTGTGATACAGCTGCAAAGAAGGCTAATGCAATTTTAGCCTGCATTAATAGAACCATGGCTTCCAAGTTGCAAGAAGTTGTGGTTCCGCTTTACTCCGCATTGGTGTGACCTCACCTGGAGTACTGTGTTCAGTTCTGGGCACCTCAGGTCAAGAAGGCAGCCAAACTAGAGCAGGTTCAGAGAAAAGCAACAAAGATGATCAGGGCGCTGGAAAACAAGTTCTATGAGGAAAGGTTGAGGGAACTTGGTATATTTAACTTGGAGAAGAGAAGACTGAGTAGGGATATGATAGTACTCTTCAAATATCTGAAGGGTTGTCATAAGGAAGAAGAGAGAAATTTGTTCTCAAATTTGACAGTAGAGCTAGGTCCAATGGGTACAAATTGCAAGATAGGAGATTCTGGCTGGACATCAGGATTAATTTCTTGATGATAAGGGCAGTTTGATTGCGGAATAAATTGCCAAGGTAGGTAGTAGATTCTCCCTCACTGGAGACCTTCAAGCAGAGGCTTGACAGGCACCTGCTGGAGATGCTGTACGAGAATTTCCTGCTACAGGCAGGGGGTTGGACTAGATAACTTTGTAGGTCCCTTCCATGATTCTATTATTCATATCCCATGAGTGTTCCATACATGTTGGAAGAATGTAACTCCAGTAATAATGCTTTTTCATTTATTGTGTTTACAGTTGTGTTTGCATTTCAATATATTGCACTGCAAGTTATATCTATATGTAATAAGGTTATCACTGGTGATAACCATAGGCTCTTATTGTCTATCAGAGGTGGTGTGGCATTATGGATAACTGGTTGTATGCATAATGATGCTCCATTACCATTGTGTGGCTGTACCTTGTGAGCAAGGAAAAAACCTCTCCCATGCAGCACAACGGTTATTTGCTGGTAATTACTGCTTGATCGTGTATATACTCGAAACAGGAGCTTACAACTTGATGGACAATGTATCGCTCAATATCAATGATAAATCATTGTTTGGAAATTGTGTGTGAGAGGCCCTGATGCTGCTGCTAGTCTGGTTTAAAAAAAATGAAACTCTGAATTTGTTCAGGTCTTCACATTATGTTCCTCCCCTTCTTCAAGAGGTAGAGTCAGACTTTCTTCGGAATGTGCATGCCCTTCTTCGAGAACTTGATGGCCACCATCCAGCGTTCCAGAGTGAGCGAGGTACGTCCAACGGATTCTCTGCTCCAACCGATCACAGAGCTCCTGAGAGTTTGAGCTGTGTGACCTATAACTCTGTCTAATGGAAGTGGTTCCCAACTGTTTTTGCACCAGGAGCCCCTTTTTAGGTATGACAACCTGTTGGGACCCCCTAAAACCTAGGTTTTGTGATGTCATTAAGGCTGGAACCTAGGCTGCAAGTGATGTCATTAAGCAGTAAGTGAAATCATTGTTTTTAATAAATCACACTTTTTGAAAGTTGAAAGAACTGCACATCCTCTTTAAAATGTTCTGAATGCATTGTGGCTTATCTATGCCATTGCTGATCAAGATGGTAAAGCCAAATTTTAGATAGTCTTCAGAGTATTTATGTTCCTCTTCCCCATGTGCTGAGACTCACCTAGCCGTGCACATGGAAGGCATGACATGCCTAATTTCCTTTGCAGCTACAAGTATTGAGGAAGTGGCAGTTTAATGGGGAAGCCTCTTTTCTAGCCAAAATGAAGCTTACAAGATAGTGGTGCCAGCTTTTTAAGATGGTTGCCCCACGCTCTTCATGACCCCCTGAAAATTGGTTCGTGACCCTCTTGGGTGTCCCGACCCCCAGGTTGGGAACCACTGGTCTATGGCAAGTCAAAGAAGAACTTCTTGTCCCCTGTGCCTGACCACCTGTGTTGGATGCTAAGGCAGTTTTTCTTCTTTTTTTCTTTTTGATATTTGTCCTGTGGAGATATCAACTTACATGGATGTAGAGGAGGTTTCCTTTCCAAGTCATGTTTAGGGACCAGAAAGCTTGGAAACAGAGACCTAGTTTACCATTTCTCCTTCGAGACACGTTGAAAGCAGATTCCTATTTTGAATCATGGGAATCGTGTTCTCCAGTACAGAAGAAACCACTAGTATTATAGAAGTTAATGTAGTTAATTGTGTGATTACATCAAATTATTTTGCCTGCTTGAGGCCACAGGGACTAGACAGCTGCAAGATAGACTGAACTGAAAAACTTCTGCCATTCATAGATGCTGCCCTCCACACCCTCTTCCATCATAATTTTCAATGTTTCAGACTCTCTCTTATTATTCCTGCTGCCCTAATGAAACATTGACAGTGGCTTTGCCTTTATAGGGATGCTGCGATGGACTTTGCATAAGAAAATTGACCGGAATCCTCGCAATGGGGTCCTCTTGATCAAAATCCTGGTGAAAGAACTTGAGAGGGTAAGAATGAGCCACAGAATGAATCCAGGCCTTATTGCTGAGTTCTTACTATGCTGCTTTCACAGGGGCAACAGGCCCACTTTGTGCCTGCTGGGGCCTTTTACCAGCTCTTTTGGCCAAATAGTTAGATGGAAAGTCACCAGCTTTGTTTTGCACCACAACACATTCACGTGACTGTGCTTTCAACATTGGCATCCATCAGCCTCTGAATTGGGCCCCCAGCGCACTGTTCTCACAATATGAAGTATCCTTTCCTATATGTTCAATGGGGTTAGAACAGCATCAGGTGTTGAACATCATGGACCTCAGAGAAATGTGATGTGATGAATCACATGTGATTGAATCACATGTGATGAATCACAATGTGATGAATAGCCACATAAGGGACATGATCACTGATTGATGCCCCTGCTGAGTAATCAGGGCCACAACCATCCTGCCAGATTACTCTCACAGCCTGGAGCAACAGATCTTCCTCCAGTCTGTGTTGTCTTGATGCTTGTGGTGCCACCCATTCCTCTCTTCATTGAAACCAAGAAGAGACTACAGATTACTGGTAGCTCTCTGTGTCCTGAGAAAGGGACCTCTTCATTCTTTTCAGGCTGCGTAAAAACCCCCACCCCAGTGATGCCCTCCAGAAAGCACAAGAAGACTGTGCTTCTATGGAACTCCATACTGTGTGCAAGAGGGATCCAGATCCTCTCTAGCATCTTAATGCATAGAAACTGAGGCTGGCAACTGGGGCTGTTTGGTTCATTTTCCCCACAGCCACATTTATAAAAGTGGGAAAAAAAACCACCCACTTCCTGTTTTCTTCATGAAACAGGAAGTGCTTTTGTCCTTTCCTTACCAGTTTGGAGCTACTGGGAGTGCTGCAGAGTGGGTCAAAGGCTCCCAGGACCCTCCAGCGAGCCATAGTGACCCTCACGTAAATACCCTTCCCTCCCCAGCAGCAGCACAATCATCCCAATCGTGTTGCTGCCTTTGCTGTCACCCTATTCCTTAAGGGGCAAACATTCCCTGTCTGGAGCATTGCAACAGCCCAGTTTGGGAACCTCTGCCTTAGATTTAGCAGGAATCTGTGTGCTTTCATTAAACAGGGGACTGGACAGACTAACTCCTGGATTTTATATTTCCAAAAATTTGGGTTATTGCCGTAAGTTGCTTCTTAAGGAGGTTGCCTTATCCTCTTCTGTGTAATGGTTAAAAGTATAAGCACTCTGTCCCAGTTTGTATCTGGTAACCCTATAACTTATATTGAATACACAGCCAAGCAAAAGGTACCAATGGTAATATCTTTTGAGCCCAATCCTGTGCATGTCTATTCAGAAGTAAGTCCCATTATAGTCAATGGGGCTTATATTACTCCCTGGTAAGTGTGGACAGGATTGAGACTTTTGTCTAGTGTTGCCACCAGTTGTGCTTTTAAGGACTCCACTGCCCTTCATTGCAGTTTTTAAAAGATTTGGATTACCAGCTCTTCTCCTTCCTGTGTTGTAGTGTCAGCAAAGAGTCCTAATTCATTCTTCCCTTACTAGAAAATCTTGACTGCAATTTTTTACTTTCTTCAGGCAGAACGATGCAACTATCGGCAATATATCATCCCTTTGCTTCATACACTGATGTACACACTGGTAAAGGTGAGGAACCGCATTGGTTATAATATGCAAGGAATCCAATGCAGGAGTCTCTTGGGATTGAGGTGATACTTTATTTCCACTAATTTCTAACCCATTTTCCCATACAAAGATTCTCCTGATCCCTAGTGTTTTAGATCACAATGGATGTTGCTAGGGTTTAATTTCTTCAACCCCTTAATGCCAGGAACATGTGAAGGTTAACTAAAGAGTACCTTTGTGCTTGCATGGTGTGCACTGAAAAACCACAGCCACCCTGAAACAACCAGGAAGAATCGATGAGCTTTGAGCCCTGGTGCCCTTTTGTAGTAGTTGTTAAGCACTGGGTGCTGTTGCAGCCAGTTACTATTCATAAACATAGATAAGGCAGTAAAATTTCTGAATGGTCCTGCTTCCTTCTGCTGTTCCATTCAGAGCATATAAAGAACCAGATCAATGAATGACATTCTTAAAAAGCAATAATGCAAAAATAATCCTCGCCACCACTTGTGTTGAAATCCAGATGATTAATGGTCTACTCCTAGTCAATGATCCGACAGCACTGGTTGTCTACATGCTTACAACATTCTATCCATAATTCATTTCTTAATCATTTGCAAAGTGTGTACAACAGCAGCAGCAGCAGCACCCACTAATGAAAAATTAGATTTGGGGGAAAAAGTGTGTGAAATAAAGGTCTCTGTAACAGCAGGCATCAAAAAGCATGTTTTAAATAAGAAAAAAAAAACCTGGACTAAGGACATCCAGGGTTTGCTGCATATAAAAAAGAAACTATATAATTAAAATGTAACTGATTGCAGCAAGCTTAAAGAGTAGTTGCTCCACTGATACCAGGACAAGTTTAGTTGTTGGCTTTCAACAGGGTTCGTGTGTCCTTTCAGTTGAGAAGTGCTTTCCTCAGGTTGGTAGCCCCAGATTAAATCACCTCTGCGTTTACTCTTCATTTGCTGCCCCAGGTGCCCTGCATACCTGATGATCTGTATGAGAGGGTGTATGATTTCTGCAAGAAGTTACTTACCCTGCCCAAGCCTTACTGCACCATCGGCCTGGGTTATGCTCGGCAGCTGAAGTTGGAACGGACAATGCCAGGTGTGTAGCATTCCATGTTCCTTTGGATTTATTTTGGTGCTCAAAAAGTATGTGTGGTTTGAGAGCTGCCTTTTAAAATACTATGCCCATTTGCAGAAACCATTGTTTTCATCATTGTAAAGCTAATGGGAAACATTCATAATGGGGCAAAATGGGGGCACATTTTGCACCCATAAATCCTAACACTAAGCACTCCCAGAAGGCAGAGTTACCTGCAGACAGTTCTGGTTACATCTTAGGCTATTGCATGCAACTGGCAACATGGACTGCTAAAAGGAAGGTGGATTTCAAGTCCCCTTGTCCACTGCTGAAAGCTGATCAAGAAAACTACAGGGCTTGTACTGGCCATTTCCTGTTAGCCGTGACCACTTCCAGTTTTGTGTCTCCCTCTTGCAAACAGGCCCACGCCTTCTCCACATGCTGTGTACATGTGTGAGGTCATTCATATGTGAAATAATCCTTTGAAGGACGAATTCAGGGCTAGCCCTACTGTTTGGCAAAGTGAGGTGGTACCACTGAAAATCAGCAAATGGCCAATTTATGTAATGCAGTATTATATCTTTACCAGTAGAGGGCCCCATTTGGATTCCCTGCCTTGGACTCCAAGGTCCTGTACTTTGTGCTGTCACTGACCAGGTGTTAGGGTGGGTTCCCATGTTTTTCAGCTGTGATTTGTTGCTATCTGATGTTTGGGGAAGGGGAGGAGAAATAAAAGGAAATAGAATGTATTCACATTCTTGTTCACATGTCCCTTGACACTGATCAGTACTGCATAAAATGTGATGAACTTTGCTTGAGTGTAAAGTACCTGGAACAGCAATAGTGATGGCCCTGAAGGCCACTCTGTGCTGCTTTGGTAGAATGTTGGTAGAATGCGTAAGAACATACTCAGTACAAAGTCTTGCATTCAGTACTCAACAACCAACTTGTTAATGTATAACATTACATCTGAACCACTTGCTGACCAATAATGGATAATTACACCTTACTAATCAAGTAGCGGGACGTGGTGGCGCAGCGGGTTAAACCGCTGCTGCTGGGCTTTCCGACCAGAAGGTTGGGAGTTCAAGACTGCGCGACGGAGTGAGCTCCCGTTGCTTGTCCCAGCTCCTGCCAACCTAGCAGTTCGAAAGCACCTAAATGCAAGTAGATAAATGGGGACCACTTTGGTGGGAAGGGAACGGCGTTCCGTGCGCTACGACGTAGAGTCATCCCGGCCACATGACCACGGAAGCTTGTCCTCGGACAAAACGCCAGCTCTACAGGCTTTGAAACGGAAATGAACACTGCCCCCTACATTTGGTCGTGACCATTCGGTCGTGGGGAAACCTTTACCTTAATCAAGTAGCATCTCCTCTGTGGCATCTCATGTCTTTATCTGAATAGCTTGAGTCCTGATTTCAAGACTATAAAAAGCAGTAGGGAAAATGCTCTAAATTTCCTTTTTGTAGCCGGCTGCCTTGGGAAAAGAGTAATTCTATCTGTGTAGGCGGGGGTCAATGGGGGCAAATGCCCCAGGAAGCCGTGCTGGAGCTGCTGCCATCCATTCCCCTCGCAGCGAGCACTCGGCCACTGTTTTTTTCCAAACAAAGAGTGATTCCACTCAGATCTGAGGCCTGATCCCTTCTTCTCCCCCTTTTTTTGAAGGGGGAGAAGGGAACGTGCCTCAAATCAGCGTGGAATCACATCACTAGTATTGGTGCGGTTTGAGACCGATAGTATTGGTGCATTTCCAGAGGGGTTGGCCTTAGATTTGCCTGAAACCGCACCTATCTGAGGCCTGCCCCTTCCTTTTTTCTGTTTTTTTTTTTTCTTGAAAAGTGACTGAGGCCAGTAGCACTGCTGGCCTCAGTTGCTTTCCCAAAACAGGGCAGCCATTTGGAACATCGCATGACTACTTTGAGTGATTACAAGGGGGGGAGGTCTCTGCACCCCCGTCACAGCCACTTGGAGCAGTCTCACATTGCTCCAAATGGCATCCCCTTTCGTTTGAAACTGACAAAAATCAGCAATGTTGTCGGTTTCTGTCATTATTTTTTTTAAGCTTCTGGAACCCTCAGTCACCCCAAGCCTTGGAGATATAATTGTGGTGATGTCATCACGCCACTGCAGTAACTTCTGATCAGTGGGTGGCAGTATGTGCCCTCCCAGGCGACACATCCTACAGGACTGGCAGCGAGTGGGCCTTTTTTAAATAAAAAATTTAATCCTATTTGGGACAGGACTAATAATATGTAGAATCAGATATTGCAACCCACCTTGTTCTTGTTGTTCAATTGCTAAGTCGTGTCTGACTCTTCGCGACCCCATGGACCACAGCACGCCAGGCCTCTCTGTCCTCCACTAGCTTCCAGAGTTTGACGAACTTCATGTTCATTGCTTCGGTGACACTATCTAACCATCTCATCCTCTGCCGCCCCCTTCTCTGGGTACCTTCCAAAAGGGGCCAGGAAAGGTAGAATATAAATTTTTTAAATAAAGTAAAATTTATTACGAATGTATCACATTGGTAACACTTCCACGAGGATTAAACACAAACCACATGCAGACTGTCACATGTGATCTACATTGCTGCATGCAAGGACTATGTGCATAAACTGAAAGCTGCACACAGTGAGAAATGGGAGCACTTGCAGGTGTCACTTGAGACAAGCTACATATAGTTTGGCCCCCCAATGTGTTATTTGTGGACAAAATTCACAGTCTGACCAGATCCCTGGGGCTAATTTAGCTATGTGGCGGCTGCCAGAAAACATTCTGCATTGTAGCAGTTCCATGAGGAACTTAACATTTGAAGAGCATGTGGCTCTTCCAAAGACATGAGAGTTCTTATGTCAGCACGGCCAGAGAAATACAGTCCTGAGATGCAGAAACTTCATCTGGTTTAGAAAATGCATCTGATAAGGATCTCTGTAAAGGTCAAACTACCTGCCCCTTTATGTGGGACATGGTGGCGCAGGGGTTAATCCGCTGCTGCTGGGCTTTCTGATTGGAAGGTTGCGAGTTCAAGACTGCACAACTGAGTGAGCTCCCGTTGCTTGTCCCAGCTCCTGCCAACCCAGCAGTTCGAAAGCACCTAAAAATGGAAGTAGATAAATAGGTACCACTTCGGTGGGAAGGTAACCGTGTTCCATGCGCTACGGCGTATAGTCATGCCGGCCACATGACCATGGAAGCTTGTCCTCAGGACAAACGCCGGCTCTAAAGGCTTAGAAACGGCGATGAGCACCGCCCCCTACAGTCGGTCACGACTAGACCATTCGGTCATTTTTTTACCTGCCCCTTTACTCATGTGTTGGGCAAGTGTATCCATTTCCACTGTGAAATGGCAGGTGGATTAGGACTGACCCCTCACAGATCAAGACCACAACTGTGGGTGGCATTAAAGCCCCCTTCCTCACTGCAACCCCCATCTGCAAGGGGGAGGGCCAACCTAGGTGTTTTCCGTGCAGATACTTACAAATTGTGCTGGCATATGTTGTTTGATGCGAAGTGATTCCCCTCACTTGGACTTGCCATATGTGAAAGTAATTCCTGACGATTTCTCTATGGCTGCTGCCGAATCATTTAAACCTGTTCTTGGACCTTTCCACCTTGATGGGTTTTTGTTAGGGCTGCTTGGAAGGCTGCTTTTCCCTCTGCCGGCCATCAAGCAATTTTTATTCTTCATTTTCGACTTGGTGGCCTTTCCTACCAATGTTATGATAGCAATTGTGCAGCTAGTGATGCCAGACTCAGGTCAGAGACCTTTTTGACAGCAATACAGTTTATGCTTTTTTTTATCAGGAATATTGTACCAGAGAATGGTCTCTGCAGAGCAAAGTCTCAAGAATGACTCATTCCCTTACCAGGAGAAGTAAGTACTGAGCTTTCTATGTTTCTTTTTCAATGCCTCTTTAATTCAGCATGAAAATATGCCAACTTGTTGCAACTGGAAGCTGGCATTTCATATCAATGGGCAGTGAGAAATGGTACAAACCAAAACTGTAATCCAAGAACACAATTCTATGCATGTCTGTGAGAGGCTTCAGTGTATTGGGAGCACAATCCAAAGTTGCGCTTGAACGGGCTCAAGTCTCTTGTGCTGGCCCAGGACTGTTGCAAATTCGCTGTAGAGTGCATTTATGCCTCCTCCAAAGGAAGTTCAGTTCATGGATGTGTGCTAACTCAGCTGGGCTGGATCTAGGCCCCATACCGCCCAGACCCATGCCGCACAGACCCGCCCAGACCCAGTAAATATGCTGAGTTCTGCAGGTGTGTGTGGGGGGGGGGGAGAAGGCAGGCAGAGGACAGAAGGAAGGTGGTTTGGAGTGGGGCAGGCCCATGGGTGGACCACCCCAGGGAGGGAGTGGGACTGGCCTCCTGCTTGTAGGCCAGATCCTAACCCCTGGCCTGGTCAGCCTTACATGGGCCACTCAGAGTTGCTGCAAGGTAATAAGAGACTTGTTGTAAGGTGCTGAAGGAAAATTCCTTTGCCTACAGTAATATAATAATAATAATAATAATAATAGGTATTTATATACCGCCTTTCTTGGTCATCAGATTGCTCCTTTGACTTTAATTCAAGGCGGTTTACATAGGCAGGCATTTTCTAAACCGCAAGGGTTTTTACAAATCACAAAGTTCTAATCTTTCAAGAACAACTACATGCAGATGACACTTTCATCGTCCAGTCCTTCTTTCTCGCCGCACGATTGCCTTCCGCTGGCTGATAATCTGCTTCTTTGCTCTCACCAAAGGCCGCCCAAGCACAACTCCCCCTCTCACAGGCAGCTGAGACAGATCTTATCAGCCGCATTCTCGAGGTCTGCCGCGCACGGAAGCTTCCAGTGGTCTCAAACTAGCGACCTTCAGATCTTATCTTCGGGCAATTACTGCAGCTTTAACCCTCTCGACCAGACCTTCTGCCCTTACAGTAGTGCCTTTTACTTGCAGGACTGTGCACTGCCCTGTTCTTAACTGCATCTTTGGATGTGAAAAAGTTGACATAGAGGTGATTAGATATTACAACATCTGACCTAAGACAGGGCAACGTGCAGGCCTCTTCAGGAGTACTAAGCCCTGAGTTGCACTTTGAGGGATCTTGGCCATTTATGGCCTGGGGCATGACCTTTAGTGGCTGCCGTGCTGTCTTTTTCAGCATGAGTTCCATTCCTGCTGACTGATGGACTCGCCTTCACATACGTGTTGTTCTCTGCTAATAATTTTGACAAACATACTAAATGTTAGCCCTTCATTTCACCAGGGTTTTCATGTTCATGGATCCAGATTTACTCTCTGAGGCTGTATGCAGGGCGCTTGTTGCTGAAATCAAGGCTGCTCAGATATCGCAGTGTGCAAGGTCTTGCATGCTCCACGTGATAGAACGTGCCCTACCAGCAGTGCTGAAGGACCGCTGTAATGTTAGGAACCTGCAAGATGTCCTTAAGGTACGAGAAGTCTGGAGAAGCCTTGGTGTCTCAGTTGTTGTGAGGCCTTGGTGTCTCAGATTTTGTCTGGTCAGTTGATTATTTGCCCCACTGTGAGAAACCGGGGCCCCAATCCAATCCCCTGCCCCCAGCACTGACGCAGCCATGCCAAAAGGTGTGCACTGCATCCAATACTTACTTACTACTTCATGAGACCTGGAACTGTCTATGGATCTCCCCTGACCTATGCTATCTATTTTGGTGGCATATGTCTGAAGGAAAGGGACAGGAAGGTTTAAAATGAAGAGGATAAGATCCAGCATGCACCACTGCAGCCAGAGTCCCCCCTCCTGCCTCCTCCCTTCCCCTGGTTCCTCCCTCCTCCCCACCCAAATATGCCCCCAGTCCTCCTCCTCCCCAGCCTGCCTCCAACGCTGGCATCAGGAGCTCCAGGTAGGCCACTGCCAATACCTCTTGCCATTTCCAGCAGCGACCCAATTGTGTGCTATATACAGTATTGTGTTTTGCGATGCCATAGGTCAGGCTGCACTGCCAGAATGCCAGTTCCAGCCGAAGAGCCCAGTCATACGACTGGACTGTGAATTACTCAAACAGCAATTTATTGTGAAGAAAAGGAATCCTGGAGAGAAATGGAGGTCATTCTAGGAACTGGCCTCCAAGTTGGAGGGCCAGCCCAGGGAGGTGGTGGGCCTGGGATCCAAAGCCTCAACCCAGGCCATGTGGTCCCAATTTGGGCCTTGCGGTCTCCTTGGTTCTGGGCCCACTATTTTGCGGGCGCAGATCCAAGGAACACATCAGGGAGACTGGTTCCTCCCCAGGTGCAAGAGCAGAAACATGGCAGGGGAGCCCAGGGAGGGAGAAGGAGTATGGATCTGGTTGTTGCGTTGCATCCAAACCCTGTCTCCGGGCCACACGGCCCCAATTCGAGCCACTGCAGGCACAGGTCCAAGCAGCCTTATTGGGCTGCCTGTGGCTGACCATGGGGTAAGGGGACATTTGTCCCCTTGCCCCGTGCTAAACTGCTGCCGCCTCCTAACTTGGTTAGGATACAGTGCAGGCCAGCCAGCCTACCTGCTCCTGCACAAGTTAGAACTGGGCTGTTATTTGAAGAAAACTAACAGAGGTTGCCAAGTAATATACCACTTTCACTTAAGCAGCATTTTCTGTCATGGGTTCATAAGTCTCCAGTGGCAGAACTATTTTCCAGCTAGGCAAAGTTGAATGAGTGTTTCTGTTTCCAGTCCATTAACTTCATTCTTTCCTGCTATTAAGTACTCCTTCTTTCTATGATAGGCAATGCCACCGGATGTAACAGAACACTGTTTTCAGCAAGTAGTGGCCGCTGTTGAACATGCAGGAAGAGAGGCAAGCACAGAATTCAGTCAGTGTATTGAGGAACTGGAGAAAACCTACAGCACAGTGCTGAACACTTCAGAGAAGAGTAAGTGTGGCCCTAGGATATTGAGATACAAGAGGATGCTAATCCCTGGACTTCCCCTGAGGCTAAGTCCTGAGTAGGCGCAGTGCCCCCTGCTGTGGGCTAAGCTTCCCAGAGTGCCCATAGCAACCGTGTGTGGGCTTTGGATCCCACAGTGGGGAAAACAAATAGTGTCCCATTTAATGAGATCATTAGTGTGGGATCTGAAACAAGGGAAAGTGCATTATGCTCGTAAAAGATCAAGTCTTTGCTTGTCTACAATTGTTCCCTTGTATGGAGATTTGCAGACTTTGGCACTAAAAAGGCTCAACCCCAAGGACAGTTGTAAATATCAAATAAGAATGTGCTTCTGTGTGGATGAGGCAAAATAGGCCAAGTGTCAAATTGTACAAATGCGAAGCAGAAATATAGTCTGCTGCTCCCAAATCAATGTAGAAAGGCATCCTCGGCTTCTTATGCAACAATTTAAGTGTGGGATGCCAATGTTCTCCCGTATCATATGGCACTTTCCTTGGCCGGTTTGCACAGTGTGCCCCACCTTGGGATTAACAATTTCCATTTCTTGCAGATCCGGAGCAGACTTCAGTAGAAGGAAATTCAAGCATCCCTTTGCCCAACCCTAACATAAGCTTCCACTTGTGGACAGATGAAGACCAGCTGTGTGAGTATCTCATCTCGGATATTGAACATGGCTGAAAACCAATGAACATAAAAGTACACATTCCTATTTATTACCTGGAAGCAGCTCTCATTCCTTTCTTTCACCACTGTGCCAGGGAATCAAGCGGGACTACTCTGGAGAAGCACAGTAGTCACTCACAGGGCTGCCCCCGTATGTTTGTGCAGGTTGTGCATTGCACAAGGGTGCCACATCTAAGGAGGCAGCATTCAGACATCTGAATAGTGAAAAGGAGGAGGATGCAGATGGGACATCACTTCCAGTGGGAAGGAAGGACACCTTTTTCTACTGCACACAAAGGCATTGTATGGGCTAGGGGTGGCTCTGATCACTCACCATAGGCTAAGCATCTTTGGGCTGTACATACAGAGTCTTTGGGAAACCATGTGTAGAAGAACAGGGAAGCTGAGAATAATTCCGTGGAGTTGTTTCATACATGCATTTACCTTTGTGAATTCAACTATATGCACTTGGATAGGAGCACAGTCCTAACCTGGAGTTAGGCTGGCACAGTTAGGCCAGCACAAGGGCCACATTAAAGTGCATTTGGACTAGTCTTAGAGTCAGGGAGGTTGGCGCATGTCTGAGCTGGCCTCTCTGACTCCGAGAGTGGTACAAACATACTTTACAATGGCCCTTGTGTCAGCCAAACTTTGTATTGCTGCCCTAACTGTGCCAGCCTAACTCCAGGTGAGAATTGTGCTCCAAGAGAGTGCAACCTGAATGCTTGAAAAGACTAACTAAAAGAATGCTAACAGGAAGCAGGAAGATAACTGCCTCCTGTTAATGTTCAATCAAGTCTCTTCAAGCATTCAGGCTTTCTGCAGCCTCCTTGCATGTGCTATAATCTTGCATGCTTATAGCAACCTGTAAAAGGAAGAACATTTTTGCAGCAATATGGATCTAAACAGTATTAATGGGCGCATGAAGAGGGTCTGCAGAGATAAGATTCCCCCATGTTCACAGTTTCCATATCTGAGGGGAGGGCCCTGGAATGGATTACCCTGGAAACAGGGGGGGAAGACATGCCTTTATATGCACTTTTTGCCTTACTTACTTGCTGACTTTAAAACCTACCCCCTGCATAAGATGCAACTCCACTGTATTTATTTGGGGTAATCTGTAGCTGTCCTAAAGGCCAAAATAAACCATTAGGCAGGATAGATATTTAAATAAATAAATAGCTAACATGTCCAGGTCACAGCTTGGAGAATGAAGGTAACCTATAGTTGATCTGAAAACTGTAAAAACTGATGGACCTTTACATGCATCTGTTTGAAAACTCTCCTTGTGTAAGAACAAAACATCTTCCTCGACGTATAGAAAGCTAGCCTTCCAGGAAGAAGCAGAGACTAGAAACCTGCAAAATGACATATTAGTTTTCTCTGCAAAAGAGGCTTTTTTTTCCCAAAGGGGGGGGGACTTTTTAACATGCAGTTGCAAACTTGTATTCTGAGACTGCA
Organism: Lerista edwardsae; assembly: GCA_029204185.1. Lineage (NCBI taxonomy): Eukaryota > Metazoa > Chordata > Lepidosauria > Squamata > Scincidae > Lerista > Lerista edwardsae. The sequence goes on from JAJKFI010000120.1 coordinate 816,131, forward strand.
GAATCCCAGAAGGGTTGTATTCCTTTTCCTGGAAGTTATTCATACTGGCTCTAACCAGAGAAGTTATGCCACTAGAAAGGGATGCGAATGAATGACAACATCTTTGGGTATCAGGAGGCAGCTTGTATTACTGAGATTGCATCCTTGCACTACAGCTGAAATTGCCTGGCAAAAGCCCTATCTTTGTCAACACAATTGACATGGTACCACCCTGTCTCATGGTCCTGTGCTTCATCTTTGTGGTGGTCTTCTGGAAACCTTATCGCCATCTCCTCATTTCAGGGAAGGAGCTGGTGCTGTTCCTCCGTTCACCCAGTCAGTCCTGTGATCAGGATTCCTTGAGTCCAGAGCTGGATAGTTTTGAGTTTCAAGAAGCGTTGCCTGACTATGACTATTATGACGAGCAGACCCGCTTCTCTATACTCTCCACCGACAGTGGGATTGAGCGAGATTTGCCCACGCTAGGCGATGACGTTCCATCTTCCTGCAGTGCTGATTCTGAGCGCTCCCGTCTACAGAGGAAAGGCGGCATGAAAAAGAAGGGGCCTTCTTTGAACAGCATAGCCTTCCTACATAGTGGCTGCACTGGGCAAGGCTCAACGACAGCTGGAAAACTGCGCCGGAAATCTGGTGGTAGTATCATGGAGCCCATGGCGCCAATGAAAAGACTGCACACTGCTCGTGTCTTGGTGCTGGGTGATGACAGAGTTTTGGGGCGCCTTGCTCAAGCCTATTATTCCATGCGGTAAGTCACCATCATGATTACTTCAAGAAGAAGCATTTCGTAGACGGGAATGGAAGAGGGTTTGGCAGCCTTTGGGACCATACTCTCTCAGTGAAGTAGAACTGTAATATCTCATTGGCGTTTTAGAACTCTTTGGTACCTTCTAGTTTCCTTCGAGTAAGATGAGGAGGTCATATAAAAAGAGCCCATGTGACTCCTACGGTATTTTTTGTGGTCTAATGGCAAATAGATAGCTGCCTTGGGTATCCACAATGTGGGAGAAATGCAGGATATACGTTTCTTAACCAAATAGATCAGCGGGCCCAATCCGGAGATTGCTGTTTCCCTCTGCCCGGTGACTGGCATTTACCGCTCCACCAGGGAGCATTGGGAAAGCCATGACTACAGCCCCCCCCCCCCCGTGTCACCATGGCCAGCCACTTCCTGGTTCTGTCACCCCAGCAGGTTGTGCAAGCGGAGTTCTGGGCAGGGGCAGCTGCAGCTGCTGCGGTGACACTTGGGGGCTGTAGTCGCGGCTTTCCCAATGCTCCCTGGCGTAATGAAAAGCACTGGTCGCACCAGGGAGCCTTTTTGGTGCTGCAGTGCTCTCCAGTTTGAGACAGTTGAAACAGATATAATAATAGAGGATAGGGGTGAGGAGGAGGCAGACCTCTGTGGAGAATAGCAGTGTCCCTTTTCCTCCTGGCTGGATAATGGCTGGAAACGTCCACCCTAAATTGGGGGCTGCCAGTATGCCGCGTGCATGGGTCTCCTAGCATCCCCTGCACTAGAAGATATGAGATATGGGGCTGGGGGGGGCTCATCATATACTGAAAGAGTTTTTCTTAATTTCCAGGAAGCGGGAGAGCAGGCGCGCATTTCTGACCCCAAGACTCAAGGTGCTGTTTTACTACGTGCCTGTTGTGGAGGAACAACTGGTAACTCCTTGCTCAGGGCCTTGCTGAGGGTATGGGTAGTTTTCAGACTATGCTGGGTCTCATCCTTTCTTGCCGTAATTCTGGGCTTTGTGTGGATCCGACTACTGGGTGAACTGCTGAGTCCCTCCTGATGTGTTTTCTCCTCTTCCTCTCCAGGACTGTGCTGTGCCAGACCAATCAGAGCCTTGTGAACTGGCGGCTTACCTTGGAAGGGCTGATCCGTGGTATGAGAGCAACATTAACACCCTGTGTCACATGATTCCAAAGCTGGCCACAATGGTAGGAGAGCCGTCCTCCTTTCTACTTGTATGCCTTCAAAAAAGCCACGGGGCTTTCTAATAGAAGGAGCCAGCACTGCCGCCATGACTGACGAGTGGTTGGTTAACAACATATATTGTGGGTGGGTAAAGGGGGGTCAATCAGGGCCCCGGGTCTCTTACCTTTTCTAATGGTCCTCTAGCTTTAGAAGGCTATGAAGGGGGGCACGATTGTGAAAAATCGGAGTGTAGGGCTTGTGGACTTAATTAATGGCCTCTATAGTTTGCCCCTGGAATCTGAGGACTGCATGAAATATGCACCAAAATGATACTGCTGTTAGGCATAAAAGTCCCCCAGTCTTGCACCTAGATTGAAATCTAATTCTGTTAACATCTTTGTGGATGGAAGGCTAGTTACAACTTGCATTCAATTTTCCACGCTCATTGAACTTTCTGTTTAAAAAAGGGTAGGCTGGAATGGCAAGAACTGAGAATCACACTCTAATCTAGTGATGTAGATGAAGAGGGAGGTTTTTTTTAATGGGTGCCTTTCTAGTTCTGGATCGTCCTAGTTCATCTAGCACGGCATTCTACTGTGCTAGATAGAGACCAGTGTGCACTGAAAAAGCCTTCCCCAACCAGCACGTACTGTTCCGGCACGCTGCCACTTCATTTTTCTGGGCACAGGGACACTCTGGGCAGTTGCCTGTATTGTGGCAGAATGTCTGGGCAGGTGCAACTGCCCAAAGCATTCCTGTGCCCAGATTAGGTAAAGAATGAAGCAACAGTGTGGTGGAACAGTAAGCACTGCTCATGGGGTAGGGGGAGAAGGCTCTCACCAGACACCGGATACAGCCTGCAGGCCAGAGTCTGGCGAGAGCTGGTCTAGCAGGTAGGCATAGATGTACAGATAGTTTGGACTGATGCAAACACCTTGTCTCTCATGCAGCCTTCTTCTCCAAGCAAAGCCACAGTTTCTGAACTGTTCATCATTGATGTGATTGCATACTATGTGCGTCTGGGCTTGCACCCAATCTTCTTCCAAATCTATGCAGTGAAGGTCAGTGCCCTCGTTCTGGTCTTTAGCCACTGTGCCATCATATTTAATAAAACATTACTTTTACAGTATATCCACTAGTAACGTAGCGTGTAAGAAGGAACTATGCCCTGAAAGCCTCTTTTTGCCTTTCAGCTTCTCTTCAATGCTTTGGAACCAATTGAGGACATCTTCCTCGTTGAAATGAGTGTGACCCCTGAGGAATTCAACCCCTCCAAAGGTCTGCTTCTCTCCTACAAGGGCTCTCTTCAAGTTTATGCTTTTGTTCTGAATCCTATAACCTCTCCAGATGGGAAACCATTTCCGTCCAAGTACATGAAAGGCTCTTGCCTCTTTTGGTTTTTGCCGAAATCTGAGGTCCCCAAACCGGAAGGCCCAGCTCCATGGGGCAGCACAGCTTATGTGCAGGGGCACTGTGGTGCTTGCGTCCCGAGCCACTCATCAGCTAACATCTGATGCAACGCTAAAGACCATGGAGGAGAGGCTCGGTGAGCAGAGCTCCCTGCGCAACTACAAAAAGCCCCCCCCCATCTGCACTAAGCCCCTTACCTCCATGTTCAGCATCGTGTTGGGTGCTCAGAACCCAATTAGCGCTGATGTCATCACCACTTTCTTCTGGGTGCTGAGCACCACACCTGCAGTACAGAGGGCAGCACAGCACAGGTAAGTTGGGGACCACTGACCTAAGTGATAAAGTTAGGTGTGTTGAAAAACAACTTCATTTTTGTTTCATTTTAAAAACTTTGGTTCAAATTCAATTCCTTTTGCACTTGATTTGTTTGTTCATTTTATTCATTTTCTTTTGCGTTTGTTGTTGGTTGCATTCAAAGGCAGACCTAGCCAGCCTTCTCCTACCTGTATCTTTATTATCTTTCGGCTGAAAAGCACAACAACATTATTGAATATTCTACTACTCTCTTCAAGGCATCATACAAACCAAATCTCAGAGCGTCTTTTTTCATCATTTTGAAAATGAATGAGTGTGACTATTGTTCATTGAGGAATTGAAACCTTCCTCTGTGGTGTTAAGATTCTCAGAACTCCATTGACTCTTATTTCCTCCATCATTTATTTTTTTATTTGAAAAATTTATATCCCGCCTTTCCCAGGCTGAAGCAAATGCCCAAGGCGATACATCAGATATATATCTATATGCATGTATATCATATCTATACTTGTGGAACTGAATTCTCACTGCAGTCTCACAATAGTAACTTTCAAGTAAAAAAAAATTAGGAAGAAAGCATAATGTGATTGACTCCCATCAACATTCCTCCCTCGCTTGTACACTTTTACAATCCCACTATCTCATCTCACTGAAACTGATGGATCTCTCTCTTACAGAAAGCCCATTGATGAAAAAGAAACCAGTGATAGACATTCCTGGTGCAGATTTTACACTTGCATATAAGAAGGTGAGAATATTAGAGGAATTACAAAGTCTGGACATCAGTATTGCTCATTGCTCTTGATGTTGTGGGGAAATAGTGAGATACAAGCTCTATTCAGGTGTTAATCTCTTGTAGAAGTGAATGTATGATGACTTATTTGGAGTGTATCAATGATGGGCATTTTTAGCCCCTATGATCAGCTGAACAGACAAATTCTGATTGTTGCTGTAGACAAAGGCTGACTGCATGGGTGGGGCAGGGCCATGCATATGTGTCATCCATGCTCTCTCAATGAGACAAATAGGGTATCAGAAACCAGCATACGTCTGACAAAATATTTTACCCTGGTTAATAGAGCTTAGAGTACTGGCAAAACTTGCAACTTGCTTTTGTCACTTTTCCATAGAACAGATACCATATAACTTTATTTTCCCATATTAATGCAGCCTTAGCACTTGAAAGATGGGGCTTCTAGATAGATCATTGTCTTTGCCCTGCATCTCCTCTTATTTCATTCATGGTCCAGAATGGTAGTTCTTGCACATCTGAGCATTGCATTCCTTCCCTCTCTTTTCCCCGTTGTTTACTGTGCTGACCAGTTGCCACATTAAAGGCATAAAATACGGTTCACAATCAGAAATGAGTATTGTTTCATAATGTAGTAATAGTAATTGGTATACCATATGGTTGTAACAATAACATTACTTGATTAGAATATCGTACCAACCTTTTTTTTTTTTTTAAAGTACTCTAAAGTGCAATTTCTACCTGTTGTTATTTCCTGAATAATCCCATTTGAATTACCAGGAATTCCTGTAGTGTGATCCTGTTTGCAGTAAGTAAAGGCAGCAAGTCCCACTTGTTTATATATAGAACAATTGTGCCTTCTGTAGGGAACAACTTCCTGGTCCTACTTTCAACTTGAAAAGTAAAACTTCTGTATCTCTTTTCCCATGTAGTCCCTAAATCCCTTTCCTGGCAATCGAGAACTTGTTTCCCCAAAGACTCTCATAATCACCATCTGGGACTCAAGATGCCACAAGGGTAGAATCTTGCATTCTATGTCTAACATGGGTCACCAAGTCACTCCTTTTGAAAAGCAAGGCCAGGATGGTGCGATTCCCAGCCAAGAAGTGGTGTGTTGGACAATTGCACTTAACCCTTCCCTCACCTACTGCTTTTCTCCACCTCTCTCCCTTCCCCACCCCAGCTGCTTTTTCCTCAGTCCAGGTTCCAGATCTATGTTTGTAACAGGATTGGGGATTGAAGACACCTGGCCTGACTCTGCCTGCCTTCCATTCTTGCAGGTAGAAAAGGCTGTAGTCTGCCAGAGGCGCGAGCCGGTGGCATGAGCCAAAGGGCTCTTGGCCCTGGGCTCATGCCAGAACAGTCAAAACCAAAGATGGCCACAAAGTAACACCTTCCGGTCACAGCTCCTGTTTATGTGCAGTTAATTGTAGCTGCAGATATGCTAAACAAAGTATTCATCTCAACCAAGGGGAGGAAGAGACTGCAAAAGAGGCGGCATACTGCAAGTCCCAGTGAAGAAAGCAGAGAAGGAGCGCAAGAAGAAACAGCTCAAACTTGATAAGTTCCTCCCCTCCATCGGAGACAAACAAGCTGTGAGTACTACGAATAACAGCAGGATAAGACCTGCGGCACTCAGTACAGCTGCTATAGCCTCTAATATTAATACAGTTACCAGGAGGCAGAAAATAGTTTACCTGCACACCCTGAACCCCCTAAGGAGACAAAAGTGGAAAAGCGTAAATCCTTAAGGAAAAATGCAAACAGTGAGAAAGAAGAACTTGTCCCTGTGACGCAGTCTAATTGGACTCTCAATCAAATGGGCAAAATCTGTTATCTCTGCGCGAAATCTTTGATACTCATCATGGGGAGACTAAGTTGAGTGGAACAGCAATTAGTAGCCCTAACTCAAACTCGTCATGACTCAGCAGCTAATGTGCACCAAAGAGATAGGAAGGAGGAGGATGCCACTGCTATTCCTACACTCCTCTCCCCCTCCAACCCTGAACAAGTCCACCAATTACAGTATGAGAAGGCAGGGAAAGTACAAAGAATATTTCAAGCAAACCAGACTATCATCTGCTTTCCCAGGACTCATGCGAGACTCTGGTCAAGTAAGAAGAAGATACTTACCTTCTTGGTAAAAGTACTGAACTGTGATACATACCTCCTCCAGAATTAAAACATTTCCACTTTCTCCCCTCGTTGATGGAATATAAAAAGCTATTCCTGGAATTTAAATTAGCAGCTGTGCCTTCACAGCTCTTTCACTCAAAACAGCTCCTGAGAGGATACAATATAATTCCCCAAGGAGTCTTTAAAGAGCTGGGAGTAAGAGCCCTAGTCAGGACCAAAAGACCTGATTATGGCGTTACTACATTACCAATGCCTCTAAAAGCAGTGGAGGAGGTGGAACTCACCAGGAGTGATAAGCCTCCTCAAGACGGACACATCAAGCTGGCTGGTAGCCAACCGACCAAGCAAGATGAACTGTTAGTTCTAAAGAGCAAGTTGGATGTGCTGCTTGACCCAGGAAGACACAGATTTAGTGGAGAAGCCTTGGAAAGAGGAAGTAACACTCTAAGTCTTGAATCTTTCATCCAGTCAAGCTTACTCCTCCAAAATTGTTTGGGCCCAAAATTGGATGCCACTGACATGATCTTAGAAGTTGACACAGAGCTAGCCGAAAACTTGGGGCTGGCTGGTGGGTTGCCAGGAGGGTCCAAGGAGGAGTCCTTGGAAATAATGAATGACATCATCCTTGATTTCACTCACAGACCGTGCAGTCCCTATATACGCTCCTGAAGATCTACCCCTGATATGCATGCCACAGACTTGTGCAGCTGGTGCTGAGGAAGTAACCCCAGGGGTGCAGATATCAAAGGAGCCAGAGGGGATAATAAGGATAGCCCCTGCAACAGTGAGGACGTTCCATACTCCTTCTGAGAAACCTCTAGGAGGACTACAAAACCCGGCAGATTAACATGGACTCTGAGTCTGGCTCAGTAGCAGGCTGTCAGGTCACCCCAGTGCTACAAGAGGATGCCTCTAGTGCCCAAAGATGTTTTGAACATAATTTAAAACCTGAGGCGGTAAATTCTCAAGAGGCTTTTTCTCTGGGAGGGAGCCAGGTGGACCCAACTTCATCAGTTGAAGGGTCAGAAGGAATAGGAAGCACTCACACAGAAAATGCCGCATCCCCCTCTTACTGACAGGTGGCAGACCAGTGCACAAACAAAATCAGCCTCATAATATGGAATGTCAATGGATGGGTCAGCCTCTTCCAGGACCCTGCTTCTAGGGACTACCTTCTTACCAAGGACATAGTGATGCTACAGGAAACCTGAATTACAGGGAACCTGCTACTTAATGGCTTTCACTCTCATTTGCTGGGGACAATTCCAGGGGCTGGACATGGAAGATGCAAAGGAGGTCTGTGGGTGTTTTGCTACATCACTGTGTGCAACCACAAGGTCACTTCCATCCTACCAGCACCATGCGATGGCCATCATGCTTCAATTCACCCAGGGTGATTTGCTAATTAGAAATGTGTATCTCCCTCCCCAAAGAAAGAAATCACAGACCAGGATACTATGGACTGAACTTGAAGTCTATATAACCAATTTACTTCAGTCCTACCCTAATGCCTTTATGGTCTTAGGAGGGGACTTTAATGCCAGAATGGGACCGGATGATTACCCACCCACCTCAGGATTAGACAAGCTCTCTCTAAATCGGCAATCCAAAGACCCAAAATCTAACTATGCTGGGCTCCTTCTTAAACAAATGACTACAAGACTCAATCTGCATATTCTGAATGGCGCATTTGGGAAAGACCATCCAGCTGAATTTACATATCTTGCTGGGCTTAGAATGAGTCATTTCATTCTCATTCAACTATTTCATTATATCCACAAATTTGCTTCCCCTATTAGAGGACCTGGAAGTAGTCCCAAAATTCCACAGCGATCACTTACCTGTTTCATTGTTTTTGAAAGTACCTTGTCTTCGTATACAAAATGCCAAACACTACAAGCCCGTGCTACTTCCAGATGGGGGAACATATCGCCGTGCCAAATGGTCTTCAAAGAAGGATTTACAGCTGTGAGCCCTACTTCCCTCAGACACCGTGCAAAATCTCAAGGCATCTCTAATGCACAATATTCAAGCATCTAGTCCAGTCGTCATATATCAGAACCTGGTCCATGAGATGAAACAGCTCCTCAATGGCAGAATGTATACAACCCCACAGTGGCAACATCCATCATTACATCTAATTACTGGTTTGATAGAGAGTGTTGCAGCAAAAAAGGCTTTACATAACATACAAAATCAACAAACTTAACCAGGGACCAAAGGTGGCTCATGATCTTTTTGCCCAGAAAAATTGTACAAACATCTATTGACGCAAAAGAAAAAAGACTCATTGAAGGAAATTGAACGGGCCTGATCCACACAGCTAGATCTAAGAACCCGGCTCTGTTCTGGCAACTGGTAAAGATCTCCCCTAGCTGTAGGCCCTCACCACTGGATTGCCACATACATCCCGGAACGCGGGAGAGACATTTCCATGACTTATATAAAGATCCTGATGCTGCCTACAGTGACCTGAACTTTGAAGAACTCACACCCTGGTCTCCGGTCACTGTCTCAGAAATTCATGACCTAATTGCCCAAATGAAATCAGGCAAAGCGCCAGGTGAAGATCTGATTCCCCCAGAGGCAGTTAAAAACAATGTCGGATTTTGGGGCCCTGTTTTAGCTTCGTTATTTTCTTACATTGATAAGATGGGCCACATCTCTGAAGACTGGGGTTCTGCCATCATTGTCCCTATCTTTATGAAAGGTAACAGAGAAGATCCTGCCAACTATGGGCCCATCAGCCTTTTAAGTAACATCAGTAAACTATATGCTCTGCATCTTTATGGAAAGCTCAAGGATTGGCTAGACCAGGAGGAGATGCTTGCAGAAGAGCAGGCAGGATTTAGAGAGGGTCGCACTACTATTGATCAGTGTTTAGTGCTACAGCACCTCATTGAGAAATATATTTCCAATACAGTGATCTCCCTCTACTCAGCCTTTAAAGACCTTAAAGCAGCCTTTGACTCAATTTCGAGGGTCAAATTATGGGAAAAATTAGAGGCCTCCAATATTGATAGGTGCTTGCTCCTACTCATTCAGGCTCGGCATAGAAACACCACCCTCAAGGTTAGATGCAGTACTCAGGGCCATCTCACAAATGCTGTTCTGAAGCAAAAAGGGGTTAAACAGTTGCATCCTGCTCCACTCTTATTCAATGTTTACATCAATTCGATGGTGGGCCAGTTGAACAACATTGACCTCCATCCCCCAAGAATTGCAGGGAGACACATGGCTGTTTTATTGTATGCAGATGCTGCTGCCATTTTGTCAAGGACCCCAACTGGACTTAGAAGAGCATTTCGGAAGTTGTCAGCATACTGTGAGAAGAACCAGCTAGAAATTAATCACCAAAAAACCAAGATTATGGTCTTCGCCAAGAGGCCAAAACTTCGGTCATGGATGATTAACCAACAAGATGGAGCAGGTGTTCCACTTTAAATATCTGGCTGTAGTTATACACTCCAGTAGCTCCAGAAAGGCTCATAGTGAACATGTGGTGCTAAATGCCCAAAGGAGTTCTTCAGCCATTTCACAATTCATGAAAACAAAAGGAGGACATTATTTTCCTGCTGCCCTCAAATTATTCCAGGCAAAGGCATTAGCCCAATTACTGTATGGTTCCCAACTCGGGCCATTTCCAAACATCAAGTCATTGGAGAGTGTGCAATCAAAGTTTCTGAGGGCAGTGCTGGGAGTCCCCAGAGACAACTCCAATGTCAAGTTACGTCGGGAGACAGGCCAGATTAAAATTGAGGCTAAGATCTGGATCTCGTGTACTGGCTTAAACTGCTGTACCTGCTAGCTGGACTTGCCTCTCTAACACTGCAAGACACCTTCAAATCCAGCTGGATACAACTAATAAAGCTGAAAACAGCCTCCCTGGGCCTCTACTAGATATGGGATGTGAACAGGCAAGGGCAACCATCAAGCAGCTCATCCTGGAGACTGAAAGACAGAACGATCTTACCAGCATCTCTGAATTCTATATCAGGGAGGATCTCGGGTATACTTTTGTTGTTTCTCCCTATCTCACCCAGCTGGAGAACCATAAGCACAGAAAAGCATTTACCTTGGCCCGTCTCTGAGGGCTCCCCTCAGCAGTATCTGAGGGACGACATAAAAAGATTCCTTTCATGCAGCGCCTTTGCCTTGTGGTTCAGATGAAATTGAAACCACCGAGCATGTGCTGCTGTACTGCTCCTATTATAGAGACACTCGTGCCACTCTCATCTCTCCACTGCTGAACCAATTTCTGGGTCGTACGTGTCAACAATATACTCATCTGCTGTTATCCGACACAGACCCAATAATTACATACAGTGTTGCGAAATATTTTGCGGCAGTGATAAGTATCCGGAAATTGATGGTGAAAGATTGTGGCCCCATGCATTTGGAATAATAACATCACCGGTGAAGATGGTTCAAATATGGGCAGGTATGTATCTGTATTAAATAGAGACAAAATTGTTGAAGGAAGGATGTTTGCCAATGGAGATGTGTCATGATGTTGGAGCTGGGATTGACTTATGGATGGTGGGGGTCAGCTGGTGATTGTCCAGTACTCTGAGTGTGTGTGTGTGTGTGTGTGTGTGTAAAATCACATACTTTTCCTGTATCTCCCATATTCTATACATTGTTATTGTACTGATTTTGTTTTGGGGGTGGTCTGTGACCGCAGAAAAGTTTATGATGATGATGATGATGATGATGATGATGTTTGTAACAAAAGTGCAAATCTAGAATCTTTGCTGGGGAGGGGGGCAAAACAGCTGTGTCAAGGGGAGCTGGAGAAGAAAATTGGTTAGCAAGGCCACATCTCTGCTGGAAACCTTCCCCTCCTAGCCCACTTTGCAAAGGAGAAGAAATGCAGTGGAGATGGAACATACAGTTTCGCCTTTAAACCCAATGTGTGATGTATGATTATTAATAATACTTATATGCTCACAAAGCAGTTTACCTAGCAAAATAAATAAATCAGTGAACCAGCGGTTCCCAAACTGGTGGGTTGCGATTCACCAGGAGAACAGAAAAATGGGCAATTCCCCTTTAAGTAGAATAGCCTGGCAATCAGCAGCAGCACACTCTCCTGCTGCTGGGCAGGGAGGGGATTTTTCAACTTATCTGGGCATTTGCTATGGCTCTCTGGAGGGTCTGGAGGAGCCTGAGAAGTAAAAAACAAAACAAAACACTTCCTAGTTTGGGCCAAAAACCAGAAGTGGGTTTTTACAAGACTTTTTACAAGACTTGCAAGCCTCTGGGAGAGCTGCAGAGGGGGTCTCAAGCTTCCCAGACCCTCCAGCAGTGGAGGCACTTTTCAGAGAACGATGGTCAGGCAATTCTGCTTCACCTGCCACACCCTGGCCACACCCGGTGGCTTGCAAAGGTGGCCTCTAGGCTGCCTGGCCCATTGCTTCCATTAAGGACTAATGAAGCCATTGCTGCAAAACAGAGTGGTGACTGCAAGCATTTTTTCTGTCTAGGTCTTGCTCAGTAACCGTGAGAAGGAGGAGAAGGCTTCTTTGCGCTCCACAGGCCTGGTTATGAAAGCCATTCCCTCAAATAAGACTGAAGGTAAAGGCATGTGGGGGTAATGAGCACCTGTTTGCTGAGCTTCCAACTTCTTGTAGTATTATATTAGTGATTAGGAACACTGCTGTCCCTCTGCATGGGACCCTAGGCTTGCTTTTCCAGGCTGAGCAATCTGCTGCATCAAGTAACCACATAGACCCCCCCCCCAATCTTGTCCCCCCCGCCTCAAAACATGCCAGTTCTGCCCTCCCCCCACCCTCTCCAACCCCCTGCACCAGCTGCCCTCAAACTGGCAGCCTCCACGCACCAATGCGCGTCCACACACCGGTGTGGCCAACTCCAAAGTAGGAGTGAACATGCTTTTCTAGGAATTGCAGTGAAGGAAGGCTAAGCTGGTAAACTAGATTTTTCTTTTAAAAGATCACGAATAGGCATGAGAATGGTGTTGATTATCACATCCAGCAGGTGCCAGTGAAATTTACGCAACCACATTCTGTGCAGCATTATTGGGGGGGGGTGTTACACACAGAGACAGACCCTTGTTAAAGCTATTTTGATACCTGACGAATTGAAATACCTCTGAAACAGGATTGTTTCCTTGAGAAGCATTTCCGTTTCCCACAACAACAGAGTCAGAACTGTGCAATTATTTTGTAGCCTTCACACCCACTCCAGTCCCAAGGCTTATCTTGAAAGCTAAAAGGTCTGAGTGAATTTGGCCTTATGGTATTTCTTAGCAAAGGCATTTCTGTATAGTGCACTCACTACGCTGTGTTCTAGCGCCCCCTTTGGCTGCTATAGAGAACTCTATCAGGCATGCTTATGTGGCAAAAAATCTGGGGCAATGTACTGTCATTGGGCAGGGTCAAAGCAAAGGAAGGTGTTTCTTCAATGTCTTATTATTATTCCACCAGATCTGGTGTGCTTAAGTGTGAATATTGCTGAAGTCATAAAAACTTCAAACCTCTCAGGACGATCATTTTCTGTAAGTAGCACTTTTAATTCTTCAGAGCTAGCATCTTATTGATGATGATTAATGCTTGCAGGGTAGGATGGGTCTCTAAGCAATCCACAGTAAATAGGAGAAAATTATAAATATCCTTTGGTGAAATTTAAGGATCCACTGCACATGCAAGATACATTTTGGAGCAGTATTAAATGTTTTCTGAGATTTAAAAAATCAGCAATCCTAGACTCATTAATGAATAATCATCAGGCTTGAACATAAGGACTGTAATTTCGGTTATTTCATTAATTTTTAATTTTTGCTGATCTAGGGGCTTATCCTTCTTGCTAAAATCTCAGTGGATAATTAATTCTAGTTACAAAAAAATATATACTGAATACTTTTTGAGGAAAAGCTCACAAATACACTATGTGCAAATTGCAGATTGTGCTTACAATGGTCACTATGTAATTACCTAATTTATCACTATAGTCACCACCACTTTATAAGCAGATTGTCTTTGTTAACCACAAGGCGTTTGTTTGATCCTTTACAATGATACATCATAAAGCTTAAAACTGAATTTCTAAAGACGAAAGCGATTTCATTCAGCAATCTTAACAAAACCTTTGAACACCATGTAGAGAATATCACTGTGTCAGGTGTCCTTAAATCACTTTGAACTGCCCACATGAGACTTGGATCTGTTACACCTACATGCTCAGACTTGCAAGAGCAAAAACGGATACATTCACTCTTAAGGTTTGAGAACTACCAGTTTGGGGAATAAGCATGGGATATGTACAGTATATTGGCAATGAAAACTGCTCAGTTGCCTTGATGGCTGGTTGCTCTCTGAACCCATTTTCCAATACTCTTTCTAATGCTACCATGACTTGGTGCTGGGCTCTCAGTAGCTGGGGTACAACTAGTAGTTTGCTACAGGTCATGCTTTTTGACCAGAGTTATCAGCTGGCCTGTTAGCCTGTGTTACATTCTCGGTTAGATTTTTTTTTTCTTGTTGATAATTGGCCTTGACTTTGTAGCTTGGCACAGCTGGAACCTTTGTGTTGATGCTGTTAATCACCCAACATGTATTTACTAAAATATCAACAAAGGCAAAGAAATACCCCTGCTCCCCCCACCCAATCTTGAGAGGCAGCTTTCTAGAGCCGGATTTTTCCTGCACCTTCCCACCACTGGCATTATGCTGTAGCAAGTTTGTTTTTGCAACAGCAGAGACTTTGAGGTACTAACTTTGTGTGTACAGGCGTGCCGCGGTATCCACTGATTCAGTATCCACGGTTTCGGTTATCCATGGATACCATGGATACTTGGACGCCTATTAAAAAGATAGGGGAACATTAAACAAATCTTTTTTTTACCTTGTTGCAGCAAAACCACTGATGTTCCCCCTACCTTTAAAAAGGTGCCCCAAATCCACAGTGGGGTCCAGAATGGAACCCCAGTGATACCAGGGCATGCCTGTATTGTAAAAGTTGTCAATCATACCTTCATACACATACCAATTGTTTGAATTCAGCCTCTTGGAGAATGTATCTAAGGAGCGTTTTTGTTTCAGTTAGTGACAAACAAAATCCGAACACGCAGCATCAATCTCAGAAGCACAGAACAAAGGTCCTTCACGGTGTGCTTGGACAAAGACTCCAAACGAGTCTACAAGAACGTGACAAGGTACAGCTCCTCCCATTGGCTCCTTCCTTCCCTTTCTGATGACAGTGAGCATGTCATGCTTAAGCAAAGAGGCAGCTGTCATACCTCTGCTCACTTGAGGACCTCTTTGCCACATCAGCGTTTGTGTTACTGCTTTAACCAGTGTTTTCTTTCACCTGTCCCTGTTGGCTCCCTTTTTCCTCCTGCATCCCGTAGTACACAAGCTGTTCTATGCACCGCTACTGATCTCACAGAACTCCTCTCTGCTTCTCTGTCTATTCCATAGCATTCCCTCTCTAGCCCATAGCTTGCACTTTCTTTTCTATCTCCGCAGCACCACAGAGCTATACCCCCTCTCTTTAAGCCTTCTGTTTCTGTTTGTCTATTTGCAGGCATGTCCTCAGACTCACTTATCCTTTTTCTTCTCTGTTAGCTCCACATTCCAATTTTCCACTTCACCAATCTCTCTTCAACTTCATCTCTAAAACTTCTCACCCACAAGTCTCTCTCGACCTTCATATCTCACCTACCCACAGATCTCTCTGCACCTCATGTACCCCCTCACACACACGCAACTCTGCACCCCCACCCCTTTTCTCTCTGTACTTCTCTCTTCTGTGTACACCAGGGGTCTCCAAACCATGGCCGGGGGGGGGGGGCAGATGCTGCCCTCGGGGAGCCTCTATCCGGCCCGCAGCAAGCCTCTGGTCTCCTCTGAGCCTCTGGCCCTCCTGACCTTGCTGGCATGGGCTGCATCCCCCAAGCTGTGTTCTGGCTGTGTGCGTGGTATATTCTGAGGGCCAGGGAGACTGCATGTAGCCTCCCCAGCCCTCAGAACACCTTCAGAAGGTCAAAAATGATTGACCCAGAAATGATTATTTTAGGCCTTAGATGGCTTTCTGGGGGTTAGAGAGGCCATCCCAGCCATCAGAACATGCTCTGGGTGTTTCCTTTCCAGTGATCTGACATTTACTCCAGCACTTTTAAGTAAGTTGCTTGTGAAATGGGGAAATGGGAGTCCATTAAAGTGTGTGTGCTATATTTCTGTGATGTGTGATGGTGGTTGGAGGAATCCTGGCACTGAGCGTTCATCTAAGTTCTGTTTCTAATGTATTTATTTACATTTATTTATTTTTCTGGCCCTTGGCATTTGATGTGGCCCTCTGGCTAAAAAGTTTGGAGACCCCTGATCTACACCATCAAGTTCTGGGCATTCCCATGTTATGCCTCTCTTTATCATGTCATTAACAGAAAATGTCCAAATTTCATTTTTATTTTTTTACAGTATTGAAGTGTCTCCATGCCTAGAACCTAGCTACTGTTTGCAAAAGACAAGGACCAGGCGGGCCAGTTTCCATGAAGAGGAAGATGTAGGACTGGCCAAGTACTTACCTAAATCTTTATTGCTACCCATCAACACGTTCGCAGGCATTATTCAATGAGGAAAGTGGCAGTCCTATTGGGGACTGAAGGCGAAAAGGAAAAAAGCAAGAGAACATTGCCAACACAGTATTTCCAGTCTGTGGCAAGAAGCAGGGCCTAGCCCGGCTCAGATAAACTGTGATGTTCTACAACTGCAGAAGATAAACTGTGCACTGAAAGAGTAGCCACAAGGAAAGGATAAGTTATGGTATTTTCAGGCTTCCATGTCATTCTTTCACTCTCTTTTGCATAATCAGGAAATGTCAGGAATGAGATTTTCCATGTATTTTGTTATGTCTGAGACAGAGAGGAGTTAGTTTTGTCTTACCATTTGCATAGCAAATGAAAGAACTAATGTTCAATACACTTTCATTAAAATGACTTCTCAGGGACCCTCAAAAGCCACACCTCTGTCAGAAAAGCATTGTCCAAACATGTTAAAGGTAGGGATCCTGTTATATAGAACTGCCACATTTTTATAAACACTGTCATAAAATTAAGGATTTAAGGACCAATCCTATCCAATTTTCCAGCACCGGGGCTGCCACAGAGCAGCCCCAAGGTAAGGAAACAAATATTCTCATATGTTGAGGAGGTCTCTATGGCCACTTCCCCGCCACAAGTTGCAGCACACATCCCGTTGGCATGGCTGCACCAGCACTGGAAAATTGGATATGATTGGGCCCTGAGTGTTTAGCCACAGCATGCAGTGAGTCTTTCGTTAGATACTTATTGGGATGATGTTATATTGATGTTTGTATTCAGCCTCATCATATGCTGTAGTCAAAGAAACAGACAAAGACTTGTGGCTTTAGGGAAGAGTTTGAACAGGCACATCTGTGGTGGCAATTGCATGAAATAGCACAAAATGACACGTACAACAGGCTGAACAAAATCTGCTGCAGATAGAGGAACAAGGCCATGAGAATTGGACACTTGCTATCTTGTAGAGTGCTTTGACCACAAAGCTGAACATGATTGGCCAACCTGCGGCACCAGGGACATGGACAAAAGAGCTTATGGCACTCTTGCACAGCAGCAGGAAAGCCTTGCCATGGCGAAGAATGAGGCCTGCACTCCTACCTGCCTCTCCAGTATTGTTCATTAAAAGCAAAAGTCAACCCTCTGCACAGGGGGCTGTAAATATGTATTGCAGTTTGCACTATACTGGCATTCATACCAGTTTGCAGTATACTGACATTGTTTCATGCTTTAGGATTGATTTGTGGCTTGCTTGACTACCGTTAGAGGAAGATTGCATTTCTCTCATCAGTGGTCTTTTACACTATTTCTCTAGTTCTTAAAATTTGCTAAAAAGGTTGCTTGAGAGCACAATCCTAACCTGGAGTTAGGCTGGCACAGTTTGGCTGGCACAAGGGCCACCATAGAGCACGTTTGGACCACCTCGGAGTCAGGCAAGATGGTGCACGTCTGTGTGCTGGCCTGTCTCCGAGAATGGTCCAAATAGACTTTACAGTGGCCCTTCTGCCAGCCAAACTGTGCTGGCCTAGCTCCAGGTTAGGATGGTGCCTTGACTTGAAGATCATCCTGTGAAAACCATTGTCATCTAACTCACATGAGCTGTGTGGCTTCAATCTGACATGCTAAATATTCTGAACCCTATTCCTCAGTGTGCATACAAACAATCCCTTCACTGGCTGGCTGCTAGTTTGTTTGGTGACTTGACTGTATTATTTCTGCTTCCCTACAATATCTTCCTATGAAACAATATATGGAACAATGATCAAACAATTCTTTTGGCATAAGAGGGTTCCCTCATATACTGTGCTAAGGAGGTGCAAGGAAAACCATTTTTGACTAAGATCATAACACAACCCAAACAACTACTTTAGCTATACTTTGATTTTTTTTTTCCCCTCCATACAAAAGATAGTGGAGGAGTTAAACATATAAGGTATTTTATTCCTTCTATTGTGATGCATTCTGAAGATTCCACAAGGTGTAAGAGAATGAACTGCTTGGTAAAACTAATGCTGCCTTACCTGCTTAGGACAACTCCTATCTAACATCTCTCTGCTTAAAATATTTGATTGCACAATATTTTGAGCCATTGTGAACTTATTTTCCAGAGCTGCCACACCTCGTGGCACTGCTGGTAGGTTTGCAAAACATGAGGTGATAATGTTGCCTTTGGTGATGTTGATTCGTCTGTGTCCTACTCTTCTGAAATGTATGATAAAACAGTAGCCAAATCATGATTAATCAGTTCTCAGAAAGTCACATTTCACATTCCCGCATTTCAAGTATAGTTTGTACCATAATCTCAAAAGCTGCAAGGAAGCTCCATAACCTGGTAGTTTCCTAACATTTTTTGCACTACCTTTGTGGTTGCCATCTGTCTTTGTGATGACCAAGTGTGCTGGCTTATTGCATCATAAGCTTTTGAGAGTACAGTGTCTGCCTAGTTCATCAGATGTGTATACCTGTGCTTTACATTATCACTGTGTTTTTCATTCCCTTTATCTTTAGTCCTCACCTTGTTTACTTTCTTTATATTTCCTAATGTACTTCGTTCAGACTGCATTTATATACCTACCATTACATGCATCTGCTGGAACAGCCTTCAAAGCTCTTGTCACAATACACTGGTTAGTGTCCAGGGTTCTGTGAAACTTCGTCAGCTTGCTGCTGCAGACCAACATCCTACTCTTCTGAAATGTGTAATGAAACAGTCATGCTTGAGGGTTTAACCAGTGCTCAGAAAGTCACATTCTCGCATTTCAAGAATAGAGCACAGGATGCACACAGTGGGATGTTTTGCACAACAAAGCATTCAGATTTCTCAGCAGAAACAGTACTTCTACTTTGGTTGCCTGGTATCTGAACATGAAAAACTGACCATAAAAAACAGGGCCATAAGGCTTTTTCCAAGGGGAGGCATTAAGGGCAGATATATGCTGGAATGTAGAAAGAGGGACAAATGTGCTGCAGAGGGGAAAATCATAAAAGTGATCAGACAGTGCCTTATTGAGCCACAGATATCATGGCATTGATACTCCTTTCTTTATAGGATGGTGCCTTTTTTATGAAGCTCCTAGCGTCTCTGCAATAAAGCAGATTCTTAATTGATTCTCCAAGCATGGTGCTGCAATTAATGTTTACAAACCCAAAAAGGTATGCAAATGCTTTGAACTGTGTATTGGCTATATCTGTATTAAAACAACCATGTACATTATGTAAATGAATTATAAATTATTTGTATAAAGGTAACACAATGACAGAAAGCAGAATTACTTTAATTTCATTAAATAATTTCAAAAGCATTTGATAATCATGTGTGTCTGAATGCTGAACAAGGAAGAATGGTAACCGGAACAGGTCACTTATCAAAGCAATTTTTCTTCTTTTGTGCCTTCTATCTCTGTTGTAAAGACTATTGTTGTATTCAGTGTTGTAAGACTGAATAGAGCAGTTCACCTGTACAATTCCTGCAGTGTATGCATTTGAAGCACAGAGGTTAAGACCATGTAGCTTCCAACAGATTAAATGTTAAGAATAGTTTTGGTTACTAAGATGGATGGGGTGGCATGGTTCTGAAGATGTTACGCAGAGGGAACATTGTATGTAACACTTAGAACACAGTATGCAAACATTTCTAGACTATAGGAAAGGAAGTATTAAGCCTTAAGAGAATGTAAGTATTTAGTCATGGCAGCATTATGGACGAAAGAAGGTGTTTTGTGGTCCAGATTTTGAATTAGACTGTGTTAAGTTCAACATAAATCCCTGATGCAGTGTTCGGAAGTCCTCCTTAATGGTAGCCTACAATATGTCTTTCGACATACTTGACTGATTTCTAGCTCTTGAAAGGTGTAGCTCCCTAGGTGGATCTGATCTGTTCCCAGTCCCCACAGCAATTAAATTTGCAATAGAAATTGTATCAAATGCTGCTAAAGTAGGGCAAATATCCAAATACCCTCAAAATTAACAGCTGGTACTCTCCAAAGGCTATCTCCCAAGAAGACTATCCAACATAATGGCATTGTATTCACAGTCCAATTGTAATCCTGGTTATTTAGATGCAGTTGCAGTGGTCCTTTCTTCCAAGTAATTATGCTGAAGACTATAATCTTAAAACCTGATGCTTCATAACTAGAGGTGTTTCAAAACTGTTATTTATTTTTACTCAGAAGTAAGCCCACTCTAGTTAGTAAGATGAGTAGCCCAATCCTAAGTTGCCTGGCTCCCATAGGAGCAGCGGTGCCAAAACAGCTACCGCTGCATCCAACAGGAGCCGCAGCAGCTGTCAGAGGCTGTTCAGGGAAGGAGACGTTCACTATTTTGCCGGCACAGACTTGGGAATCTCCATGTCGGGCCGCACAGCCCAACACAGAAGATAGGAGATGGCGATGGAGGCCACCACTGGTCCCACCCACTGTGTTGGCCCGTTCCCCCTTCCCCTGTCTGGTTCTGCCACACACACCCTGCCCCAAAAGAGCGCATTGCTGGTGATGGTACTACTTACTGCCGGGCAGGTCCACACTGAGTCCTCCTGGCGCTGAACCAGCGCCAGTGATAGGACCATACTGCTGGTGCTAGAAGTGCCTTAATGGCACTTTTATGACACCGGAACGGGCAGCATGAGTGTGCCCCGGTTACAAGGTTAGGATTATGCCCTTTTCGTACCAGAAACAAAACCTCTACTCAAGCACTCAATAGTGCTTAAGAAAATAGGCTAGGCAAGTGGATATTTCATTCTGTTTTCCAAACATGTTGCTCATTTACTAACTGCTCCAAAATTCCTTGAAGATCATGCATACCAAAGAGGAAACTAATCCACACATTATGCCAGTTGAGGTGTTCACATTGGAGTGCCCCACTTCAGACTGCAGCTGAGGCGTCATATTTTATAATGGTCCTCTGAGGGGAAAAAAGAGCTCAGAACATGCAGTAAATGAATACACTGAAAGTAATGTTTAGTGCAGACCTTTCTCCAATTTGCTCAGTTTGCTACTCCCAATATGATTTTTGCAAGGGAAAAGGTTTTTATTTTAATTAAAAAAAGAACTTCCCCATGAAGTGGAACAATTTCATCATCTTACTGTGCATAATGTATAAAGGTAAAGGTTTCCCCACGACCGAATGGTCTAGTCGTGACCGACTGTAGGGGGTGGTGCTCACCTCCGTTTCTAAGCCTGTAGAGCCAGCATTTGTCTGAGGACAAGCTTCCGTGGTCATGTGGCCAGCATGACTATATGCCGTAACGCACAGAATGCCTTTACCTTCCTATTGTACCTATTATAATGTATAGATTTATGGTACCTATTGTAATGTATAGATTTGTATAAAAAACTTGGCTAATACAAACCGCCTGCACAGTTCTTTACCAATGAATAACTAATCAGTTTTTTAAAAATGCTTCTTTCCTAGAAAATATAAAGTCTAAAATATATTCCCATTGAAAGGATGCAAACTTGTAAAAAACAGAGCTCTGAAAATAAGTTTTAAATATCTGAGAGGATAGTCAGGTGTAATTGCAGTTCATATCAGCTGTGGTGTTCTACAGGACAGTAAATCTTATTATGGATTTCAATGTGGAATCATTTGTCTTGTATCTTTTTTTTTTTTTTTGGCCAGGATTTTGTTTTGTTGAGCTGAGGATGGGAGAGACTACTCTATTCGTGCAGAGGATGGGGAGATAGATTGAAATTTATCATTTCAGTAAAATGTATAATGTTTTGAAAACTGAATGCTTTTTTCCCTTAAAAGTAGTTGATGCAATGACACTTTCAGAGGTAAACAACCACTTCAGGAAGGTAATTTTCAGTACGGGGGAAAATGGCATAGAGACAAAGACTAAGCTTTCCTCCATTCATACCACAGTCCCAAACTGGAGTATACTGCCACCCTGTGGCTATTTAAAAAGAAATATACACACAGGAGAAGCTGACACATACAATGTCTTATTTAAAGTGGTCCTTAGTAACCATGTCAATAGGAATTCATGTAAACTTTTTCTGGATAAGTCTTCCACCTAGAAGGAAAAGGCTACAAACTTTCGTTATCAGCTGTAATAAAAATCTTCCATTTTATTGTGCAATGCAATACATATTGGATTTTTCCCCAGATGTACTTACAGGTATTTAAAATGAAATCAGGCTGTGTTGGTGGTGACGAACACATACCATATTATGTGGGCTCCAGAAACACTGACCCTTGAGTACAAGGGCTTTCCATTGTCACAGAACAGTCTGTGTGTTCCAGCAGATTCTAGACCTTGCTTTCAACAGATTAACTCCCAAGGGCAATATTTACTTACAGGTGCAATGTTTTCCAAGTCCTTTGCA
The DNA here is from genome assembly GCA_029204185.1 of Lerista edwardsae. NCBI lineage: Eukaryota > Metazoa > Chordata > Lepidosauria > Squamata > Scincidae > Lerista > Lerista edwardsae. The sequence goes on from JAJKFI010000120.1 coordinate 838,546, forward strand.
AGGATACCAAGATGAACAGAATGAAGATAAATTAGGATTAAGTGCAGCCCCCCTTTTGGTTTGGCTGATCTACAGGTCTGAGGAGATGGGAGGCACAATTCCTAGGGCCCTCGTTTCCAGGGAGTCTGGGCCATGGCAAAACAAACTTTACAGTACAAAACAAATGTATTACAAAATGTAGGAAGGGGGGTAATTGGGCATTTTAGACCCAGGCCCCATCAGTGGCATTCCTAGAGGGGGGCAAAGTGCTAAGTTTTTCAAGTACTTGAAGTGCCTGTAAAGCAACCCTTCCCCCTCGGTTATGCGAGCAAAGCGGAGACATCTCTGCTTTGCTCTTGCAGCTGCAAATGACTCTTAAGGCAAGGGGGGCTGCTTTACATGGGTGTGTAGGCCACTTAAAAAAGCTTAGAGTGCTTTGCCCCCCACCAGAACACCACTGGGTCCAATGCCCACTCTCCGCGCTCCTGCTGACCTCTACTAAAGGCTGCAGTGGGGCCACACTACTTGTTAAAACAGAAGTCTCCAAACTATGGCCCATGGGCCAAATCCAGCCCACCACAAGATTTTATCCAGCCCACAGCAACTTAAAATATTTGACATTTGTACTTATTATGTTTATCATTTCTCAGTGTAAGCATGGCATTGTTTCTTTGTAAATGTGACTTTTCTCTTTTGTTCTGAAACACATCGTGTTGATTACAAAAAAAGATCCAAGTAAAATTTATTCATTCATTTACATTTCATTTGTTCATTAACAAAACTCTTTTTTTTTTTTGGCCTGTGGAAATGTTTAAAATATATACTGTGGCCCTCGAACTGAAAAGTTTGGAGACCCTTGCTTTAAAATACGCCTTGTAATAGGATGCAGGTACCTTGTGTGCTCCCTGAGGCATCTGGTGGGCCACTGTGAGATACAGGGAGCTGGACTAGATGAGCCTTTGGCCTGATCCAGCAGGGCTCTTATGTTCAGGACCGTGGAGTAGCAGGAGGGAGCATTTTGCCCCAGGAGGGGCGTGGCCACTGGATCACTTGCATCTCTAGCATCATCATCATTACTATTTTTAAGGGAGTAAGTGGCAATTCTTGAAGCTCCCAAGCAGGGGCGTAACTAGGGTGTGGCAGGGGGTGGCATGAGCCATGGGCGCCATCTTGCAGGGGGCGCCGTTCGCATGGCGCCCCCCCAAAATGGCGCCCACGGCCCGCCCGGTCCCTGTGCCGCATTCTCCTCGCTCCGGCTGGCCTTAAAGAGCCAGCCGGAGTGAGGAGAACGCACTGCCACCCGGCGCCCCCTCCTGCTTCTCAAGGGGGGCGGGGCGCTAGGCGGCGCCGCGTTCTGCTTGCTCCTGCTGGCCCTTTAAGGCCAGCACGAGCGAACAGGAAGAACGCGGCTGGGGCGCCGCGTTCTGTTTGCTGCCGCTGGCCTTAAAGGGCCGGCGGCAGCGAACAGAATGCGCCTCTTAGAAGGGGCGGGGCGCTATGTCATGACGTCACGATGTGACGTCATGACGTTGCGTGCCCCTAGGGGCGCATTTTCATTGGGCGCCATGGGTGCCCTTTCAAATAGATTCGCCCCTGCTCCCAAGCAAGCTGATGCAGACAGACCAGAAACGGGGGCTGGCGGAATTGGGGCTGCAGGGCCGGCCTTAAGCCAATGTGACCAATGTTGCCACATCGGGCCCCATGCTTCTGGGGACCAAGCACCAGCAGGGCGATCATATTTCCTGCTATTGCATCTGGGATATCTATGGGTTGTAAGCCGGTGGGGCAAGCAGAGCAGCTTTACCTCTGAACGGCCCAAAATGGGCCACCACCTGGTTGGAAGCAGTGGCGGCGATGTTACCATATCATCCCCAACTATTCCCACGTGCCATGCCTTGCGCAGCAGCAGCACGCTTCTTGGTGAGTGGGTGTCCCCGCCTCTGCTACAGGCAGCCCTGCTGTGGGGCTTCATTCCTTGCTCGGGTGAGAGGCGGGACACGGAACTCTGGGCTTTCCCGGCGAGCGCGATTCTCACAGCGCAAGAGCCGCCTGGGAGTGCCATTGCAAAAAAGAGGAGCCTGTAGAGAAGGAAGGAAAAAGGGCTGCGGGGAGAAACGGGGAAAGAAGGCGGACGGAGCCCAGCCAGGCGACTCGCGCTACGCCGACGATGCCCGCGCTGTAGTCGCACTTTCGATCAGGACTCCTCAGCAGCTCCAAGGCCGTATCTCAGCAACAGCGAGCCCCTCCCCTTCGGAGTCCCGCCGACGCCGTTGTCGCCTTGCTGGAGCTGGGGTGTTCCGAGGGGGGGGCCCGGGGGGGGTAGGCTGGCAGGTAGGGCGGGGTAGAGCCGCCCTCGATCCGCTTTGCCAGGAACAGGTGCTTCTTGGCGCATGCGCGTCTCCCGTGACAGCAGGCCGAACCCAGGGTGCCGCGTGGAACAGCGGAAGCAGCGGCTGACCCTCTCCCTCAGGTACGGGAGTCCCCGCGCGCCTCGGGAAAGCGGAGCGCCAGAGGCTGCCATGGCAACCGCAGCGAGGTGTGAGGAGGAGTTTGGGAGGCTCATCCCCAGGCCCCGCTTGGGGTGCGGAAAATGGGAGGGGGGCGTGGGCTGGGCTGGCGCGCTCTTAACTGTGCGCAGGCGAGAACTGGCTGTGATGGACCGAGAGGCGCGTCGCCTTTCAAACACTCATTCCTGTGAATTGGTGCATGTTGCGGGGCTGTTGGCGAGAAAGGAGAGTTGTCACCTTTTAACCTCTTGATTAGCGACAGTTGATGTTTGCGCGGCTTCAGTGAGGCAAAGCAACGAAGGCAACCCAGGGACTTCATGCCAGCCAGCCACACTATCCCATTTGTGATGCCGAGTCATACATACAAATTAAGCTTTTTTTTTTTAACTGAAGTGCTTTAAAATGGGTTACCAATGCCTCTAGAGCCCATTGTTGTTGTTAAGTTGCTAAGTCGTGTCCGACTCTTCGCGACCCCATGGACCACAGCACACCAGGCCTCCCTGTCCTCCACTACCTTCCTGAGTTCTTCCTAGAGCCCATTATTACCAGCAATTTCCATTTTAAGGCGGGTTTTCGGTTAAAGTCCCTGTAGATATTATTTTAAAACAGCTTACTTTTATTACTTTAGAAGCATGCCACATTTTGCTTCCTGTAGGCGCGGTTTTCTTTTCAAACGCACATTTTGGAAATTGATTGAAAACCGTACAGACATATAATCTGCTGCCCCCTGCCCTGTTAGTTATGGACATCGAGATCTTCTTCTGCACTTTCCTGAGAACCCCAGTCTTATTAAACTATACTAAAAATATAAACTCTTCTAGCTGTCCTTGGAACCCATTCAGTATTTGATGTTAGCAACTGACCCTTGTGCGTTTTGCATTCACAGATGACATATTGGCATTCAAGGAGTGCAGTCCAACTGTATGTTTACTTGGAAGTAAGTCACACTATGGCCAGTGAGATTACTTCCAGGTAAGTGTGCATAGAATTAGTCCTCATTTGTTGCATATTGCCAGTATCAGCCATCTAGATCCAGCTCACTGATGTGCCCATTACTTGATGATGTGCCAGCCTCTCCTGTTCCTACTCACCAGTGTTCTAGCTCAACACTCACCTCCTCTTTATATTTCCTCTTCCTTTTTGTGACCCACTTCCTTTTCCAATCCAGGGAGTGGAAAGAGAAGAATGGGCAGTGGAGGCAAGTATGTGAACAGAGATGGATGCCCCGCCCACCAATATGCTGCGTGAGGCGACTCCTTCAGTTGGCCTCATGCATGGGCCTGCCCTGCAACTATTCCATGTCAGGGTGGAATGATAAATGCTGCCAATCAAGGCAGACACCATTGTGAATTGGTGTCAACATCCTCTCTAGTTTTCAAATCAGAGATTTTATTTTTAAATTTTACAATCTGAAGTGCTTTTAAAAAAGAAATTTTGGCATTCTCACACCATGTTTTTCTGCCTTAGGGTACCAATAGCCAGGTTTTTTCATATTTAAAGAATGAATGAGAATGCCTATTAATAATAGGTAGTTTACAGAAAAATAGAAAACCTTGGATTGATTCAGTTCTGTTGTTCTGACTCACACAGTGTTGACTTTAAACATTTTCTCATGGACCTGAGATTCCAAATGATGCTCACTCACCCTTTGGATTGAAGCAAAAATTACATACAAAGATATACACTAGACATAGGAAAATGGCATTTCTTCTGCTACCCAAAGTGATTGCTTCCTAATAAGGTCAACTTTAGACCCCACCCCTTTACATGTCATATGTGGTTGGCATTTATTTCTGTTGCTCACTAATAAGAGAAATTGGTGCTGTTTATGCTGTTCATGAGCACCTCATACCCTTGGTTCTAAACAAGTACTAAAAAATATGCAGCCGTATACTTTGAAATCTAAGAACAAGAAGTCTTTGTTGTCTCCAATAACCACTCCTACCTATATCATGTACCTTCTCTATTTGCCGGCAGAGCTCTGCTGGCAGAGCTTTTCAAAATGTACACAATGAAAAGCACACAATGTTCAGATATAAAGCAAACTGTTGGGCATTTTATTTTTCTCATTTGTTGGACAGGATCCAGATGTCTTTAGTCAAGTTACAAGTTTTGTTATTAAGACAAAGTATTTTTTTTTAATTCAGCCTACAATATTTTGTCTCGAAGAAAATGTGGTTCTTCTCTCACCTGCACATCCATTCCTGTTTTGAGCACTGTTTGAAATATAGTTGCACAAATATAATGGACACCTGCTAGATCAGGGCAGCAACTTATGACAGCCAGGGGGCTGCACAACCTTGGCATCACCCTCCCCCCAATTGCACAGATACAGAAGTAATTGGTGGTGATGTTATGATGTCACTGTCAATTACATGTGGGTTTTGAGCCACAGAAGTCATTTGGCAGGCTCAGGCAACAGAAGGCAGAGGTAGGTGCAGCACGGCTTTTCTAGTTCCCTGCTGCTCCATTCGAGTTTCTTCAAAGGAGAAGCTGGAATGGCACGGCAGGAAGATTGAAAAGCTGTTGAACCTGGAAGAAGCAGTGTGTGATGGCTGATGGGGTTTTCAAGGCCTGCCAAAAAGGACCTTGTGGATTACATGTTGGACAACCCCGTGCCATATAGTTCCTACAATATCGCTAGTGATGATTGCTGCAACTCCTCCTCCCACTATGCCCATATGACGTTATTTTGAAATTTATATTCTGCCTTTTGGCCTTCTAGACCTTTTGTGAACTTAAAACGATATAGGCTTTAATCCTGCACAAAATTGGAAGCAATGATTCTCTGTTATTTGGGAAAGGGATGTCATGCAATTGGCACTTGCTCAGGAATAGCATGAATGTAATTAATCTAAAAAGTATCTAAGAATATATGAGTCAGCAGATAAAGAAGGACTTTCAGAACCATTTTTCCTTCATCACTGACTCCTAAAACTAATAGAATGTTTGACTGAACAGAAAGCAGTTATTATTTAGCACTTCTTCTTTTTTTTTTTTTTACCAAAACAATATTTTTCATTTGGCAAAACAGAAATGTTTCTCATTATGTTTTTCATTTATTTATTTCTGTAATACAGCAATCCTAAACTGAGTTAGGCCAGCATAAGCTAAGCCAGTAAAGTTTGGCTAGCACATCGTAAAATATGTTCGTACCACTCTCGGAGTCAGAGAGGCCAGCACACAGACGTGAGCCATCCTCCCTGACTCAGAGTCCAAAAACGCTTTATGGTGGCCCTTGTGATGGCAAAACCTTGCTGGTTTAGCTTATGCCAGCCTAACTCCAGTTTAGGATTGCGCTCACAGACACATCTTTCTTACTTACTTCCTTTCCTTATTAATTTACAGGGCACAATTGGAAACAAAGTCTGCACCCGAAGACATGACTACAAACAATCAATGGGATGTGAATAAAGCACTGACTCTTGCTGGCCTCTTCCATTTTTTTTATGGTGCAGGAAATGCCTGCACAGCCCCATTTTTAACTCTATACTTTCGGCAGCTCGGGCTGACTGCACCATTAGTGGGAATTATAATTGGACTCAAGCACTTAATCACTTCCCTGTGGGCCCCACTATGCTCCTATTTAGCAAAAACTCACAATAAAAGGAAAGTTCTCATCACTGGATCTCTGCTGTGCTCAGTTGGAGCAGGTTTACTTCTTACTCTTGTCCCACCATTGAGCAAGGACATAGTCTATAAATATTGCAACATGAGCCAGAACCCAGGTAAATTACTGCCTGCAACCTATGTGCCTGATTTAAATGTGAATGGTCCAATGAAAGCCAATCCTGCCGCTGATGACAAAATGCCACCTACTGGATCCCTTGGAATGACCACTAACGACTTGGTGGCTATTGGAAAACCAACAGTAAGTTCTGCACCTTTCAAAAACTTTTCCTCTGTAAATATCCCTTCTGAGATTAACAGTGGAGTCCCTGACATTGATGCAGTTAAACAACAATTTACTGAAAGCCCCGCTAACATGACATCTACTTCTGGGAAAGAAGTTATCCCAGTGGAACAAATGTTGGAGATACCTTCTTTGAATGGTTCTGTGAAGACAACTGGAAGCCCAACTTCTGGCATCACGAATATCAGTGAAAATTCCAAGGAAAGTAGTTATTTTGAATTTCATACATCCTCAGTACCCTTTGTAGAGACACCCTATGTTTTCAGAAACCTGTCAGGCCAGTGGGATGGAGCCCAGGATGTGAATTCTCAGTTACTGCAAAGTGTTGACTTCTTGGACAGAGAGCACCAGGTCTTTCTTATGGTACTAGGTGCTGTTGTGCTTTGGGAGCTCCTAGCTGCACCTCTTGCGTGGATGGTTGATGACAGCCTCTATGAGTACCTTGACTTCGTTGATGCTGCAGACAAATATGGAAACCTGTGGATTTGGAGTTACTTAGGGGCCTCTCTGGGAGTCTGTGGTGTTGCAATATTTGTGGATCAGTTGAAATGTTTCTTGAGCACTAACATCCCACGGTTTGCCATACATTTTTACGGCTATGCCTTGTTGATCATCTTAACATTACTTGTCAGTATCTTCTTTCCCATACACGTGTCCAAAAAAAATGAACATATCAACAAAACAGTCAAAGCCTTGAACCTCATTGGGAGTGATGGCCGAACAATCTTGTCTGCTGTCACTGTCTTCCTCACAGGGGCCATTGGGTCAAATGTGCAAAACTTCCTTTTCTGGCAAATGCAAGACCAGGGCAGCAATGAACTGTACATGGGCCTCTCAGTGGCTATTGGACTGATTGCTGAAATTCTTCTCTGCATCTTCAAGAGCAAGTTACTAAGGGCTCTCTCAGGTGGTGGCACAGTTGCCTTGAGCCTAAGCTGCCTGGCAGTACAGCTGCTCTGTTACTCATTCCTGTGGAAACCTTGGGCAGTGCTGCCCATTCAGATCTTCTGTGCCTTCAGTAACGGTGCCTTGTGGTGGGCTGTGAACCTGCTGGCAGATGACATTGCCACTCCTGGCACAGAAAGGTCTCTGCATCTTGTCCTCCAGGGCCTGTCTTATGGATGTGGAGCCAGTCTGGGCAGCTTTGCAGGGGGGTTTGTTGTAAACAGCTTTGGCCTGGCAGTGCTTTACAGAGCGTGTTCCATAACTTTAGTACTCTGGTTAGTTTTGTTCTTGATTGTCCAGTCCAAGTTGCCACGACAGAAAAAAATTAATTATTCCCGTCTCCTAGCGGCAGATTCTAGTGACGTGAGTGACTCTGAGGATGACAAGGAAAGGGATTGGCTTGTGAAAGCTATGAAAGATGAGACCTTCAACAGGAATTGGTAACAGCCTTGCATTTCATCAGTCTGTTGGCTTTGGAGAATTAGGATAAAGTTATTAAAAATGATGCACATGGAATCTATCAGGAACAATTTTGCTAAGCAGTGGTATTTACAGTGCATATACCTGCTGGGAAAGCAACTATAAAGATTTTATAAATATTGTATTTTCTTAAGATTTAATTTATTTGTAAATGTTTCTGGCAATTTTGCTTTTCTAAAATGTGAGTTTCCAAGATCCATGGAAAGAGGACTTTCAGTTTCTGCTGAAATTAATGTAGTTTTAGTCTTCCAGAGTCAAAAATTAGGTTGTTGTTCATAGCAATTGAATCACTTAAAAAAAAACCTTTCGATTGGGCCAGAACTGATGAAAGAAGAGAACACACTGCTTGTTTTTGCTAAATAGCCATCTTTATGGGTACTCCCACATTTCCCAGATGTGAGCTGGGATTTTAGAATGACATTGTTTAGCAATTTGCCTATGTAGGTGTTATTGTTGGCAAACTACCTAGCTCCCTTTAGGTCAGTATTTTTTTGAGAAATGACTCTACAGTATTTTTCTGATGTGTCTGTGTGGGAGTTCTGGTTTTCAGCCACTAAAAGCATTTTAAAAAATTATGTAGATACAAAATCTACATTGACTAGAATGTGCATGCCATTTACAAATGTCTCTCACTTCTGATCCCACATGAATAACATTTATTCATGAATACAAATAGCACAAGATCAGCTTAAAGATATTTTGAAAGGTATTGTAGAATTCTGAGATAATTTTCATTGATAACATAGAAAATTAATAATTTTCTATGATCATTATGTTAGAATTCTACTAATCAGCTGGCCTTTTTATTTCAGGATAAGCACATAATAGATGAGAGAATTGGGCTTCCAGAATGTTCAATTTTGTTTTACTTGGGTAATGTGTAATATGGATCTGTTGTAAGTACTCAGGCATTTCCTAAGGAGGCAGCCATAGTCTGATTTCGTTTGATTGATTCACGTTAATGGTTACAATCAAGCTGAAGAAAGTTAAGGAAATTGGAGAACTATGAATCCCACAATAACATCCCTAAGTCCAAACATCCTGCACACTTAGAAAATAGTATGTTTTCTAAAGTGACTTGGATATTAGGATGTGTATGTTTTGGTGAAAGGCTCTGTATTTCATAAAGGAACCAAGATTTGAGTGCTTGCTGTACTCCTTATGGTGACAGTGACCTTTCAAATCCCACACTAAGGGCCTGATCTTATTGAGCCCAGTGCTGGTGGTATGCTCATACCGCCAGTGCTGAGGCCTGCGCCAGTTGGAGCAGCTGCACCCACCACTGGAGCAGCTGGCGGTAAGTGTTACTGCTAGCCAGTGGTGAGCTTCCCTGTGCAGGGGAAGAGCATGGTGGGGGGAAGGAAGAAGGTGGGGGAGAGCAGGAAGGAGGGAGGACCGGGCCTGGGAGGGGGGCAGAGACAGCATCAGACTCTGCCACCAAATCCTACACAGGCCTCATCAGTTCTGTGTCCACTAAATAGCGGGCACAAATCAGAGGATGCCCATTGCCATTGGCTGCATTCTACCTGGGGTAAGGGAACATAGTTTTCCTTATCCCGAGGAGACTCCAGTGGCTGCCCCTCCCCCAGCCCCATTGGATACAGTGGCAGCCATTTCAGCACTGCTGTTCCTCTGGGCACTGCCGAGGCTTAGGATTAATCATGTACTACATTAAACTTGCAATTGCCACAAATTGTGTTCATAGCTAGAAGCAACTAGCCTCAGAGTTTTTGTCCTTTGAAACCTTTGCTGCTAACAAGTTGCCTTTTAATTAAACTTGAATTTGCTATTTTACATTTTTTCAGGTTGCAGCTAGATAAAAATATGTTCATAGTTCCTAGAGATGGAAATTACATGATTTAAGTTTTTTAAAAGTATTCTGGACTAGTCCATTTAAAAATGTTGAGATGTGTTTTCCTAGGAAATGGGTGTTGCCTGCAGAATAAATTCCTGTAGAGTGAATTTTATCAGGGTATCTTTCATAGGTTTTACATGCATGCTAGACATGAATGTTGTTGCCCTTTTGGCTAAGAAACAAATTTTATAGAATTGGCCATGTCTTATGTTTACATATTGGTCGACCTCCATACCTGGTAGATGTCAAGAAATTCATTGCTAGGCCACAAGAGTGACTATTATAGGTTAACATTATTCATATCTGATACCAAGAATAAACAATATAAACTGTCCTTGTAAAATAGCTTTTTCAAAAAAGTATTTGAGCTGGTGGTTATTTGCCTTACAGTTCCACAATAGTGAGAACAATGTTGGGGAAACACGGTGTTTTTAAAAGCAATATTTTTACTTAGTCATCATTTAAGAAAGAAATTGCATTCCAGAATGTAAATTCAAAAACGTCTTGGGGGCAAATCTATTTTTGTCATCCACAATCTAGTAAAATTTCAAAACTTTTATTTTGATTGATGGTCATGTTACTATTGCCTTTTCAGGGGAATCCTAACTGAAACTTATAGCATCCATTTTATCTTGAAGTACATTTGCATGGCAGCCATTTATACTCATACTACATACCTTGCAAAATTTGTTGTTATGACAAGTGGGGAAGCATAGAGAGAGTGTCCCAGTACAAGTGGGAAGAAGAAAAATGTGTGGCAAAAAAACAGTGAGGCTGTGTAACCGTTTTGTCACACATTTTCTTCTTCCCACTCACTCTCCAGACTTTCCCAATCTGAAGAATGTGTGTGGCAGCAATGGGAGGCAGAACATAGGAAGGGATGTTTTTTAATTAAAACGCATAAAAGCACAAACGAGCTATTTTAACACCAAAAAGTTGGTAATTAAAAACACAAAACACTGCGTTTTGGTGTTTAAGATTTTTTTCCAGAAATTAGATTACTTTTCCAGTTAGAAATAATTCTATGGTTGCATCTGCTGACACTATACCATCTGCCTTCTACACTTTTAAAGTATTTAAAATTAATAGGAATAAGAATAAAAACACATAATTCAGCTTTCTGCCTTTAAAAATCACAAAATCAGTGAAAAAATAGCACCATTTTCAAACAACCCTAGACATAGGAGAGCAGAGTACATTTGCTAGCATGCACATATGTGCTCACATACACACCCAAAATCCAGAGGCAAGGAGATGTGCCACCTCAGATGCACTAGTAATTTGGTTCTGCCACTCTGTATGTTGAGAAACCACCACCACCATGGGCAGCCCAATCCTAACCATGGCTGGAATAGGCTGGCTTGCACCCTACCCAGCCCTTGTTAGGAGGCAGCTGTGGTGTAACTTGGAGTAAGGAGACATATATCCCCTTACCCTGAGTAATGCCCCAGCCACCCCAATAGTCTACTTGAATCTGCACCAGCGAAATCACTGGCACAGATCCAAGCAAGCAGGTGTAAGGTCGTCCTGCTTGGGAGGGGTGGTGGTGGTGGTAGGATATGGCCTATCTGCTGGAGGCTTAGCTCACCCCCTTCCAGACCCAGCCCACCCACTGACCTGCCTTCCCATGCCCTGATTGGCCCTCCCTTCCCAACCCCTTGCACTGGAAAAAATTCAGTTGACACTAACTCACCTACCTGGGATGGCCAAATCGGGGCCGCACGGTCTCCCAGGCAGGCTTAGGATGCGGCGGTATGGCTTCGGTCGGCACAAGGGAGGCTCCCCATCTGCACTCTCAAGCCAACGCTACTTGTAGCATCGGCTTTAGAGCTTTAGTGCCGACACAGGGGTTCTGCTCGGCAATGCTGTAGCGCTGATGCAACAATGTTGTGTCAGCACTACGCACCGAATAGGATGGCACTGTCAGTCACTCAACTCGAGCATGGGTGAAGTCAGACATTCTTAAAAGTGAACTTCACCCACAATATGAATCCAACAATGCAACTTGTCTTATACAAAAACTTATATGCCTCTTCCCTCAGGCCAGAATATTTGTTTTTATACAAATGAACGTTAAATTCATCAGTTTTTATATTTAAAAAGACAACATTAAAAAACAACAACACCTGTTGTGGGACTGTCCCAGGGTTCTGGGATGTCACAGATATTAATCAGTGCCTACCCCATGTTACATGCTGTAGAATTTAAAGAACTATCTGGCTCCAAAGGAATTTTCCAATATGCAGAAAATATACAGAATGTCTTTTTCCAGAACTTGCTCCAGGGTATTAACATACAGTCCTGGCCAAAAGTTTTGAGAATGACACGAAGATTTAGTCTGACAAAGTCTGCTGCTCCAGTGTTGGAAGATCTTCATGCAGATGTTAGGATGGTATACTGAAGTACAAGTACAAGCATTTGCATAAGTGTCAAAGGCTTTTATTGACAATAACATTAAGTTTATGCAAAGAGTCAATATTTGCAGTGTTGACTCTTCTTTTTCAAGACCTCTGCAATTTGCCCTGGCATGCTATCAATCAACTTCTGGACCACATCCTGACTGATGGCAGCCCATTCTTGCATAATCCATGCTTGGAGTTTGTCAGAATTTGTGGGCTTTCATTTGTTCACCCACCTCAACTGGTTGACCACAAGTTCTCAATGGGATTAAGGTCTGGGGAATTTCCCAGCCATGGACCCAAAATCTCGATGTTTTGGTCCCCAAGCCACTTAGTTATCACTTTTGCCTTATGGCAAGGTGCTCCATCATGCTGGAAAAGGCATTGTTTGTCACCAAACTGTTCTTAGATGGTTGGGAGAAGGTGCTCTTAGAGGATGTTGTACCATTCTTTATTCATGGCTGTGTTCCTAGACCAAATTGTGAGTGAGCCCACTCCCTTGGCTGAGAAACATCCCCACACATGAAAGGTCTCAAGATGCTTTCCTGTTGGCATGACACAGGACCGATGCTAGTGCTCACGTTTTCTTCTATGGACAAGGTTCATTCTGGATGCCTCAAACAATCGGAAAGGGGATTCATCAGAGAAAATGACTACCCCAGTCCTCAGCAGTCCAATCCCTGTACCTTTTTGCAGAATGCCAGTCTGTCCTTGATGTTTTTCCTGGAGAGAAGTGGCTTCTTTGCTGACAACAGGCCATCCTCCACAAGCCTTCGCCTCACTGTGCATGCAGATGCACTCACACCTGCCTGCTGCCATTCCTGAGCAAGCTCTGCACTGGTGGTGCCCTGATCCCGCAGCTGAATCACGTTTAGGAGACAGTCCTGGCACTTGCTGGACTTTCTTGGGTGTCATGACGCCTTCTTCACAACAATTGAACCTCTCTCCTTGGAGTTCTTGATGATCCAATAAATGGCTGTTGTAGGTGCAATCTTACTAGCAGCAATATCCTTGCCTGTGGATCCCTTTTTGTGCAAAGCAATGATGGCTGCACATGTTTCCTTGCAGGTGACCACGGTGAACAGAGGAAGAACAATGATGCCAAGCCCCACCCTCCTTTTAAAGCTTCCAGTCTGCTATTCTGACTCAGTCAGCATGACAGAGTGCTCTCCAGCCTTGTCCTGGTCAACACTGACACCTGTGTTAAGGAGGGAATCACTGACATGATGTCAGCTGCTCCTGTTGTGGCAGGGCTGAAATGCAGTGGAAATGTTTTGGGGGGATTAAGTTCATTTTCATGGCAAAGAGGGACTTTGCAATTAATTGCAATTGATCTGATCACTCTTCATAACATCCTGCAGTATATGCACATTGCCATCTTCCACACTGGAGCAGCAGACCTTGTGTGAATTAATCTTTGTGTCATTCTCAAAACTTTTGGCCAGGACTGTATGTTTGCGGTTTCAGGATAGCAAAAGTGATATCAAATTACCTTCGCCACACTTAGAAAACCAGCCATTCTCGGGCATCTTCTAAATGCACATCATATTGAGCATTCTGGTTCTGTGAATAATCTGGTTCTGTGAACAATTCATAATGAAGCATGAAATCTAATAAAGATTTGGGGGGAAAATGCTGCAGAAGTAGCCTTTTTCAGCAAATCTTTCTTATTCAGCCCTTTTCTGTAGCATGGCTGATGGCAGCTGCATCATTTCTGGAATATTGGGGAGGGAAGAAATTGCATTCAGAGCAATGTTTGAAATACCAAGCACTAGATCTCACTGTGAACATGTTATTGTTCTTCCACTCAAGTAGCCACATATATTTTGCTACTAAATATTTTGTATGTTGGCTCTTCATTTTGCCAGTATGTAATGGGAGAAAAACACAGGAATATAAGGTTGTGTGAGTCATGGTTTGCTTTCTAGACCAGTGGTATTCAAACTTTTTAAGCAGGGACCCACCTTTTAGAATGGCACTCATGTCTGGACCCACTGGAAGTGATGTCATTAATCTGGAAGTGATGTTGTGGCAGGAAGTGACATTATCAAGCAGGAAGTGCTGTCATTGTAACATAATAAAATGACATTCCTGAAATGCAAATTGGCATTCTTGGACTGTACAATTGTACAACCGTGAAACATCCCTGACAGAAGGCAAGATTAGGACACAATATGATGAAAAAACACTGAACTAAAAACAAAATTTTTAAAAACCCTCACTTGGAAATTCAAACTGTTAACACTCACAAAGGAATGTAACAAGACTGCAGTTTGCAATTTCCATGATGGCTGCTCCCAGCTTTTCATGACCCACCTGACATTAGGTTGCGACCCACCAAGTGGGTCCCAACCCACAGTTTGAATAACACTGTTCTAGACATATAGAGGTGGATTGCAACTTTGTATTAGGCTGTTAGCATCTTGGCTCTCTTGTGGGTTTCATCGCTAGGTTCCTTATACGCTTCCAGATACACTGAGAGTTTTGTTAGGGAGACACTGATTCCTTTCCCACCCACCTCTGTTACTAAGAGGTGCTGGCACAGAAAAAGTGAATACAAATTAATATTTACAAAAAGTAAGTGGAGCAAACATACCACGTGCAAGAAAAACTTACTGCGGAATGGAACTTTCTTGTTATTTGCCTCCACATAGGTGTCAGTTCTGCCAAGTGCCTTTTATGTGATGGTCATGCCAATTTGAAACTGCCGATTCGGATTGCTTCATAAACTCAGGTCCAGCGCTCAGAACTGGCACAAGATTAAATCCCCATCCTTGTAAATTGTCTAGAATAAATCTCTTAAAAGTTGCTGCGCCCTCCCTTTCTGCTCACACTCATTTGCACTCCAGAGGAGGGGGCTGTCTGTCTCTCCTTAGTGTTCAAGTGTGTTGTGAATTTAAATTTCCAGAGCAATCAAAACGAATATGAGACGATGATGCAGGTTTAGAGCTCACAAGTTTATTATGCGTCGTTTAATGAGATGAGTCACAGTCATTGCCTATGCCGCTTTCCCATTTTATATGTGTGATTAAAGTACAATAATAGGTGTCTTTTTTAAAATGTAGGAAATGGCTTGCAGGTGTCTCTGCTTCAACAGGAAACAGGCATTTTGTTCCTCCATTGAGATTGTGCATCATTTTTTAACCACTTGAACATTAGTCTGTATAAGCACCAAAAGATGTGCAACATCTTTGAAGGTGTTGTTGCAAGCAAAATGCTCCAAAGGTGCAAGGTAGCTCGTGCAAACACAGTTGTCAATAAAAGCCACTATCTTGGCAGACACAGTGACAATTGCATTGCCCCCCAGTTTATTCAGTGATCTTTTATTTGTGAAACAAACACCTGCAAACAGGGAGGAAAGAACTGTTTGAGCACTTGTTCTGTCAAATTCCCTGCTGGGCCTCCCCAAGGGCCCCAATGCCCACACTAGGCTGACTAGTTTCCCCTCCAGAGCAGCCTCAGAGATAGGCAAGAGGGAGGGGGTTCACTCACCCACTGGGCCTCCTCTCTTCCAGCAGCTTTGCTTGGAATCACCGGCTGGCCAGCCTCCTCCAGACTGCCCTCATCACCGGCTTAGCTCAAAATACCCTAAGTCTAGCCCCAACAAACCCCACCACCAAACAATAGGCAGTCAGCTTGCCTAAGCCACAACTGCATCCTCCACTTGGTGGCTCCAGGGGCGTGGTAGCCATACAACAACTCTCCAACCAAGGCAACACAAGAACCCACTCACAGTTCCAATAACCAAGTATCCAGTCAGTCCATCCAACAGTCTTTTAGTCAGTCAGTCCATTCAGCAATCCATCAGTCCACTGCCACTTTCCTTCCTTCACCTGCCCAGTGCCATACCTACCTGGTGCTCCCTTACTGCAGCTTCTGCCTCCAACTTTATACTGAGGCAGGCCAATCGGTGTCTGTTGCTGGGCAGGCTCTACCATCAGCCACATCCATCTGCACCTGTGCTAATCACCCTTCCTAGTCAGGGCCCTCATCAGCCTGCAGCTGTGTTCCTGCTGCAGACAAGGACCTTGGGGGTTAACCCTGTAATCCCTGGCTTATTTGGACAAAGGGCCACTGCTGATACCATTCCCTATCTCCTTGGGGTATTATTTATTTATTTATTTAATTATTTAATTATTTAATTTATACCCTGCAAGGCGGCTTACAACATTTAAAAATACAATAAAAACACAATTTAACTTAAAAACAGTAGTTAAAAACAGTAATTAAAATAATTAAAATTTAAAATTTAAACAACCAGCCCCATGGATCCTAAAATAGAATATAAAAACCAGCTGGCCTGTCAACAATTAAAAGCTTTTTGGAATAAAGCTTTTTGGTATCTCCTGCCTTTTCCAATACAACACTCTATTTAGAGACAGGTTTGACTCCTTTTATTTGCAGGAAAAGATGAGAGAGAAGTCACTTAAATAAATAAAATATATATAAGGAGTGGCCTCTTCGCAATTACAATTCCCTGTTCTAGTCTGCAAAACTGCCTCTCATGTAGGATTTTTTTTTTTGCTAATAAACCACTTTGTTGACTTTTTTTGTTGTTGAAAAGTGGTGTATAAATATTTTTAAGAATAATTCAAAGCATTTCTGCAGTATGTCTCTTTCTGTTTACTTGAGTGCCTGCGTTAATAATGGAAAAAGAAATGTTTGACCCTGTCAATTGTTCCTTTGTCTGAATTCTCTCTCTTTACTTTCCAAAATACTGTCTGAGCCTTTGTTTCCAGTTCTGTAGAGATTATCTTGTGTTATTTTATTAAGACTCCAGCCTTAATCATTCTTACTCCCATGTGCATAAGGTCACATTGATCTTAGTGGACCCTCAGTCTGAGTAAACATGCTTGGCTGCGGGTTGAAAATCTCCCTTTCTTTAACAAGAATCTTGATTCATTTTTAACATAAAAATTTGGCGCTACCTCAAGGGTGAGTGTAATCAAGCTGCCTCTTCCATCATGAGCAAGAGGCTGATCTTTTCTCTCTCTTTTCAATGTGCAAGTACAGGCAGAGGTGTCTCTGCCCTGGGGCATGATACAGCACCTGCCATGGGTGCTGTTTGGGGGGGGGCACAAGTGTGTGCTCTCCAATTGCTCCCCCAACTGGGTGCACACACACCTCTCAACTGTGACTCAGGTGATTTTGCCCCAGCCGCAGCTGCAAGAGTCAGCTCGCTTCCATGGCTGCCCAAGTAGGAAACCAAGGGGGCACCTGCCACCTGAGCACCTACAGCCACAGCTCAGATGTAATTGCCCCAGCCACAGGACCCAGTGTGCCCTCTTGGCTTCCCGAATCAAGAAGAAGGGCCTACCACTGCAGCTTGCACAAAATTGCCCCAGCTGCAGCAGCAGCCTTTCCATGCACACAGGGTCCTGCTGCCACCCCTCAAGTGATATCAAGTGATGTCATGATGTTTGATGTGTGTGACATTATGAACCATGTGATGTGCCCCAGGCACCAAGGTGCCCCAATACGCCTCTGTCTACAGGGTTTGGATTTTACAGGATCAATATGAAATACCTGTCTTGAAATGCTACCATGCCCCATATAATCCCCGGCTAACTCTGCAAAGGGCTCCATTAAAGTGGTGGTGGTTCTCTCGTATTAAGCGGTGGGATGGAAGAGCAGTTGGCCTTTTATCGTCATAGCATAACGTAGCTGTAGTGTCTTTTCCAGCAGCCATTTGCTAACAGTCTCCCTTGCAGATGTTGAGCCCTTGAAGGGTTTGAGCCCTTTGGGGGAAAGGGAGCCATTTATTTATTATACTCTGCAAACCACTTTGTGTACTTCTTGTTAAACAGCTATCACTATTTAGATTTCAGTATAAATATTCTTAATCATAATAAACAGGCCGCTTCAACCGCAGTTCAGATGTTGTTGGAATGAATCCCCCTCAATAAAGTGTATGAACTTCTTGGTTTTCTTTGTTTAGACTATATGTCATAACTAGGCCCTTTGTGTTAGTTTCTGTAGTAATATATTGCTTCATGAAACAGATGCCATCTGCAGCAATGGTTACCCTGTTCCATCCCTCTCTTGCCCCATGTTCTCTGCGGTACAACTTTAGAAAATCACACTTGAACCAACCAAAACACTTTAGAGAGCATTCTTGGTATTGATTGGTAGGATTTGCAGGGCTTTGTTGAAAAACAGAAATCCATACTAGCAGAAAATCCACACAAACAGCTCTTTGCTTATCTGCATTATAACACATGAGTCATTATAAATTGCAATCAATATAATTGTATCATACAGCTCAAGCAAACTTGATTAGGCTAAAGTTTCAGTTGGAGGCAGAATGAGAAAAGGCAACAAAAGCAGATGGATAGCTGGTAAAAGGTGAAGCATGGAGAAATGTAGTGACTGAGAACACCTCCTCTGTTGAATTCCTACCTGTTTGACAGTAAGAAAGTGCAAGAAAGCTTCCTTCTGAAAATAGGCATTTGATGCTGGAGCGTATGCATTTTTTATTTTACAGAGATGAAGGAAGGAGATTGATGGATTATGCATATGCCTCCGTTTCTCTATTGCCTTTGATTTAAGAAGCCTGTAGAGGATGGACAGATGATTTAAAACACTGAAATGGGAGGAAATCAAGCCTAGGAGGCAATTTCTTTACGTCCCTGTCTCTTTAAGAGGTGAGACCAGGCTCCCAAGATTGAGATGTTCGTTTTTCCAGTGTGCGTTCCCCATTCCTGCTGAAGTCCGCAAAGCCTCCTAGCCCACCGATCCCCTCCACGGGACCCCTGCTATAGCTTACCAAGTTTAACATCAACAAAAAGAATGCCAGCTGGACTTTGATGTTGCAGAAAGAGAAATACATTTTACTCACGTGTAGGACATCAGTAAAACGGACACAAATGCAATACGCCTCCAAGGAGACCACAGAACTTGTGCAATTTGTACATCTGGGTTTGGTTAGTTATACAGTTGAACATGCAAATGTGGAATTGACAACAAATAAGATTGGCAACTTCCTATTGGCCATTTTGGTGAGGTGAGACATCTGATTGGTGGTTCTTCTTTGCTGCTGCTCCCCCTCCCCTCCAGTGTGACCCCAACCAAGGGTCAGGGAGGAGTGATTACAAAGCATAGTCAGATTCAAACATAGGTACATTTAGAATAAGACAAGATTACAATAGGGTTGGCACATTTAAACACAAAAGCAGAAAGGAGACATGTAAACCAGACAAATTTAGCCACAAGTGCTTGACACATTTGATTGCTTGATACAACAGTTATCAATGTGGTAAGTACTTACACAGGAAGATGCAAACTTTAAGAGTTAGAATCTTTCCCTCCCCACCTTGACCTAATCATTAAAAGACTATTTTGGAGTGGCCAGAAGGGAGTTTGCATTTGAACAGTGCAATACTGGTGATAAGATTGACAATGGATAAAGGCAGGTATAGTTTTACTTTAATGCTCCAGCCTTTTTTGTTGCTGCTTTAAACTTTGATGGGGAAACCTTTTGGCTTAGTTTCAGGTTATTTTAGCTCCTGGTCAGATTAGAATAGAGGTAGGCAAAAGTTGTTCTTATTATGTTCTTTTGTCAGATATCAGATTTGCATTACAAGACCCTGAGGGAGGGAGACATTCGAATGTCCCTTGGCACCAATTCTTAATGGTCTGCATTATCTTATGCTATCTCCCGAGGATCACCTCTGTGACCTCTTTGCAGGGTAGCAGCTCAGAACTTCCAGGATGAAATCCAAAATGGAGTTAGACCTGTACATGTTTAAGGGAAGGAGAGGGTGTTCTCAGCACTGCCCTCCCCTCAATGGGGTCCATACCTGTTCCCATCACATCCTGGTCTTACCCCTTCACCTTTCCAGGTCCTGTATTATGTGCATCTGGTTACACCTCCATCTGACCATCATGAGCATAGCAATCACAAGTATTACCTATAGGCCAAAATAACCACAATGGTATACAGAGCTACGCCAAGGAGGCTCTCAACAGCTGGACCTCAGCCAAGAAGTGTTTTCCCACCAAGAGTTGCTGCTGGCTGCTTTTACTGTCGCCAGAACCTCACTTTTGCCGGAGAGTTGAAAGTGGTCAGTGGGAGCTCGGGTTGTCTTCGACTTAGGTGAGAGGCTCAGTTTTTAAAAGTACTGATCAAACAAGTATACCGAGAAGGAACTAGCTAGTGTAGTTTCAGACTATTGAGCATGCCTCTGTCCAAAGGAAGAGGAAAGTGCAGCTCAGTATGAAGTCTATGGGGAGAAGACCCAAAGTTATTCCTTTTCCAACTGTCTTAAAAGGATAAAAATGAGCAGTTATCCCTTCTGTCCACCAGAGGGCACCTCTCTAGCTCATAATGGTCCCTTATCTAGTCTTCTGCAGCCTCGGATTTGCTTTCATCTCTAGGCAGCAGCTGTGCAAAAGCATCTTGGTGTGGAACTGTCAGGCAGCAGCTGCCAGGCAGGTACCAAGCTTGACTGTGCTCTGCTTTTAGAAAAAAATTTATTTTCCATTTAATCATTTATCGTTCTACTGGGGGGAGGGGCCCTCTGGCTTCCCGCAACCTGACTCTTTAGCAGTGTCCCTGCCTAGGGAATTCTGAGGACTTAGAAGAAAGATTTCACACCCCAACAAGGGACAAGGATGGAAAAGGAGAGCAAGGTACCCACCCACTATGGATCCCTGGAGTCTACCAAGTGGAGGGCTGCAGATGCAGGCAAAGGTGAGAGAATAATACTTTGCACACCTGGCATGTGGCTGTGACCAGCCGGCTCCTTGTCGTCTGTTCCTCCCCCACCCCTGCAGTGGGCTCAAGATTCCTGCAGCTCTACTTGATGAGTACATGTTTGGTGTGCAGATGTGCATATATGTGTGAGAGATTTATAATTGCTTGCTTCTGGTCTGCTATTTTCTGTCTTGAAAGTTTCCCAGCAGTGGAGTGGAGACCGATGGATCCCCATTCTTTTGCCACTCCCCATCCCTAGTAGTGCTGAGGAGGGCATTAGGGCTTCCTGGACCACCTATCTAATTCAATGGGAGAAGAACCTGTGCAGGTTTCTAAGTGGCAGTGATAGGCAGAAAGAGAAACCGGCTCCGAGGCACATGAGTAGTAAAAGCTGGCAGTGGACCGAAAGCTCTCATCCCGGCTTCATTCACACAAAAAGCGTCTGGCACAGATTCTGGCAGGCAGGAGTTTGACTGATAGGCATGCTGATCTGAAAAATCTCCTGCACCTTTGAGGAATGCCCTGATGTAGCTGAATTACAGGGGGAGGAAAAAAATGAGAATTGCCATCCGTTGTCCCTGGAGGTAAAGCGTGTACTCAGTTACTCCCAGGAAAGGCAGCACCCCCGAAATGCATCTGGAATAGAGATTAATCATGTCAGTCTCTCCCCTCCCCGCAATCATTCATTTATTTCCTGAAAGAGTGGCAGTAGCCTTTGAGGACTCCAGAGAGGGAGTTATTCCTTCCCAATTCAGTTAAGTACCACCAATGTTGACCCTGACAATGGATGGCGAGAAACTGATGAGAAAACTTCAGATTCTTGAATGGCAATAATGCACTTGGTGATTACATTTCTTCTTTCATCTATGTCCTCATCTACCATCTTAGAGAAGCAAATGTGACTTGAAAAATCTGGGCAAAGGCTTTTATTGAGATCAAGTGCAGATTAATGGATCAAGCAGAAGTTCTGGGGCCAGGATGCTGGGCTCCTTTCCTCCTCCCCTGTTAATTTGCTAAAATGATACACAGAGGTGGATAAAGGCAGCAAAATGATGGACGCAGCCACGCCCCTTTCTCTGATAACTTCTGCCCAAAATGCCTGTTCCCCTTGTGTTCTTGATAAGGCAGATCCTTTCATTTTAACTGGTGAGTCTGGGCATCTTGTGGAGCTGTAGCCACGGTTGGCCCAAAACCTCTTGAGATAGCTTGCCAAATGCCTTCCCCCTTGCCAGCTTCTGTTTCTCCCATTCTCCAATGTTCTAGTTCAGCACTCTCCTCCACATTTCCTCTTCCTCTCTGCCCCCCTCTTCCATTTCCACTCTAGGGAGAAGAAAAAGAATGAGGAACAGTAGAGGCAAGTAGGCAGACAGAAGTGGGCGCTCCCCCCCCCCCATACTGCCTAAGGCGACTGCTTCAGTTGGCTTCATGTGTGGGCTGGCCCTGGTTCTGCAGATGGATCACCAAGTTCAGTGTTAGGCAAGTGCCTAGGATGGCAACATTCATGGGACAGGCCAGGGCCAGCTTTAAGCCAATATGACCAACACTATCCCATTGGGCCTTGCACTTTGGGTGCATCAGCATAGGAAGCCTATCACCTGCAGCCAGGATGTCTATGAACTATAAGTCAGTGGAACAAGCAGAGCAGCTTTACCTTTACCCACCTGTCCCTGCCTCCGAACAACCCAAATGGCCACCTGGAAGCAGTTGGCAGTGACATCATCATGTCACCCTCAACTATTTCCAGGTGCCACGCTTTGTGCACGGCACCACAAGTGCTCTTCTTGGTGAGTGGGGGTTGCCACAGGGAGGGCAGAGGCCCCGCCGGAATGTCCTCCATTGGGCCCAGCCACTCCTGGAGCTGGCCCTGGTACAGGCATACCTTGACTTTCAGCCACTTGATTTTCATTGCTTTGCTCTTTCAACTGCTTTCAGTTATAACTCAATTTCAAACTGCGTGCATATCTTCTCCGGGTTTTTTTGTCCAGTGTCACCCATGATGTTTGTCAAAGTTCTTGTGTTTATTTTTCCTTCTGTTTATTTAGGTTTCACACGCATTTGCATGTATTTATATTATTAGTTATTTATGTTTTCCACTGGCCGAAATAAATTTGCAAGCAAAATAAGGCTGTGCTTTGACAGTCATCCATTTTTTACTTCCATCCATGCTCTGGTCCCTAACCAGTGAAAAGTGCAAGGTTTGCCTATATATACCCCTACACACATTCAGGAAGCAGCCTGTTAACCTGGGTTCTCCCATTGTCTCGTTTGGCTGTTGCCCACACAAACAGAGTTTTCCCTATGATATCCCAGGTGATTCTTGGGTACTCAGTCCACATGGGGATGCCCCTTCTCCACCCCCACCCTACCTTGCTTAATACTTTGAGCCAGCTGTGACTAAGAGCTGCTGCTAACTTTGAAGCTCAAGAACAGTGAGAGGTAAGAACAGAGCCAACGGTTGATTGCTCTTTCGTAGCTAGTGGGTATGAAACAAATAACTGAGTTTTGAAAAGACCAGCATTTCATTTGTGAGTGCCCTTAAGAAAAAGTGTGTGAATTGCTGCTTTAGCAATTCCCTAAATTAGTGGTTCTCCAACTCTTTAGACCAGGACTCACTTTTTAGAATGGCACTTATGTTGGAACCCACTGGAAGTGATGTCATAGCCAGAAGTGACACCATCAAGCAGGAAGTGCCATTAGCGTGACATAATCAAATGACACTCCTAGAATGAAAACTGGCATTCTTGGACTGCAGCAATTGCACAACTATGAAACATCCCTGACAAAAAGCAAGATTAGGACAAAATATTATGTAAAAGCACTGAACTAAAAACAATTAAAAAAAAAAAGCCCTTACTTGAAAATTCAAACTGTTAACACTCACAAAAGGAATATACCAAAAGATCTGCAGTTTCCAAGATTGCTGCTCCTAGCTTTCTGTGACCTACCTGACATCAGGTCACAACCCACCAAGTGGGTCCTGACCCACAGTTCGAACAACACTGCCCTAAATTGTGGGAAGGACCACTGGCAGAGACTATGTGCTTCTGCCAAGTTTATTTGGCGGATACATGGAAGGAGACCATCTGATCAGTGCCTTTCATTTGCAAAAGTTTCAGGATGACCTGATAGTGTTCTTGGCATCACACAGAACCCAGCCAACATTTGGACCAGTTGGGCATGGTTCACCACTGATTGACTGAGATAGACCAAAGACCAAGTGGTTCCGTCTTGGCTATGGTGCTAGGAGGATGGATGTCTTGGGCTTTCATCCTATTGACAGGGGCACTCCATTGCCAAAGCAGCAGTTCAAAGCAGCAGTTACCTTCAAGGCCTGCTCTTTCCTCTGGTCTGACTCCCCAGCACAGATTGGCACCAGTAATTAAGTATTGATTGGCTCTGCTTTGAATGTGCAAAGTCAGCTGGGGTTGCACAGCTGGGCTCAGATGTTTCTATCAAGTCGACACAATTGCAGGCCTGCTCTTCTGTTAGACCAATTTGTGCTTCACAGGATTGGCCCAATTAGTGCAGAACATAAAACTGGGGGTCTGATTTGGGGGCTCTGTTTTCAACCACGGCCAGAGTTCCTTCTGTCTGCAAGTGAGCACGTGAAAAAAAAAAGTCAGAAGAACCTTTTGTTGTGGATGGAAATGTGGTGCAGAAGAGCAAAGGAAGCAAAGAGAACATTTGGACTTCCAACTTCAGATCCTGAGGGTTGCAGCTTTGCTAGCTGTTTTTGTGCTCATTTCCTATTCAAGAAGAAAAAGGAGATGCAAGAGGTCAGGAGTCAGTTATGTGGCAGAGATCAAATACATTTCCAAGAGGTGTTCTAATCCAATCAGGATGAATTCTCAGACTATCGCTATGTATAATTTTCCAGGCTGGTTTTTTTTGGGGGGGGTTGGCTACTCCCTTGACCTACTGGGCCATTGGCCACAGCTCCCCATTAGGGCTGCAATCCTATACATTATATAGGACACTGTTTCCTGAGGATTCTACAGTTGCCATGGCTCACAGTTTGGGAACCACTCCCTGTAATGTGTAGATTGCACCTCGGTCTACAGGAGGAACATGCTGCAGCAGTCTCCCATTTCTTTAGCAATGTTCTCTTTCTACCCCATGAATTTGGTACTGTTTGCTGTTTAGTGTTGAGCACGTGACTCTGTGCTGGAAGCAGGATATGAGCATTAAGAGACTATGGGCACAATCCTAACCTACATTCCAGCACCAGGGTAAGGGCAATGCAGCTCTGAGGTACGGGAACAAACATTCCCTTACCTTGAGGAGGCCTTTCCCCCAAACTACAGAATGCAGCACAGGCCCCATTGACAAAGCTATGTCAGTGCTGAAAAGTTGATTAGGATTGCACCCTAATTCAGATTAGGAGGCTGGCAGCAGTCACTCTCTTAAATTTGAAGTAACTCCAATATACTGTAAGCCCTGAAGCATTTTCTGACTAAAGCTGCAATCCTATCCACACTTTCCTGGGAGAAAGCTCTATTGACTATAAGGGGACTTACCTCTAAGTAGACATTGGGTTCTAAGTCTCAGTTCCCCATTTTATTTCTTGGGGTATTACTGCTGCAGATCTGGCTGCAATTTCTTTTTCCATCCGTTCTGCAAACTTAGCTTCTGTTAAAAATTAACAGCTCTATCTCTGTTCTGCTTTCAGAGGATGAAATAGTGTCCATGGCTGACTCCACAACTACCATAGATGACATTGAAGGGGAGCTCTTCAAAATAGAGAGGATCCGTGAAGTCCTGGTGCGGAGGGAGTCAGAACTCAGATACATGTGAGTTTGGAACTGGAAAACTGGGTCCTTGGGGAGGGGGGATGACAAAGTGTAAAGTCCTTTCATCTCCCCCCCCCCATACACCAAAGGTTGATAAATGGTGAGAGGTGGGTGATGTTGGGAGTTAGTTCAAGTGTGTCCTCATCCATTCCCTCTCCAGACTTTCTCAGCTTCCTCTAAGAATCCCACTTCTGAATTTGCCGTTCCTGCTGATGATTCGTTGTAAACACACACACACACACACACACACACACACACACACACACACACACA
>JAJKFI010000120.1:864391-925503 GCA_029204185.1 Lerista edwardsae
ACACACACACACACACACACACACACACACACACACACACACACACAAACTGAGGGCACAATCCTAACCTGGAGTTAGGCTGGCACAGTTAGGCCATCAAAGTTTGACTGGCACAAGGGACACTGTAAAGTACATTGGACCACTCTCGGAGTCAGAGAGGCCAGCACATAGATGGGCGCCACCTTCCCTGATTCAGAGAATGGTCCAAATATGCTTTACTGTGGCCCTTGTGCCTGCCTAACTCCAGGTTAGGATTGTGCTCTGAAATCTGTGAAAAAATAAAACCATTTTTAACACCTAATTGACTGTGTAATGACTGTGGCTACCTAGAACACTTTTAACGCTATTATAATTTATAATTATAATTTATAAAAATGCACCCTTGGAATAGAAATGCATAACATCACTTTCTGTACTTTTTCCTTGGGGGGAAAAAGCAAAATCTGCACACACACAAAACCCTTTAAGAACACATCTAGTTATAGCCCACTCCTGCTTCCTGTGTGGGTTCTTCTCTATTGTATCCTTATTAGCTGTCATTAAAGAGTTGAAAGACTGGATTTGACAAGGACAGAGAGAACCCTTACCCTGGACCTAGATTTATCTGAAATGTCTACCCCTAAACTAAATTGGCATCTTTCATCCAAACAAACCTGTGGGGTTGTGTCTGCCCCCTTTAGAGTTCTTAGGATGCAGTGTCCACCAAATTTCGTTGCTGTTGCAGTGCAGACTTACTACTTGTTAATTGCCTTTTCCTTCCAAACACTTCTTAAGTGTTTGACATCTAATAAATTCTCCCACGCAGCCACCCACACTGGTGGCTTTTGATAGTGACCCCATGTGATTCTCAATTCCGACGCTGGCATTTCTCAAAGTAGCCTAGTCTTGTCCTCCCACCTAAGGAAAACTTGCAGAAGCAGATTCCTGGTTTCATCTATGCCTTGGATTTGAGATTTTTTTTTAATTCGTGCTCCCTTGGAAATAACTTCAGTCTTTTGGTACTATGAAGGAGCTGCAGTGTTAGGGGAGCAGACTTCTCCTTTCAGCTGGTCCCTTTGGTGCTAGTTGCTCAGGGCAGAAACAGTGGTGTCATCTGGTGGGGGGGGTGCGAGCGGTACTGGGTGACACCATTAGGAGGGGTGACACCAAAATGTTGTAGGAGCTGGGCATTGGGGGTGGTGGTAGAGCAGATCAGTGACTCCTACTCTGATGGGAGTGGAGAGGGGTGACAGATGTCTGCATGGGCTGCTTGCCCCTTCCCTCAGGTAGTCGTCCCATCTGATCACAGCTCTGCCTTTGGACCCTCACCTCTGTCAGTAGACTGTTGCCACTGCTCTTTGTTGCTGCTGAAGAGGGCAGGCCTCTGCATGGAGCTGCACAGTCACACTGGGAAGTAGCAAGCCTTCCTCTCACCCATGGCAACCATCCCCACACCCAGCCTCCATGGGGCCCTCCCATGGTGTACGTTCACCAGCAGCATCCTTGCCAGACCATCAGGTGACACCATACCACACTGAAGCCACAATCCTAACCTGGAGTTAGGCCGGCACAGTTAGGCCAGCAAAGTTTGGCCGGCACAAGGGACACTGTAAAGTATGTTTGGACCACTCTCGGAGTCAGAGAGGCCAGCACACAGACAGGTGCCATCCTCCCTGATGCCAAAAATGATCCAAACTCGCTTTACCAGCCCAACTTTTTTAGTGCCAGCCCAACTTTGCTGGCGTAACTGTGCAGGCCTAACTGCAGGTTAGGATTGTGCTCCAATGATGTCACAGGGCAGAAGCACATTTTCCAGTTTCTCAGAGACCCAGAGGCGGATCTAAGGGGGGGCAAATCTGTAAGTTTTGCAAGAAGCCTTACCTTGCAGTGGAAAACACTCCTCTCCTACACTGTTCTAGCCAATCCTCACAGGGAACAGCAACATCTTGGCATTGCTTACTGGCTACAGCAGCAAGGGAGAGGAGGGATTTACATGACAGGGTAAGGCTTCTTGCAAAACTTACAGATTTGCCCCCCCTTAGATCCGCCTCTGGACCCAGTTGAGAAAGATTGTCCTATAATGGTATTGCAAAATTCCAGAACTCACCAAGTGGAAAAGGCTGGAACCCTTTCCCCTGACTTTGCATGTTCTTGTTATTGAGCGTTCTGGCATGCCACTGCCCTACCTGCATGCTGAAGTCAAAACAACGCAGACATAGGTTTACTGCCTTAGGGCCCAGTCTCATCGAGCTTTCCACCGCTGATGCAGCTATGCCAATGGGGCAGCCAGGCTCTGCATCCTGCAGTGGAAGAGCAGTCACAGAGGTCTCCTCAAGGTAAGGGAACATGTGTTCCCTTGTCCAAGGACTGCATTGCAGCCACATCACTGCTGGAAAGTTGGATAGGATTGGGCCCTCCCACCTCCCACCTGACGGTACCCTCTTATTCCTCTGGAATAGTGCTATAGCTTGACTGATTTCCTGGACAATTGTCCCCCCCCCACACACACACACCAATGGCCTGACAAGATGTATTGGGGTTTGCCCTGTTTTGAATGTTCTGTGTGTTCCTGTTAAATGTTTTGATGGGGGGGGGTATTCTTATTTTTTACTTATTGTTTGTCACATTGAACTTTTATGTTCTCTGTAAGCAGCCTTGGGCATTTGCTTCAGCATGGGAAAAGTGGGGTATAAATTCTGCAAAATAAATAAAATAATGATTATATACAGAAATATTGATGGTGGAATGAATAGGATGGCTCCTAGGAGTTGTAGGAGGTTCTTTGCTTCAAGAAAGTGAAGCAGTCGCAGCTGTAATGAGAAGGGGGGGAGTTGAAATGGCTTTATGGGTTGCCAGATTCCAAAGCATGAATGAAAATTGGGCAGCCAAAGTTTGAAGCCCATTTTGGAAATCTCTCAGCTAAACTTGTATCAGTGAGTTGGAAAGAGTTGTTATCAGGGCAGGCCCATCTACAAGGCTGACTGAGCCATTTGCCTCAGGTAGCAAATTGGCAGGGAGTGCCCACCTCCACCTGCCCACTCACCTCCACTGCTGCTCTTCTTCCCACTCCCTGATTGGAAAAGGAAGATGCGGACAGAGCAGAAGGGGAAGTATAGATGAGTGATTGAGCTTCAAGATGCTCTCCCTAGTCCACCACTCTCCTGTCTCCCATACTGTCCCCTTCCTCTTCTTCTAGTCTAGGGAAAGAAAGGGTCAGAGCATCTTTTGGATGCAGCTTTTGCCATTCTGCCTCAGGCACTAGGAAGTCTTGGGCTGCTCCTGACACTGCAAAATTGAGTGGCAGGAAATGGTTCTGCTGCTGTCTCTACTCTGTTCTGCTTGGAATGTTGGCCATTTTCTGCAGAACAGAAATGTTCTTTAAAAAATGCCCATGCTCTATATGAATTTCCCCACTATACTAGAAAGCTATGAACTACCACTGTAGCCCACAAAGACAGATGAAAAGAAATACAGGCATGCCGTGGTATGTGCTGGGGTTCTGTTCCAGATTTCCACCATCCTGTGGATATCTGAAGCCATGGATACTGGGGACACCTTTTTAAAGATAGTGGAACATCAGTGGTTTTGCTGCAAAAAGGTAAAAAAGAGATTTGCTTAATGTTCCCCTGTCTTTTTAGTAGGTGTCCCAGTATCCACAGTATCTGTGGATAACTGAAACCGTGGATACTGAATCAGTGAATACTGGAGCACGCCTGTATTACAAATCTAGGCTCAGAAGAAGCTGCCTTGTTCCACTGCTGCTAACTCAACTCTAGCAGCCTACAAACAGCAATCTGATTGATTAGGCAATAGGTGAAAAGAGTCTTTTAGTTTGGCAAGGAAGTCCATTTGAGTATTTCTACAAGCAATGCTAAAAATGCTTTTTGTTCTGGGAAGCATCACTTGAGAGAGCCGTTGGTATGGAATAGAAAGGAAGGTTGTGCATTTTCCAATGGTGTACATTCGAGTCAATGTAAGTTCTACTTTCCAAGTACAAAAGTGGGCATTTAAGTGTGAAAATAGCTTTCTGGCTTTGTAACAATGAGTGGCAGGCTGTGCCTCGCAGGGCTGCAATCACAGACCATTCAAGGTTGTTCAGAGTACAGTATTGGGTGTCGTTCCAGGAGGAGCAATGAAAGGGAGCTATCCATGGTTCTGTCCTCCAACTGCTCAGGGCCTTTTCAGCTGA
The DNA here is from genome assembly GCA_029204185.1 of Lerista edwardsae. Lineage (NCBI taxonomy): Eukaryota > Metazoa > Chordata > Lepidosauria > Squamata > Scincidae > Lerista > Lerista edwardsae. Next base: position 868,560 of record JAJKFI010000120.1, read on the forward strand.
GAAAATGAGCTTATGAAAGCTGAGGATGCTTCAGCAGCAATCTAGGTTATCCTCCGCACAGGAGCAGGGTAGTTGTGGCTGTAATGCTTTTTGTACTTTTTAAGAAATAAAGGGAGAGATTCAGGCTCCAGTGCTTGAAAGGGGAAGCATAAAGTGAGTGTGGAATTTGTTGAAAGGGAAAAAGAGACCAAACAAATAAATGCTGGAAAGAAGAAAGCTCACCACAATGCACAATACACAAGAGGTAGGTTGGCAGTGCTGGCCTTTGCTGCTTTTCAAAAAAGGGTTGCTTGAGTTGTACAGCATGATAGCAACTGACCCTCTGGCATAGCTAATGAAAGCGTAGCCCGGTGCAGAGGGCAAAATGATGCCCTGGAAGTGATGTCACAACAAGAAGTGACACCACAGTTGTATTTTCATGTTTTTTGCCATCACTTTTGCTAAAATGAAGATATTACACTCCAGTTTGTTTCACTGCATTCTGCATTAAATTCCACATCAAATGGTATATAACATGATGGTATTATTTATACATACCAAGGTTTTCATAATTTCGGCCACTAGTGTCAAGCTCAGCTTGTTGCCCCCCTAAACCTTGTTGAAAATTGTGCAATTATGAAAATTGCACCCCCTGCACTTCTTTAGCTACACTCCTGAACTGACCTTCCAAAAAAAGATAAAATAATTATGCAATAAAACATTTAAAAGGTTCGTAGAAGGATGGAAGGAGGAGATGAGTTGTACATCACCAGTGATGTCAACAGCGCCCATGACTTTTGCACAGATACATTTCACACAGTATTCATGGTCTCAATGCATAAATGTGTTGACTGAGGGGAGTGATCACATTTTCCAAGTGCAGAATCCGGTCCCTCCTGAGGATCTTCTGCTATAAATAAATAATGTTTCAAGCCCTAATGTCTGCAAAAAGGGGGGGGGAAACCCCTATTAGAATGAGAACAGTGCATATCAAAGACTTGGGAATTAAATGGTGTAGAGATTTAGCTTTCAGTCATCATTTAGGACTTCCATGTTCACCCTAGCTTTTCATAAACGGTCTGAGCTAGGCTGTGGATTAATTAGCACATCAAAAGATATGTGGGGGGAAAAAAAAACCTCCCGAAGTTGGAAATTGTTAGAAAGATCGCATAATGTGATGCAATTAGATGCAATATTCTGGTGCACATTATCCATATATGTTATGCAGAGTTCTTTTGCTGCAGAGGCTGTGCTGTAAGCAGACAACAGGGGAAGGATGATACATACAGTATAATCACACAAAATCAGCCAATTCAGTGCACTGAGGGATATTTATTTAAATCAATAGATCACGATAAATGCCACTGCAAGCAACTTGCAGCAAATATAAAACAAAAATAGAAACCATTTACTAAACGCCTTTTGAAAATGCCAATAAAATAAAAAAGCAATTCAACCCTCAGATCAGATCTATTCCCTTGCCACCCAAATGCAACCTAACAGACCACACCTTTAGCTTATGCCCAATTTGCTTTCAAACCATGCAGTGCTTGGCCCCAAATGCCTTCATGCTGTGCAGCTCTTGGCATCGCAACAGGCATGGCATAATTTCTATCCACTCCTATTGGGACACAAAAGATGTGCTTGACAGTCCTTGACAGTGACTGTCACGTTGGGGTTTTGATATTTTAATAGATGTTAGATGAACATAGTTGTGTGCGTGGAGGGACGGACAGAATCTGAGATTGTGGAATTTGAGAATTTCCAAGCGAAGTATGACTCCATAAGGCTCTTGCTCGACCTTTTGGAGATACCTTTACACATGCCTGGCTATTAATAGTATCATATCATCATGGCATCAAGATGGTCCAGAGACAAGAGAGGTTAAGGCAATAAGAGATGAGGGTCTAAACTATCCAAGGAAGGAGGAAGCAATAACACTGGATTGGCAGATTGATGGCAGCCAAGAGGGGGAGATAGACACAAGGAGGACAAAAACAAGGCCCAACAAAAAGGGTTAAAAAGGCACCCAAGAGAGCAGTTCACTGGGCCAGCTGACCACAAGAATGAGACAACAGGAGTGCACTAGAACTGCAGCCTCAATGACTGAGCTACACCAGAGTTGGCCTCTCTAATTGTGTGCTTGAGTAAGTTCGATGGTATAGATATAAAATTAGCAAATTAATATAGCAATTAAATGGCACAGCTAATGGAATTAAGGAGACAGTCCTATGAATGGCGTTGGGCCGACGCAATGTGCCTGTGCTGGCCCAATGTCACTAGTGCCAAGGCGGGAGCGCCAACCGGCACCCCCACGTCAGCATTAGTGGACCAGAGCAGAGGCACCACAGTGTCACTCCTGTACCAGCTGAACTCGTCTGGCGCAAGAGCAGTTCTGGGTGTAGGGAGGGAGGGCGGGCAGGTGTTTCTGGGTGGGGGTGAGCGGGTCAGTAGGTGTGCTGGCCCAGGGAGGGGGCAGAGATGGAATGTGGTCATTAGGCCGCATCCAAGCCTCTGTCCCCAGGCTGCACAGACCCAATTTGGGCCGTGTGGCCTCCTCAGCTCTGCTATTTAGCAGGCGCAGATCTGAGGAAACCAATGGGGAGGCTGGAACCTCCCCAGGGGCAAGGGCGTGAACATGGCCTTTCCCCAGGGAGGCTCCCCAGTGCACCAAAGCTGCACTGGATATTCCAGCACATCTTAGGATTGCACTGTAAAACGATGTGCAACTAGAACAAAGTTTTCATAATATTCGGATTTTTGTCTCCAGACTGATTCAGGGGCCGTGACCAAGGCCTCCTCAAAAGACTCCTGGGCTGGGCTGGAGCCTAGAACCTCTGGACCAGTATGACAGCTGGTTCAAAAATCTTCTGACCAGAAGCATACCTAGTAGGGGATCACAGCACTGCATTTTGCATGCAGCTGCTCCTCTTTGGAGACATTTGGAGCCAACATAGCTTCCATTTGGTTTGAGCCTCAGGGAATGGCTCTGAAGAGAAAGGGAACAACTGACCCAGCCTGGCATTGTTCCCATCAGCCTGTTGAGCTTGTTCTCGTAATCGTGGTACGGACAGAATACGCACAGACACAGAGTGAGGTTCTGAAGAAGCGTTTTACTCAGCCTGAGGTCCACCTGCCCCAACAAGGCAGAATGGCCCCGAACAAACTTTGCTGTTTCATTATATAGCATTCTTTTAGGGTGTTTCCTGCGTTGTGTTGCCTACGTGGCATTGATTACAAAAGCGAGAGCAGTACGCATGTACTGTAAGCTACCACGTTCTGCACGTCCCGTGCCCATCTTATCTCTATGGCTCAATCCTTGTGATCTCAGGCTCAGCCTTCTTAGTCAGGGGCGTCTTCCTTATCTTGTCCTTGCATACAATAGAAAATTCTTAACTACTGTAAATTCTTAACTACCGTTTCCAGGCCTACAAGCTAATGATGAAGCAGACAATGTTCACTTGTCCTGCCCAAAGTATATTTTGTGCTCACAATATTTTGTGTATATTTTTGTTTTTCCCCATCTGTCCAGGATGGATGACATCCAGCTTTGCAAGGAAATCAGCAGGTTGAAAAAGGAATTGCAGAGGCTGATTGCATTGCCAGGTAAGGTCAATATGCACATCAGCTCGCCCACAGATTCAACATTTTTGGCTTTTGCTTCTCTATTGAGCTCCATGGGTGGCCCCCCATATAAATTTGGATCTACCCATGAAGATTATGCCATCCCAAGAGTCACTTGGTCCCATCTACTTTTTGGCCTCCCCCCTCTACAATGCCACTGAAGTAGGAGAGGGTGGAAAAGCGAATAGGCAGCCAAATCCTAGGTGGACATTCTGGCGGCAGCATCAGGTCCTTCACAACTGTTACAAAAAGCGACACACCGTGGCGCAAAGCTGTGCTGCCCCCAGAAGCAGTGAGTAGCTGCAACTCTGCATCAGTCAGCACAGTCTCCATGTCCCTGGCACTGGTGGGTCAGGACAGGAGGCAGGAGGGAGGTGGGGAGAGGGGTGAAATGAGGAGACCAGGAGGGAACAAGGGCTGAAAGGGGGCAGTATTAGTGCCGTCGGCTCCACCAAGAGCCTATACCCTCCTTCCAGGCCTCAATCCACTTTCCTAGGGCCACTCCGGGGCTGAAGAGACACATTCCAGCACTGGAAGCCTATCCCCAGGTAAGGGAACAAATGTTCCCTTGCCTTGGGAAGACCTCTGGGACTGCCCCCCTCCCCGGATTCAGCATGTGCTCTGGATTCATTGGCGGTGGAGGAAAAGGAGCCTAAATGAGGTAAGTCAATGCAAAGTGGCACCCAGACATTTCCTATTGTAGACCTGCTTGGTTAAGTTTGGGATCTGTGTACAGTATTCAAGTTGGGGAAGGGCTGGTGGGAAAGTGCCTTCTTTGCATACAGAAGCTCCATGGTCCTGGCCCCTCCACTTAAAAGGTCGGATAACTGCTCCTAGAGCCATTGCCAGGCAGTGTGGCCTGGAGCAATGCAGTGGTGCTCCTATGGGAGGGTGAAGGCAAAACTCAGAGAGGTGGCTTGGAAGCTTTGCTCTCAGATCTGTGAATGGCTCGGAAGGCGAGGGGGAGAGCCCACGTTACACAAGAGCTCAGGCTCCTGCAATACTTAGCATTCCCCTCCCCTGTAGGAATGCCTCTGGAGCAGTGGTCTTCAACCTTTTTCATGCCATGATCCCCCCACCCGGCAAAAAAGAAATAAACTATGAACTGGGGACCCACTGCCAATCCTACCCCCCTTTCCCAGGACCTGATCTGCCCACCCCACTTATCCCATTTCCCTTGTCTCTTCACAACAACCCTGCGAGGTAGCAGCCTGAGCAGGGCTGGCCTTCGGAGCTGCTGAGCAAGATAGCCAGAAGAGGCTGTGCAGGGTTATATCAAGAATTCAGTTATCAAAAGTTGGATTGGATCTTGCCTCCAAATACAGCTGGGGTCCCGACCCACAGGTTAAAGAACTCTGCTCCAGAGGGGACAGCCGCACCCTAGAGGTGGGGGTGGGCAGACAGGGCGTCCCCCCAAACCTTCCTTCCTTCCGGGCGGAGCAGGTCCAAGGGGAGCCGGAACGTGTGCCTTTGTGCCACCGCGCGTGCCTTGCTTCGGTCTCGGCGTCTCCCAGGGATGCCCCTGGCTGACTCGGAGGCATCTACCTGCCTGCCCGGCCTGGCCTGGGGGCGGGGAGGTGCGGGGGGTCTGGCGGGTTTCCTTCTTCGGCCAGCGCAGGGGCAGGCCGGGAAGGGCCGCCACCTCTCTCTGGCTGCTGCCTCAGGGAGAGTTGGCGAGAGGCGTTTTGTCTGTGGGACCCCCAGTGAAGATCACCTTGTGCGGCCTGCAGCGCGGAGGCATTCGGGCCAGCACGGGCTCAAACAGTGGCTTTGGCCCTCTTCAACCCCTTTTCGCCCGGCAGCAAAGACAGGCCACTGCGGGCAGTTGCCGCCGCTTCCGCCGCCCAGGGAAGGAGCGATCCCATCCGCAGAGCAGGCGCCATGTACGGTGGGCACGGGGACCGCGCCAGGTGGACCGAGCCCAGATGCAGCTTGTGAGACTGCCTCTTTGCTGGATCGGCAGCTTTGCCCACAGGGCATCCAGACCGCCCCCACCCCACCGTTAGCTACCCATCTGATGCTCCTCCCCGCCTGTCTTCTTCTAAAAGGCAGTGGGCTTCATATCAGCACTTTTTGTGCCATGACCCCAATAAATAAACATAAATAAAGACTGAAACTGGGGACCCACCAATAGTATTGCCTTCTCCTGAATTCCCATCTGCCCATCACACCCCCTTGCTGCCCACTCCCCATTCTTCAATATCCTTATTAGAGAAAGCAGAAAAAAGTTACCCTGAACCTGGTACCAGAGAAAGCTACTTTAGCACTATTACTAAAATCCTGAGCAGGACTGGGACACCATCCCCTGGGAAGTGAAGAGGGGTACAGCAGATGCCTGCCACTTTATCTGGTGGTGCCCTAGCCCAGTGGTCTTCAACCTTTTTTCATTCCCATAAGTTGCCGCGACCCCACAACTCAGACCCCAACCCCACGGTTGAAGAACACTGGACTAGAGAGTTTGGGGCTAGACAGATCAGTGGCTTGACTCGGTACATGATGGCTTCACATGTTAAGCAATTTCTAAAGATCCAGGGATCTGAACATCCCAAGTCTTGAGATGAGACAGCTTGCAGAATGGCTCACATTCAGCCTATCTAGTTCAATATATATTGCAATTGACTATAATACACTCTTCAATAGGGATGCAGCTATAAAACACAACATAGAATTCGCAGTAACCAGGGAGGCCCCCTCACCCTGAACCAGGTTCACCTACCTTGTGTGTGCAATGAAGCTGGAAGAGTCCAGCATAAGCAGTTCTTATGCAGGGAGTCATGGACTGCTGTCTGCTGCTGCTGGATAGTAGTTCAGTATTATGGCAGTCATTTGCGCAGTTCTTTCCTCACCCCACTGATGAACCGACTGCTCTTTTCCTTCTGTATTGCAGAGAATAAAAAATCTAAAGAGGACAAGCAACAGGAAGAGGAATTAGTGCAGCAGATTCACAAACTTGTGGAGACCCGGGATTTCCTGGTGGACGATGTGGAGTTTGAAAGGCTCAGGTACACATGGAAAACGCCAGGTTGGGACTTTTTCTCTGGCAAAGGGAGCAACGAGAAGCCTGGTGAATGTGGGAATGGGCAGAGGATGGCAGTCTTACTCTGCACTCTGCAGATTCCAATCAACCTTCTTGATCTGCGCCATTTATTCTGTTGGAGACTTCGGAGGTTTTGAAATACTTTAGAGAAGCAAAGACAGAAGAGCCAGAAACAAGGACTTTAAGGCACGAGAAGGCAATGGGAGCCGTGCATGTAATCTTTGTAATTATTTGTAATTCGTAATCATGCAGATCCTTAAAGGTTCCAGTGCTCTAGAAGGGAAGAGCTCCCCCGCCCCGCAAAAACACATTCCGAGACTAGGGAAGGACAGTTTTCCGAGGGAGACTAGGGAAGGAGGTATTTTGTCCATGGGAATTTGGAGTCCTTGCATGGGGCATCTTGACTCCTACCCACCCACTCCTACCTCCGAAAGGGATGCATATCCCATCCACAGAACATGAGCCCATCTCTTTTTTTTCACAGAGAACGAGAAGAAGACAAGGAAATGGCTGAGTTCTTGAAGAACAAGCTGTCTAAAACTGGTCTGCTGAAATCAGGTAGGTATTCGGAGGGGTGTGTGCGTGGAATCCCTTTCCCCTGCCCAAAGTTGGCAATAGCTGCTTGCCCGCAGGATTTTCAGTGACAAATTAGGGTTTTCCTGCTGCCACCTTATGTGTGAATTGGCCTTCGGAAGAAATGTGAGTTGATGATGAGCCAGCTTCAAAGGTCCTTTGGTTTGCTCTGTACTTTGGTTTGAACAGGAAACATCTCCCATATCCCAGGCTAATCTGTGATTCACCTTGAGGCCTTGCCGCTGCTGCTGTTCCCATGGTAATAGCTGGTTATTCTTCACAGCTCCTGCAAAAGAAAAGAAGGTGACATCAAGGGGGCAACAAACCTCTGCCCCTTACATGACAAAGACAGGCCTCACCCTCCTGAAAGAGTGCTGTGGCTTCACTTGCTCTGTGATGTAGGCCGGGGCTATTGCCCAAGTTGCATTCATGGATAAGCCCCGCCCCCTCCCGCATTCCCCCTCCCAATCAGCAGGATCCATTCACATTATCCCAGCTTCACAAGCTGGTGGAGCGGAACCAAGGGACTTCCTTAAGGATGGTGCTGAAAGTGGAAGTGCACGTGGCAGTCACCCAAAGGAAGAACCGTCCATCCACCTGCCTCCTGCCACTGATCTACACAAACAGACTGCAGTGTGTCACAAGCAGAGAACAGCTGCAGAAAACAGCCAAACAATGGACACAGAGGAAGCGGGCTGCCTTTTCCACCTTGTATCCAGAAGCAGAGAAATGGGCACTCTCTATCAGGATGCTGTTTGCTGGGTACGGAGGGGAACGCAGAGAGGATTTTTGGAGTGAGCATGAAATGTTCCTGTCATAGGAAAAACAAAGCAGAAAAAACCAGTGCCGAGAGACAGAGTTCCTCGCTCTATTTTTCAGACAATCTGAAAAGCAGGAAAAATCAGCAGAAGTACCCCCGCACCCCTATTGCCCAGTGATGTGGAATGTTTTCCTTCCTCATTCATTCCCTGATTAGCAGGTTGCATTCAAACTGCTGAGAGCCAATGAAGTTACCTAGCAACTGCAGGGCACAGAGTCCCTTACTGTTCCATACTGTATCTGCAAAAGCCACTTCCAAGTGCACACAATTACAATCTGCTGAAGTTGGCAGCCTTCGTCTTCGACCACCACCCAGTCGCCCTCTTGCTGACGATGATCAGCCCGTCATTCTTGTTGTGTTCGCTGCAAAGACATGTGACTGATTAAGGGTGGCTTCATACATGATTTTCCTACACAAAAAGGTGTAAATCTATGTATAGTCTCTCTCTCTCTCTCTCTCTCTGTGTGTGTGTGTGTGTGTGTGTGTCCTCTGCTCCGAGTGATTGTGGCGCCTATATACGTTGTGTATATAAGTATTGGGAACCTGCACTCAATTACACATGTGGCAAACTAGACATTTGCATAATCTTCACACATATCAGAGTGCCGAGGTGTGCATGTGTTCGTCTTCCATCCATGTAGGAAAAAGGATGTTTTAAGCAGCTCTGAGAGCCCTAGAAACGATGGTTTCTCTCCTGTTTGAAACTTGCGAGGTCAGTTGTGGCAGCACCTATTTCCAACCCATTTTTAAAAACTGGGGAGTTGATATACAACTGGACTTAGCTCCGCCGTGCTCTGCTGGAAACAGATATTTATTTTTAGTTAACCTGTATTTGCTACTTCATGCCCTTCCCTCAGCAGCAAACAGTTGCTCTTTCTCAAGAGAAATTCATGAATACAGATTTTGCATTTGAAAACTGCCTTTTGGTTTGTAGCACCTTCCTCTGGAGCTGTCTCACTGCCAGAGCCATCCCTCCGGTAGAGCAAGTGGGAGAGCCACCCTATGTCCCATGCTTTCATGACCAGTATATGGCCGTTAATGGGGGGGGGAGTCCACAGTGGTTGAATTGACCTGGGCTCACACTCTTCTGGGGACAGCTTTGCTCACTGGACTGCAAATTGTTTGAAGTTGGGCACCTGCACCTTCTCTTTGAATCTTAACCTTGAAGCTGGAGACTGAATGCTTCATGAAACAGGGAGCCCACAGAGTCTTCTGCTCCACTAGCTCACCCACTAGCTTCCAGGCAGTTGCCATCTCCTGAGAGTTTCAATCTCCCATTGCTTCTGCTATTGGCAAAAGTGGTAAACACGTCTGATTTGCAAAGTAGGGGCAGGCAGGCAAATCCAAGAGTTTCTTGTCTTGGAATCTGGCCATCTTCTTAGGGTGCAATCCTAACCTGGAGTTGGGCTGGCACAGTTAGGCCAGCAAAGTTTGGCCGGTATAAGGGACACCGTAAAGCACTTTTGGACCACTCTCAGGGAGAATGGTGCACATCTGTGTTGGCCTCTCTGACTCCGAGAGTGGTCCAAACATCCTTTACAGTGTCTCTTGAGCCAGCCAAACTTTGCTGGCCTAATTGTGCCAGCCTAAATCCAGGTTAGGATTGCGCCCTCACCGATGCTACAGGGTCCTGGCTGGGTCCTGGCTGGGCTGGGCCAGGCCATGAGCTTGAGGCTGGAACCTAAGTGCTGAAGAACCTCTCTGTATGTCCATATCTTCATTGGAAGTGTTGTGGGTAGCAAGATAAGCCTGGGACCCCAACCTGTGCCCCATGACCTCCTTTTGTATCTGACAGTTTAGTAGGATGTGTTTCGGCAGTACTCAAGATTAGGGCTCTGTTGTTGGTAGATGCTTGGTAATTGTTAGGGATCATGCTCTGGGAAAGGTCAAAGACTGGGAAGTAAGTCGTTCTCCAATTAGCTACAGGAGCAGTAAGGGACATTGATGTGGAAGCAGGACATCATTAACACCACCCTCAATGCAGACTGGATTCAAACCTAGTGGACTGTTGTGGATGAAACCCCAGATTAAAAAAACCCTGCTGTAATGGCATCAGACTCCAATTGGGAGGGGAAACAAACATCACAACTGCAAGAAGGGAATGTAATGATATGGTGTCCATACTAAATGAACTGGAAAAGATTAACGGGAAAGGGGAGAGACTGCCATTCGGAAGTAGCACAAGATGGCACTTTGTACTACCAACTTCACCCAGCACAAGCCATATGATCCATAGCAAGGAGCATAGGTTTCAGTAAATCCAGGAGAGGAAATTCAACCTCATGTAGATTCAGTGGTGTCATTCAAATGATTTAGGAACAGGAACTCACTTTTGAGTTCAAATTCAAATGTTGAAACAAACAAACAAACAAACAAAAAAACAAACCCGGAAGCAGCCACGGAGCCTGTTAGGATCTGGAACGCCCGTTCTGGTCCGTTCCCCCTGAATGACATCACTGTGTAGATTCCATTTGTATATGCACATTATATACATCGTTATAATGTATAACGATGCATCGTTGTCCTTCTGACTTTAAAAAAAAGCAGCTGTCAGATACCCAGCTAAATCAAAGCTTTCTTGCTTTGAGCAAAGAGCAAATGTCTCATGAAATAGAATTCACAACACTAGAAGCACAAATAATGCTATTATAAGGAGATTTTAAAGGACATCGCTCTGTGCTAGCAAAATCCCTCATAAGATTGTGTTTCCAACTGGAATAAAACATCTGGTGATCAGCCATACATCAGGACCATACCTCTTACCTCATTAAAAGCTTCTTGGCCCACTTGGTTGTGTTGCTTTTGGTGATGGAGGCACAACGTAAGAATCTTATTAAGAACTCTGAGCTGCTCCCTCTGGTCCCCCCAGAGAGGTGCCTAAAATCATTAACATTCCTTACCCCTTTATAAAACCTGCCTAGAGACTCCTAAATCAGCTTGTCCTCACCCACAGGGACCTTTCGTGCTTTACAGCCGCCACTTCTCCATGGTTTCATCCTACTGCAGCACTACAAAAGTTAAAGGCGCAGTGCCACATCAGCCGGGCCACATGTGCAACGCATGTCCTTCCCACACAGTCATTGCCTTTCTGGGACCGGAGGCAAGGCCTGAGTGGACAGGACCAGGATGGTTAGCCTTTCCCACATAGTGTGAACCTGGGCAACTGAAGAACTGTGATTCTGTTTCAGCCCTTGCCAAAGCACTGCCGGACCACAATATTGCAGGTTCCGTCTAGCCCACTGCTTCCCGCTCCCCTGTAATTGCTCTTCCGCTCCGTCCCCTCTTTCTTTTCCAATCTAGGGTGTGAGAGAAGCAAAGGCTGGCACATCACCAAGTAAGAGGACCCACATTAGGCACATGGCTCCAGAGATGGTCCTGCTTCCGGTTACACCGTTCTAAGATGATCACTTTTCAACCACTTACTCATATTGGACATGATATCTTTCTTTTCCTCATCCTGCGTCAGCATAGACTGAACTAATTTCATCGACAGCAGTATCTGTTCATTGCTATTTCACACCCCAGGCTTGCTAATCAATTAGTGCACAACTGAGTCATTCATCCCATTGCTACTGTAAAAAGCATTTTGTGTTCATCCAATTATTAGGAAGCCTGTGTCATCTCTCATAGGCTTGCTTCTTGAAAGCAATATGAAGATGAGAAGGATCTCTGAAACGGCAGACTCAAAAATGGCAGGTCTGCCACTACACGAAAGGCGGAGGGAGGGAGAAGGCAGCTCTCTGAGGACTATACAAGAGCCTCATCTGCTTTTTGCAGAATGAAAAGAACCAGCAAACAGGCCAGCTGCATTTTCCACCAGCAGCTGAACTGATTTAATGGAATGCATCATTAGACAAAAAAAACTATTGAGGTGGAAGTTCTTCTGGTTGAAAATGAGAAAGTAGGACAGGAGGGGCAGGCAGGCATTTTGCATCACTGGCGTTTAAACTGGAGGACTGAGGTCACAAGTAGAGCAGCAAAAAGGATGGATCAGGACCCTCCTGATCCATCCTTTGAAAATTAACCCCCATTAAGAAAGGGACATTTCCTCATCTTTTCCTCCCCTCCCCAATTTCAGGTCACCCTGTCTGTGGGTTCCTTCTTCGGCAAAGATGTGCGGCTGGAGGGTGCTGCCAGGGCAGGTTGGGTCATGATTTTCTTTCTTTTAGCAAAGCTGCTAAGCTTTCCAGCTGCCCAGCTGCCAAGTGCGATCTCTGCACAGTGGACCAAGTTGGAATAAAAATAATCACATTTTATAAAATTCTATCCACAGAGTGTTTGTATTTTGTTATTCATCTTTTCACATGACAGCTTTGAAATTAACAGGGTTGCTCTCCTCTGGGTAGTGTGTGACATGTCGCAGTGTAAATGGTCATTATTACAAAGAAGACACGATTTCTATATTCAGTTGCATATGCCCTGCCATTCAGCAGATCACACGTTCTGTACACCTCTGGAGCTTCCAATCAGAGTTGTGACATTTGCCACACTCCATCTGCCTCAGACTGCACTAGTGCCCCAGGTTTGTCTACTGCAGAGTATATATCACATCCTTGAATTTTACCAGCTGTGACAGGTCTCATGCACATACCTTTTCCTCTTTTTATCTCTGTTGTGAGACATGAGCAGCATCACTTCACTTCCTTTCTCCTGTTCTTCATCAGTCACTGTGACCTTGTGCTGTAATTGTCATCTGAACATAGTCTTACACTGAAGAAAACTGAAAACTGAAGAGATGCGCAAACTACCGTATTTCCCCATGTATAAGACGCACCCATGTATAAGACGCACCTTAATTTTGGGGCCAGAAATTTGAAAAAAATGTACCACCACACATAAAGTTACTGAACTCAAGTTTTATTCATAAAACTACTTATCACTACCCCCCTTTCTCCCATCATGTGCCTCCAGCCCCCCTCAGTACTCCCATCATGTGCCTCTAGCCCCCCTCACTACTCCCATTATTTGCCTCCAGCCCCCCCTCAGTACTCCCATCATATGCTTCCACCCCCCTCAGTAGTCCCATCATATGCCTCCACCCCCCTATGGTCTTCTTACCTTACAGGCTCTCTTCTCTGATCGTGGGACTGCGGTTTGACTAGGAAGTACTGCGGTGGCCGAGACTTGGAAATGAAATCCCATTCTCGGCCACCGCGGTACTTCCTAGTCAAGCCGCAGTCCCGCGATCAGAGAAGAGAGCCTGTAAGGTAAGAAGACCAGCCACAGTCCCGCGATTGAACAGGAGAGAGAGGTGTTGAACACTGGGGGGGGGCTCATCTTAGCTCTACGTGCACGGTTAGGCTCAGCACCCTGATGCACACCCCTTGTATAAGACGCACCCAGTTTTTAGAGCCCAAATTTTTTGAGAAAGGATGCGTCTTATACTTGGGGAAATACGGTAGTTCCATGCTTTGGATAAACAGGGCTAAAGCATCCCCTGAGGGGAGGAGCAAGAGGTGACCCTGAGGAATGCAGGCATTGTGGCATGCAAATGATGCTAAACCTCTCAAGATGTTAGCCTAGTGAGCCCATTCACATGGTATCATGTGGCTAATTTTGCAGGGGTTGAGGGTGTGGGTTGGGGTGGAATCATTTCAGACTCTCCCTTTGAATCTAATAATGCAGGCATGCCAAATGTAGAGAGTACTGTATTACTGAAACAGCTGACCAGAGCAGGCTAAAATGAAATGTCTCCATGATGATACCACCAGTGCATCAATCACCACCTGTCCCTCAGAAAGTTCACCTGGCAGGAACAAATCTGAATCACTGCGCAACCTATGGTTAAAGTAATGCAACTTGGATTACTGTATTTAGTAAAATGTTGCAGTACATTCCTGCTAAAAGTGACCTGATTTAACGTACTATAATTAATGAAAGCCTTACCATAATTCATTAACAAAGTGGACAGAGATAATATAATTTGATTGAGAGTTAAAATGTAAAAAGCAAGTTATACACTCACCTTGCTAGGAAAGTTTGATAGAGTAACCTCGACCACCAGTACAATCTTGGTTAAAGATGACATACAGTAGCAATGAACCTACATTCTCTGCACTGGAGCTAGAGAACACTTCCTAGCTGTATGTTACTGTGTGTTGCGTTCACCAACACAGCTGGACCCCCCCCCCCCAATGGAAGGCAGAGCCTGCAATCTCTGACAAATTATGCCGACCACTCCGTGCCAAGATGGAATGGCTGACACTATGGAATCATCCAATAGGGCAGTGATTTTCAACCTTTTTCATCCCACAGCATGCCGAGAAGGTGTTAATTGTCAAGGCACACCATCAGTTTGTTGACAAGGTACACCAGACTCTTGGCTGGAGGTTCACATCCCCCAATGGCCAGACTAATATATGATCCTCCCCCAAACTCATGTGGCACACCAGCAGCAGACCATTCATAGCACACCAATGTGCAACAGCACAGTGGTTGAAAATCGCTGCAGGTGGGCATGGCAGATTTGGCAGAACAGCACTGAGCCTTCACTCTGTGTCTTCAAGCTGACAGAAAAAATATTAATTTCCATCTCACCCCCACAAACTGATAACATAACAAAGAGCTTTGGAACAAATGTTGACAGGTCCCAGATTTAGCCATAAACCACATTTCAAAATATTTTGATTTGTGCAGATTTCTTCAAGCAGGCAGCAAAACAGACTGTGTGAGCATTCCAGCATTCCCCCACCTCTCTCTTTTTCTCTTCTGCGCACAAAAGCAATCTAGGCAAACTACAGATTGCAGGAAGTGCCAACATGAAGATACTCCCAGCCGTTTGTCACCAAGATGCCAGCCTTTTGTCACTATTCTGCCAACTATGTGAGCTCCTTCATAAAAGTCCTTTAGCATGGAAGCGGTAGGATTTCATAAAGCACTCAGTTCAGGGGTAAACTGCACATTATGAGAAATGTGTAACTTGGCCTTTTTTTTTTTTTTTTTTAACCAGCACTGCTGCAGTTTGTGCATCTGAAACGGGGCAGAATTACAGCCAGGGACAGGTGTTAGATGGGTTTCAGCATTTTAGTCCTGCTGCAGTTCCAATCCCAATTGCAATCCCAATTGCACCCAGTGCTCTCTGTTTTAAGTAAAGTGTCAACTGAAAGTCAAGCGGAGCTTTCTTTCTACTTAGAACTGGAACTGGCCTCCCTTAGACATTTTTGAACCTGAGATGGAATGTTCAAACAATCCCCCACCACAAATGCTCATATTTTAAAAAATGCAGAGACATGGAGGGTGGAAAGCAAGGGGCAGAGGAAAAAGAAAGGGATCTCTCCTCCTCTAAAATGTGCCACCTGAAGCACATTTCAAGTTCCCTTCAAGTTTCCTTCAGATTCTGATCTGAGAATCCAACTTCAGAGTCCAGATATGTGGCTCCACGAGTCTAGGCAAGTATGGAGAGGAAAATGAGAACAGGCCACTTAAATTTTAAACATTATTTATGGATATGAAACAGGTACATCCTGGTTTCTCTAAACATTCAAGGCAACTTACTTAATTCTTAATGCACAACTATCGTATCTTCTACATTTGAAGGAAGACACACAGCTGAAGGAGCTCAGAACGCATAAAAGAAAAATCCTTTAAATTGTGAATTGCATAATCCCCCTCCTACATTCAAGAGGTTAGAGAAAACAGTGGTTCTCAAACTTTTTAGCACGGACCACTTTTTAGAATGACAATCTGTCCAGAACCCACCAGGAGTGCTGTCATGGCCGGAAGTGCTGTCATTATGATGCCAGAGCCTGCTGCTTTCCTGGAAATGCAGAAATGAATTGGGTTATTTCTCAGAGCACAATCCTAAATTGGAGTACGGACGGCATAAGCTAAACCAGCAAAATTTGGCCAGCTCAAGAACCACCATAAAGTGTGTTTGGACCACTTTCGGAGTCAGGGAGGATGGCTCACATCTGTGTGCTGGCCTCTCTGACTGGCTGTGCAATCCTATGGACCATGCAGCATTGGCGCAACAGGGTTGCGCCAACGCTGCATGCTTAGCGCTGATGTGGGGGTGCTGATCAGCACCGATTGGGAGGTGCCATGACGGGGCAGCATGGGGATTGGGTAAGGGAGGGAGAATGTGGGTGGGGGAAGGCGGGATGTGGGCGGGCCTGGGAAGTGGCCATACGGCCGCATCCTAAGCCCATTTGGGAGGCCGTGCAGCCCCGATTCCGGCTGTGCAGTCTCCTCGGATCTGCAGTCGCTATTTGTCAGGCGCAGATCTGAGGAGCGCATAGGGGAGGCTGGAGCCTTCCCTATGGTAAGGGAGCACATGCTCCCTTGCTGTAGGAGGCTCCAGAATCACCCCATCCAGCGTTGGATATGGCGCTGGCTGGCCAGCCTTGCCAATCCAGCGCTAGGTAGGATTGCACCCTGAGAGTAGTCCAAACATACTTTACGGTGTCCCTTTTGCTTGCCAAACTTTGCTGGTTTAACTTATGCCGGCCTAACTCAGTTTAGGATTGCACCCTCAGTCATTTTCCAATAGCAAAGTGGATCAGAAAGAATAAAGCCCATTTGCAACCTTGACACAAGCAGAACAACCACACAGCCCCCCTTTCTGGCATCCCACCTTCACATATTTTCAATATGGCTGCTGTAGAAGTTTTGTGACCCACCTGAAATTGGCTTGTGACCCACAGTTTGGGAACCACTGTGCTAGAAGAATCATTTCTCCTTTTGACTGTGCCGCCACCAGGAGAAGTGAGAGGGGCGGCGGCCAGGAAGAGGGCCTTTTCGGTGATGGCCCCCCAACTTTGGAACACCCTCCCCTTCGAATTGAGAACAACCCCCTCTTTGTTAACTTTTCGGCGGGGGCTGAAGACCTTTTTATTTCAAAAAGCTTTTTAACTGTTGACAGGTTGGCTGGCTGGCTGGTTATACTTTTATACTTTTATATTTTATGATCCACATGGCTTGTTTTAAACTCTGTTGTTTAATTTTTGTTTTATTGTATTTTAATATTGTTTTAAATTGTTTTTAATGTTAAGTTTTTATATTTTTTATTGTTGTAATGCCGCCTTGAATGCCTTCGGGCAATAGGCGGGGTATAAATTAAATAAATAAATAAATAAATAAATAAATAAAATTTCTAATAGATGTGGAGACATCCATTATCTTACTGTTTTGTCGCCGACTTCTATGAATGTGGAATATGTGGAATGTTCTAGATTTAAGAATAATAGTTGAATGGACAGAGGGCTTGGAAGCAGGGATGGGAATTATTTAGCACAGTGGCGAAATTTGAGTGGAGTCCTGAGTCTCCGCCCCCACAAGACTCAAAGTCCTAGAGCATACTCATTGTGATTCAGCCCCTCAAATTTTAGTGTCATTTTTTACTTGAGAGAGTCTTTTGGCATGGTTCAGGCACGCCAGGCCACTGACCAAAAGGGACTGGGCAAGGTGGGATGGGGAGGAGCAAACAGATTGAGGGGACAGAGGTGGCAAGTGGGAGCAGGGTCGCCCACAGCTGCTGGGAGGCTTAAGTTATGAGTACCACCCAGTGATGTAATGCAGGGGGTACGCGGGGGTACGTGAGTACCGGTTTCCAGGATTACAGCTGGCCCCGCCCATTCGCCCGCCCACTCGTCGACTCCGCCCCCTGCAACGTTTGAATTTCCTGCATGTTTGAGTTGCCTGCATGTTCTCAGAGCCAGGCAGGCAGGCAGGCAGTGAGCGGAGCCTTGCCTTGCCTTGCCACTGAAAAATGAGCTGCTCTCGAATACTTTTGGAACTGTTGGGTCACTTTAACATGATGCCAGGCCTCCTTAACATGTTCTGGGGGTGCTGTGGAATACTGTTGCAACTGTTGGGTCAGTTTAAATTCGTTGGGTCAGTTTAAATTCGTCAGTTGAGGCCTTTTTGAGGCCTCAAAAAGGGCTTTTTTCATGTCCCTTCCTGCCACGGCATCACTTCCGGCATATGACGTCACTTCCGGTGGGCGGGTCCCGACACGTGCCAATCAAAAGTGAGTACCTGTTCTTAAATCATTTAGATGACACCACTGGTACCACCCAATTCTTTTCAACTCTATTCAGAAGTAGCCTCATTGCACCGGTAATTTAATGAGACTTCCTCCTTCCAAGTAACAACAGATCCCAAATGATAGTTAGGAATGAACTGCTTCCTGGCTTTCTTGCCTCCTCCTTTTCTCCCTCCCTGGGCTTCTCCAGCCAAATCCCTTGGACTCCTCCTTCTTCCCTCCCTTTCTGGGGGAAAAGAATCAGACCACCCATCCTTCATCCACTGGTCAGAGGTGGATCACCTTCAGAGATGGACAAGAGAGCCTGCTCCTGCCTCCATCCTCCCCGCCTCCTGCTCAATGCAAAGCATTAACCCTTCCCTGCCTAAAAAGTATGTTGGATATTCCCACTAATAGTAAGTTGGATGTTTTTTCTAAGCAAGCACACCCAGACTCACAAGTTTTTAAACTTGAGGTTTGTTTTTTTCAGATTCATACTCAAATCCTTGAGTATGATTTGAGCCTGAATTCTTGACACATGTGACTCAAGTGTACATGAGTCAGCAAAAACCATGGGTTTTTTTTGCGACTTGGACTCAAGTCCTGAGACTCAAGTTTCCATCCCTGTTTGGAAAGAATATCTGTCTTGGAATACCACTCCACTAGAGGAATACCGCATCACTACTTCATGGAAGAAGTCAGGGCGTGGCATGGGCTCTGACAGTGTTTTGTAATACTTGCAGCCTCTTCTTATCGCATGATGGGCATCCAAGCAGGGACATAACTGGGATAGGCAGAAGACAGACCATGTTCCACTGGCCAATTTGGTGGGCTGCCTATCACCCATTGGGAGTCTCAGTGCAATCCCTATCTTTGGCTGGCACAGAGTCCCCTGAGCCAGCGGAGAATGTTGCAAACATGGTGTAAAGCACATTTGCAGCACCTGGAGAGCAAGCAGCGCTGGCGAGGAGGCCTGCACCACCCCACCAACTCTGAATCCACAAGATCGGCCATTGGCAGAGGTGAGTGCAGGAGGCAGAGGGGTGGTGGGACAGTGGAATGGAGGTGGAGGAAGCAGAAAGTGGATGGATCAGGCTTTGGAAAGGCAGGATCAGCGGAGTAGGCTTCTGCCATAGCTTAACCCCCATCCTGGAATTAAAAGCGTTACATGGTCTGCTTGGTTTTGCACCGGTGATTTAGCTGGCCCAGATCTGACTAGCCCCATTGAGAAAACTGGAGGTCTAGATGGGATAAGGGAACAAATGTCCCTTTACCCTGAGGATACCTCCAGACTGCTCAATTCCTGCGCTGGATACCACATGGGCCTGGTGGCCCTACTGTACCAGCAATGGATAGGATTGGGCTGTTAATTGCAAAACAAACTGTATTTGAACCATTTGTTGGCTCTACTTATCTAACTTCTCAATATCCAAATATAAAGATGCTGACACTCAAGGTGAATGGGGTAGAAAAGCACTCCTGTTTTTCCTAAACAGCACCTATTATGGTGAACTGTGTAACTAAGGTTTTTGTTGGGGTGGTTGTTTTGCTCGAAGACTTGACTTGTTTCTCAAAATGACTTCAGGACTCAAGTCAAAATGACTCAAAATTTCCATGAGTCGAGTTGCAATGGGCACTCAACTCGTGACTCGAGCTTAGTGGCTTCAGCAGATCCACTTCTATTTTTCAAATCACAAGAAACACAGAGCTGAAACCCCATCAAATTCAAATGTTATCAAATGCAATCCCTACCTGAACACAGATTCTTTAGCACTCACAATGCTTCTTCGTGGTAGCAGTCCTGCTGCAAGGCAATGGGATTTTGGTGGTCTTAGATTGGTGCCAGAGGTGGCAGATGTCAATGTCTGTTGGGGACTGGAATGCAAGAGGGATCAGCTCAAGAAATCATGAGCTCTAAGAAGCTAGAATCTGTTTGTGTAGGCGCATCCTGGAGTGGAGAGGTGACATTGCAACCATCACTTTCCACAGGCTAGAAGTTACAAAACATCTTGTCTTAGATGAATCACCACAAGTCATCAATTGTCTGTAATTAATAGTGGGCAGACACCAGTGCTGTTGCTGCTAGGACTGTTAATGCTTTCTAACTTTTTATGGAAGAACACAAAGCCAAGATTGCAATTTAGAAATCCTAACAAAACGCCCCCTGTTGATGCAGCTGTGTCACCAGAGCATGTGCTGCATCCTGTGGGGTGGGGATAGTCCCAGAGGTCTCCTCTAAGTAAGGGAACATATATTCCCTTGTCCAGGGGTAAGACTCTACCGCTTCAATGGGTCTGCTTGGCCCTGTGCCAGCTGCTACCCCTCTGACTAAATTGAGAAAAGACACTATTATCACTTTACACTCATTTCTCATTTTTCTTCTATGCTGGAATTCAAGGTATCACATATGGGGTTCTGAAGTGATGCCTGACCAAACTACACCTGCTTGCTACCCTCATATGCCCCCAGATGTGGGAGCATAGCCAGTGCCTCTGTAACTGTGTAGCAGATTGCCATTCAAGAATCCCGAAAAGATGGCAATGAATGAAAAGGAGGAGATGAATGGAAACAACAAAAGGAGGGTTTCCAGCGTGAGTGCAATAGCAGAGCATGGGCTCTGCTATCTAGGGGCAAGAAAGGGGTTGTGGTCAAGCCAGCAAATCAAACCCACACAGCAAATCACCCCTTGGTTCTAGGGTCCACCAGGTCATTAGCCAGGGCAGGGAGTGTTCACTTGCCTTTTAATCCCACTTGGCCCCAGAGAAGCCCTTTCTGCCCTCCAAGGAGAATGCCAAGCCAAGATGATATTCTCTTCACACAGAGAACTGGGCAGGCAGTGTGTGTGGGGGGGGGGGCTGGCTGGCTATGATGACAGGAAAACTGATCCCATCAGAACGAGGCGACTCAGAAGTGGCATTTTCTCTATTCTAATAAGTGATGTGTCAGAGGTAATTTATTCATGGGAAGCTGATGCAGTTGCCATGGAGAACCTAAGGAAAGAAAAAAGAAGCTAAGGTTTTTCAAACACACAATGTATTGAGAAGGCAATAGTGAGGCAGCCGAGTTAAAGTCAAAGACCGGGAGAAGGATGAAACACAAGGCAATTAAAAGCTAACCCACTGTGGCTCTCTCTTCGTCTTAGCCTGGGCTGGGACTGTTACAGTACTGGGAAAAATAAACGGAGAGTCCAAACCATAAACACCATGGAGTTCAGGGGAGTTCACGGAGAGGAGAATGAGCCTCTTTCTACAGGCATTGCAGCAAATCCACATCAAAGCACAAGAATAGCCAGGCTGGGTCAGCTTGGGGATCAGTCTTCCACCATGAATAGTGCCAGTCAGTTCTACCAGCGTAATGCACCCATAGGATTGGGCCATTAGGAAGGAAAAGTCCATCACAGGGTGCAAGTCATGATAACTGTATGTGTGCAATGCCTGGGCTTTAGAGGTAGCCAATCTCTGAATGCCAAATACAAGGGAGTGGCAACAGGGAATGGCGTAGCTAAGGTCAAAGATTTTGTACCCGTCCCCATGACAAAATCAAATTTAAGTAAATACATAAAACGCCTTCTGGTTAATTGGCCATAACCTTTAAAATAATACAGATATTCCCATTGTTTCATGGCATTCTGCATTAAATTACCTTTCCAATGATATATAATTTGATGGTATTATTCATACTTACCAAGATTTTCACTATTTGGGCCACTAGTGTCAAGCTCAGCTTCTGGCCGACCTAAAGATTGTTTCCTGGTGCAATTGCTATCCCCTGCGTCCCCTTAGCTATACCACTGGTGACAGGATACAGGTATCTTGACTTACATGTTCTCAGAGGCATCTGGTGGATCACTGTGAGATACAGGAATCTGGACTAGGTAAGGACCTTAGGCCTGATTCAGGGCTCTTCTTTTGTTCTTAAATAGTGACATTTTATCATTAGACATCACAGATTATCTCATGTTGGGCACAATAAGTTATCTTAATAGATGGGCCCAATCCTATCCAGCCTTCCAGCACTGATGCAGCCACAATGTAGCCCCGAGGTAAAGGAACAAATGTTCCCTTGTCTTGAGGAGGTCAATGGGACTGCCCCTCACAGCAGGATACAGCACATGCACCAAGCATAACTGCATCAGCACTGGAAAACTGGATAGGATTGGGCCCAAAGAAGGATTTTTTCCTTGTGTTGAACATTCCGGATTCCCCCTTTTGCCTATTTTTCACATGTTCTGGATTCTAGCACCCTGGTGGCTACTGTGAAGCTCCAGCATCTTGAAAGGGCAGCTAAATCATTCAGAGACAAAAGCCATGTTGCAATATTGAGTTTATGGTTTAAGCATTTCTTCTCCCCTAAGTGAGCAAATAAACCAACAACTTGACTCGGAGCACTCATTGGACTGTGAAGCCCACCTGATTTCCAAGAGCAGGAAATTCAGGGGCTTAGGTGACTCTCCCCAAACACACAATCCTGCAGAAGACACCTGGTTAATGTTGCTAGATTATGAAAAGCACACACCACCTTTGCATACTTGCCCAAACCTGGTTAGGAACATATGCTTCATAAGGGCTCACTTGCCCACCTCACTAATTGTGTGAAACAGGAGCAAGACCCAAGAACCTCATGAGTAAGGCTGCAATCCTACACACATTTACTTAGAGGAAGCTAAATGGAACTGGGAACCTAAGAACCCAAGAAGAGCTCCGTTGGATAAGGCCAAAGGCCCATCTTAATCCAGCTTCCTGTATTTCACAGTGGCCCACCAGACATCTCAGGGAGCATCTTCTGAATACATGCATAGTCTTGTGCTGAAGTTAAGGTAGGGAACATGCTCAGAGGAGCCACATCTAGTTTGGTTTTATTTGCTGCTTGCCTTTAAAAATCCTTGCCAACTTTGCCACCCTCCCATTTTTCCGTTTGTTGGTTTATCAGTACCTTGTGCTTTTATCTGTATAATTTTCATTATTATAAAAGGCTGCAAAATATCAAAACTTTGATATTTTGCAGCCTTCTAATAAACACTGTGCATATTTATTGTTTTCTATACCTGGTCTCAGTTCACTTAGGAGGGAGTGGATTGCCATGTATCCCAGATCATCCCATTCAACTACTGCTTTTAAGGGGACTCCCCAGATTTTGGGGCTCTTGGTTAACCTGGGAAATAGATTTTCCCACAGCAGCCTCCTCCTATCTGGGCTCTCTAGCTTCAGCTGGTGGCAGTGAGTGAGAATTACCTTTCCCAGTTCATTCTCAGTTTTCCCAGTTAAAATGGGCAGCAGGGGTGCCAGTCAATGAGTAGGTGCTGTGTTGATCTTGTTTTCCACTTATATGTAGGTACACTCCAAAAAGTAGGCAAGCGCTATGAGTGTGAAGCTCCAGGCACTCGCTTTGCCAGGTAGGGCCCAGAGTAAGAGGAGCAGAATCATTTGGAAATGATAATTACCCTGTCATTGTCAGCTCATCTTTCATTCGGGAAGTTGCACAACGGATGATGGACTCATTGTTCCCAGTCCCATCTGGAGACGTCATAGATGTGGAAAAAGGACACAGGATTGCGACATTGGTCAATTAGGGGAAAGCTGTAACCGTATGGTATTGATAAATGCAGGATTTTCAGACCAAAAACTGTACCTTTCTATCTGAAAGTGATTTCAGCAATTATCCCTTTGACATCAGCCTGGAATCCAAAAATCTCATCGCAGCATCACAAATATCACCCTGTTCTCCTCCTCCTCCTCCTCCTCCTCCTCCTCCTCCTCCTCCTCTCCCTAGTCTAATGTTCACAGACACACAGAGAGCTTAATAATGACAAAAAATTGTGCCATCTCTGGAACTTCTCATCTAAAGCATAAATAGGATGATCAGCTACAAAGGAATACTGGACTCCTGTGTCTTTGGGCAGGAGAGACTAGGCAGGTGATGCGCAACACTTGCTAAAATTTCCCCTACTACAGAATCTTTAGTGCATCAGATTACCCTGAGCAGAATGTTTATTTAGGGCCCAATCCTATCCAATTTTCCAGCCCTGATGGAGCCATCCTAATGGGGTGTGTGCTGCATTCTCTGGTGGAACGGGAGTCAGGGAGGCCTCATCAAGGTAAAGGCATGTTTGTTCACTTACCTTGGGGCTGCATTGCAGCTGCATTGGCACCATAAACCTGGATAGGATTGGACCCTTAGCCATTTCTAGGCATTTCAGGGCATGTCATTCAAATTAAAATACACTAGACTGGTGTTACGGACAATCCCCCTACCCCCTCTTCAACCTTCTTGCCCTCTTCTCCTAAGAGGCACACTGGGGTTTGGGTCTGGGTCTGACCCCCACTCTGGCCAAGCTGACTACAAAAGCCCCAGCTGCCAGACCTGGAGGGTTTTCTCCTTTAAGGGGGAAACTAATTCAAATTTCAAATTTCAAAAACCTTTAATGGCATAAAATAAACAAATAACAAATAACAAAAGGCAGGCAATCCATATAATATACATACTACTTTTGAATGGCTGCCTCTCCATAATACAGGGAAGGAAAAATAGATTAAAATAAAATTAAGAGCACACTACAATTTTTCGACGTCTATTGTTAGTTTTTACAATAGAGAAAAGAAAATCTGCTACATATTGAATAAGGACTGGATCTGACGCTCTAAAATAAGAGGTAAGTAAAGTCACTTCATCCTCCAAATAATCCCCAACTTTACATAAAGAGAGAAACTTATGTCGAGCATGTTGGTGTAAGGGACAGTAAAAGAAAAGATGAATCAATGTTTCCTGGGTCCTAAGTGCACACGGGCATAATCTTTCACTGTATGGGATATTGTGGAATCTGCCCCATAATATCTCAGAGGGGAGTGCATCACATCTAGCTAGTGTGTAAGCACGTCTTTTGTTGCTATTTAGAAGAACTGATAAATAGGTAGGAGTTGTACCCAAGCAAGTGGGCATAAGCCATGACAAGGGGAGATGGAAGTTGGTAATAGTCATTGAAAAATCCGAGATCAGATTGTCCCACAATTTCTGCTTAACTAACTTAAGCGCAGCAGTCAGAGGTATGTCTCCAAGCAACTCAATACTAAGTCCCAATTGGTTCAGTTTTTCTTCACACATAGAATTGGTGAAGAAAGCGTCCCTTTTTAGATGATGTAATAGACCATTGTGAGAATTGTTATAGTAAATTTTCAGCCAGTATCTAAGGGTTCACAGCCAAGCCAAGGTCTCAATTTTTACTTGTCCTAATTCAAGGCATAGCACTTGATAGGGCACTGAATTTGGCAAGGCTAAAATTTTCCTAAAGAACATGGCCTGATTAGTTTCACATGTGTGATTGAGTGCCTTTATCCATACAGGAATTCCGTATAATAGTTGATTGACAACTTTGGCGTTATACACCCTGACAGCTGCCGGGACAAATAGGCCACCATCTTTATAGAAGAAACTAAGAATTGCCTGGGTGGTGATTTTAACTGCCTCTAGAGCCATCTGACGGTGTCCTGTTCAAGAGTGACTGTAAGAGAACAAGACACCTAAATATTTAAAAAACTTTATATTTAAAACGTTTTTAAATATAAAACTTTTTTAAAACTAAATATTTTAAAAAAACTGCTCACTTCGGCAGCACATATACTAAAATTGGAACGATACAGAGAAACTAATTGTTTTCTCCAAGCCCCAAAGCAGTGTCTGCACCTACACAACAGCCCAACCAGCCTGGGACAAGTTACAATTTTCCCCCTTTTAACCTGGGTCTGTTTTACTTAAGTAGCTATTGATACCAGCAGGAATCCAGTCAAAGGAATACCAATTTAAAAGTTTATTAAAACGTAATTAAACATCAGAGCACAGTGGTAAATTCAAGGTTTCAATAAAAACAAGAAAGAGCTATCTCCTAGATCTACTTTCTCCTTTCTACACATACAAAATTTATTGCCTTCAGATAGCTGGATAGTTGTTCCTAACTTACAATGCTAGTCTTGCCAGAGGCTCAGTCGTCCTCCAAGATTTTGCAAGATAATGCCACTTTACCCCAATTCTTCAGCATATCTCCTGGATGAACAAACATGTGCAGTCCTCATTTCTTCTGGCATAGCTCTCTTCACAAGCTGCCCAAACTCTCTTCTTACACCATCCTTACAGGGATTTTCAACCCCCACCTTTCCACAGCCAGAACTAATTTACAATCAACAAGGATTTTACAAGGTGCAGATGTAAGCTGTCAAAACCACACCAGTCATTTCGCAACACCCAGGACTTAACACATAAGCCAGGAATAAAATTTCAGATTTATCTGTCCATAACAACTGGGTCCAACCTGCAGGTCCCTGAACTGAGTCCGTGTTGAGAACCACACGTGGTCATGCAACAGGATAACGGGAGCAAGAGTTTGGATTCCTTGCTCCAAACTCTAGGACACATACTATTATCACAAATTACTATACATGTATACAAATTACAGTTATAAATGTATAAGATACATACCAGTTCTGTTCTGGAGATTTGTCCAGAAGTCGAAACCGCCAGCCCTGTGCTTTCACATCTACACAAAAGCACCACAATGCTTTTGGATGGACTGTGCATGCACAAAAGCACTGATGCAACCATGTGTAGCTTGGGGACCCAGGATAAAGCACTGTTCTTTGAAACCATTGGACTGTGTCTGCTCCTGCTTTACTGTTAGTACAAAACTAACAGAAGCTGGTGGGGAGCCGCATGACTCATACCCATAGACCCCTTTTGATGCTCTCATATGCTCTCAGACATCACAGAAGAATCAGAATCATTTGGAAATGGTATCTGAGGGCACAATCCTAACCTGGAGTTAGGCTGGCACAGTTAGGCCAGCGAAGTTTGGCCAGCACAAGAGCCACTCTTAAGTGCATTTGGACCACTTTAGGAGTCAGGCAGAATGGTGCACATCTTTGTGCTGGCCTCTCTGACTCCAAGGGTGGTCCAAATGTGCTTTACAGTGTCCCTTGTGCCAACCAAATTTTGCTGGCCTAACTGTGCCGGTCTAACTTCAGGATAGGATTGTGCTCTTGAGACTTTTTCCAGAATATGTGTTGCAGGTCTCCTTTATTAATAGAATCAATCATAAGAACTTAAGAACTCAATCAGATGTTCTTAAGAAGGGACCAAGGGACCATCTAATCCAGCTTCCTGAATCTCACAGTGGTCCACCAGGTACCTCAGGGAGCCCAGGAGACAACAAGATGCTTGTATCCTGTTGCCACTCCTTTGCACCTGGCATTCTGAAGTAGCCTACTGTTAATGTACTCTCCTACTCCCCTCAAGAGAAAGCAGGTTGAGACTTTTTCCTCCTCTCTTCATCTCCTCTATAAAACATTCTGAATGGCTCAAGGGCTTTAAAAAGAAGCATCTACTGCAGAAGTACTTAAGCGCATGAAGCAGCCGCTCCTTGGGAGTCGGGAAGACAGTTTCAGTCGCCCTAATCCACAGACAGGGGAACAGAGCTGCAGAACACCTAAAGCTACGTTTTCGTTGTTTCAAAAAAGGACCCTTTGCCAAATGAGTGCTTCAGAACGGGAGCTGAGGAATGCCCATTGAAGCTGGCAATCTGTTGAGACTGAGGAGCAGGGCCCAGGGGCAATATGCAGCTCCTGTCTCCACTGCTGTAGCTCTCAATAATAATGAGTCAATTTTATTTCAGCAGCAAGTCCAACTCAAGGGGTTTTCTGGACTCTGCCCTGACATTTAGCTGGAGTTTTAGTGTTATTATTAAAAACACATTGTCTATTACTTTGCCATGTAGCTCGTTGGAATAAATTGCTTTTATTTAAGGAAGGATGAAAAGAGAGTATATTTGCCCTCCCTCCAAGAGCCTCCACAATAAGCTATTTCCTCCTCCCTATTTATCTCTCACAACAGCCTGAGGACTCACAGGAGGATCACACAAAGGAAAGCAGGTAGTTGGGGGTGCATGTTGTCGAATTAACAGAAAATCCACAGTTGCAGCTTAATTCTTTGTAATCAAATTGGTCTACATCATCATTTATGTCAGTGGTTCTTGAAGTTTTTAGTACCAGGACCCACTTTTTATAATAACAATCTGTCAGGGACGCAGTGGTGTAGCTAATGAAAGTGTAGCTAGTGTGGAGGGCAAAATGTTGTCCCAGAAGTGACATCACAACAGGAAGTGATGTCACAGTTGTTTCATTTTCAGTTTTTTTTTTTTTGGCAATAACTTTTGATAGAGTAAAGATACTACACTCTGGTTTGTATCATTGCATTCCGCATTAAATTAACTTTCCAGTGATATATAACATGATGGTATTATCCATGCATACCAAGGTTTTCACCATTTTGGCCAGTAGTGTCAAGCTCAGCTTGTTGCCCCTCTAAAGCTTGTTACCCGGTGCAATTGCACCCACCCTGCACTTCTTTATCTATGCCCCTCCTGGGACGCACCAGAAGTGATGTCATGGCCAGAAGTGCCATCTTTGTGACACCAGAGCCTGCTGCTTTCCAGAGAATGCAGCAATCAGTTGGGTTATTTCTCAGCCATTTTCCAATAGCAAAGTGAATCAGAAAGAATAATAGCCTATTTACAATCTTGACACAAGCAAAATAACCACACAGCCCTTCCCCTTTCCAGCATCCCATCTTCCCATATTTTCAATATAGCTGCTCTAAGTGCTTTGTGACCCACCTGAAATTGGCTCACAACCCACTGGTGCATCGCAACCCACAGTTTGGGAACCACTAATGTATGCTATTATATTTATTTCACCATTTTCTGCTCTGCCTCTCTCTCTCTCTCTCTCTCTCTCTCTCTCTCTCTCTCTTTCTCTCTCTCTCTCTCTCTCACACACACACACACACACACACACACAGGGGTACTCAAGACTATTTCTGAGACAACTAGAAAAATCACATTAAAATGCAATAAACAATTGTATACAACAAAACAAAAAATAGTAGAAGAGCACATATAAGATAACAATGCTCAGAAAACAGCTGCATAAAATAATAGCAAAATGTGAATTAACATACAAAAACCTCAAACCAGAATACACTATAACAAAAAAGCCAAACAAAAAAGTTTTCAGCCCCCCACCCGGCCGCCCACCCACATCAGTGATGGGCCAACAGGGAGTCCTTCCAGATCTCAGCCCAAAAGAGAGGAATTCCATAATTGTGGTGCCACCACAGAGTACGCTCTATCCCTTATTGCCATCAATCTGGCCTCAGTTAAGAGAGGCACAGGAGGGATGACTAACTCAGATGATCAGGCAGTGAGCAAAGTTTTTAAATGTTCAAAACCAGTTTTAAAGTTCAAAACCTTTAAAGTTCAAAACCAGCACCTTGAATAGTGCCTGGAAGTGAACTGGCAACTGTTGTAATCACTGGAGCAGCAATCCACAAAATCTGTAATTCCCAGTCTGGTGCTGCAAAAGACATATGTTGCTTTCATCTGCTTTGGTACCACTGGCATACAGCCAGATGCCCTGTGTGCATACCACTGGCTTACTCAGCCTGTGCTGGAGCAGGTACAATAATAGCAGGAGTAGGTAGGGGAAGGATCAGGCCAAACCAAGGGTGGTTGCCGTGGGAAGGGGAAGATCTTGGTGGCAATGGGACACACCAGGTTTCTATCCCCTTTTTCCAAACCCAACACACACACCCCTTAGACTTACACCAGCTAAGGCATATGCTAATGGCATAGGTCCATTGGCGGCCAGGTGGCTTGCAAAGTAAGGTGGCTTACTTACTTACAGGTAAGTAAAATCATTTTGACTTATTTCTCCCAGGCCATTGGGTTGCCCTCACACACACCATACCATGTGGCTCACTTTCTGTCGATGCCATTGCATTGCTTAGACTGGTGGGAGATAGGATTGGGCTGCCCACCCAATATGTATCCTGCCATAAATCAATTGAGATGTGCTTGTGGATGCCACAGCAGCTATGGAATCCTGCGCTGCACTTCCTCAGGGGAACCCAATTTGAACGCTGAGGTTCCCCCAAGACCAAGAGCCAGGGGCGCTCCAATGCCACATCTGAGATCACTTCTGCCAGCTCAGGCAGCATAGCAGGTGGGACACCAAAAGAACTCCAGTTCGGTCTCACCCATTCATTCAGCACTCAGGCCCAGTGGAGTGCTGGACAGGGGACCTGCTAAGAGGGATAACCTGCAGCACCCCGAAGTCCTCCAATACTGAGAGAGACCAAACCCTCCTGCCTCATCCAGCCAGGTCTCCTAATGCATCCCTGGTCAGCGCCTTCCTTCAGAATCAAATCCTGGATCAGGAGCATCTGCTTAAACTGTTGCAGGTACAGTTTAAAAATCTGCCTTCCGAAAGCCCAGACCAACCTGCTTTTAGTAATCCTTAAATCCAGGCAATTGACCTTTCTTATGGAGCATATTAGCATTTTCTACATGTTTCTATGGAAGTCGGATACGATGACCCGCTTTATAGAAATTATTACAGTATTCTTGTCCCCAATTTAAATCAACGAGTGGCATTTCTCAAAGAGAATACAAAAGCTAGCTCTGAGGGGAGATGACCCAGGGTGAGGAGTCATGCTGTACTGCTATATTATTTCAAAAATCATGGAATATGTTTTGAGTCCTTAATGCTCTCCCCCCCGCCAGTCTAGGAAAAAGGTTAATTTGGCCTTCCTTCCAAATGGCAGCTATTCCCATTCTTTTGACAGCTCTGAAACCAAAAGCTCCCAGAAAAGTCAGTGGCTGAAACGT
Source organism: Lerista edwardsae (assembly GCA_029204185.1). Taxonomy (NCBI): domain Eukaryota; kingdom Metazoa; phylum Chordata; class Lepidosauria; order Squamata; family Scincidae; genus Lerista; species Lerista edwardsae. The sequence goes on from JAJKFI010000120.1 coordinate 899,260, forward strand.
TGCAGAGTTTTTCTGTTTTGCACAACAAAACAAAGGGGAAATAGAGGCAATAGCACGAAAGAGGCTAGGAGGGACCCCTTTGTTATTGATATCCAGCAGATGAGAAAGGAACTATAGCTTCTCATAGGATATGCACCTTCTCACAGCGCAAGCCAATGCATGTCTACTCAGAAGTCCAATTGTGTTCAATAGGACTTACTCCCAAGAAAGAATGTATCAGATTGCAGCCTTATGGCCCAATCCTAACTAAACATTAAGAGCGCAATCCTAAACTGGAGTTAGGCCGACATAAACTAAGCCAGCAAAGTTTGGCCAGCACAAGGGCCACCATTAAGATTAGATTAGATAGAAATTTATTGGCCATACATGGAATTTCACCATACGTGGAATTTTACCCCAGCTCAAAAGCTCTCTCAATGTACCTTAAAACTAATAATTAATAATACAACAAAATATACAATCACAATAACAAGGCCACACTAACTCTAGATTAATCCAAATCAGATCATCAATAACATACACTCAATACCACATATAATCAATACCACACAATCAGCTATTCAATAAATCAATAACATGAGGAAAAAAACTGTTCTTGTGCCTGGTTGTTCTGATGTACCATGTCCTATAACAACGTCCAGAGGGAAGAAGTTCAAACAGATTACGGCCAGGGTGAGCATGTTGAGACTACTCTCTGAGTCAGGGAGGATGGCTTACATCTGTGTGCTGGCCTCTCTGACTCCGAGAGTGGTCCAAATATATTTTACAGTGGCCCTTGTGCTGGCCAAATTTTGCTGGCTTAGTTTATGCCGGTCTAACTCAGTTTAGGATTGTGCCCTAAAGCACTTTGCAACAGCAATAGTAATTGGCTTGCCAGTGGGAAGGCTGGAGCATTCTGGCCTTCACTAGGAAAGTCAGGTCATCAGGTCATTGGGAGGCCTGCCACGTCACACATGACCAGCGCAGAGGTGAGGGAAGTGCAGGGAGGGCGCTGGGTGTGAGGAGTGGGCCTGGGAGTGAAGTGGGGATCTGTGGCACCAGTGCACATTATATCCTAGCCCCCTTCCTTGGCCAGATCTACCTGCATAGATTGGAATTGAGCCAGCCCTACCACTGGTTCAGGTCCCAGTTGACCCATTGAAGATGAGGGCTTGCCCCAGGGCAAAGGGACAAATGTCCCCTTACCCCAAGGAGACCTCCAGCAGCTGAAAATCTCAACCAGGATGCAGCACAGACCGCATCGGCGACGCTGCATCACCACGCAGAGGTTGGGCTGTGGTTGCTAAGCAACCCTTTTGTATCTTCCATTTCTGCATCTTAAGATTCTGTGGCCCCAACTGAACCAGGCTCCGATAACTTACACTTAATTCCTCACAAGACATAGGCAAGGCACTGCGAAGGTGAAAGGAGGGTCCTTGGCTCTGTGTGGACTGTTAGGGTTAAAAGTGCAAGAGGCACCTACCAGGTGAACAGGCATCATGACGACCATGGATGAAGAAGACCTGAGCGAATATTTCCGCATGCAGTATGGACAGAAGTTGCTGAAACTGCTGATGTGAGTTAAACGCTCCCTTCATCCATCTTTCCTTGTCCCTTGCCTCCATTGCATTTCTACCAATGTTGCTCTCATGCATCATTGGTAGAAAATGGTCAAGCCAGCAAGGCCTTCCCTTTATTTGGTCCTTTGGCCTACCTTTTCTATCCTCCCATTTTCAGCTTCTTCTTCCATCAGTCCCCGTTTTTCCACTTGTCCTACGAAGACCCCTGTGAGGTCAGATCAAAGGTCCATGTAGATCACCATCCTGTTTCTAGCAGTAACCAACCATTTGCCTTTTGGGGGAAATTAATCTTATAGAGACTTGGTGGCGCAGCAGGTTAAACCACTGCTGCTGGGCTTTCTGACCAGAAGGTTGGGAGTTCAAGACTGTGCGATGGCGTGAGCTCCCGTTGCTTGTCCCAGCTCCTGCCAACCTAGCAGTTCAAAAGCACCTAAATGCAAGTAGATAAATAGGGACCACTTCGGTGGGAAGGGAACGGCGTTCCATGCGCTATGATGTAGAGTCATGCTGGCCACATGACCACGGAAGCTTGTCCTTGGACAAAACGCCGGCTGTACAGGCTTTGAAAAGGAGATGAACACCGCCCCCTACAGTCAGTCACAACTAGATCATTTGGTCGTGGGGAAACCTTTATCTTTAACCTTAATCTTAAGAACATAAGAAGAGCCCTGCTGGATCAGGCCAAAGGCCCATCTAGTCCAGCTTACTGTATCTCATTGTGGCCCACCAGGTGCCTAAGGGAGCTCAGTAGACAACAAGATGCTTGCATCCTGTGGCCACCCCTTTGCACCTGGCATTCTGAAGCAGTCTACTATTAACAGAAGGAGGTTGCACTACCCATCATGGTATAGAGCCCACGATGGACTTTTCCTCCAGACATCTGTCCAGTCCCCTTTTAAAGGCATCTAGGCCAGATGCCATCAACCTCCTGTGGCAAGGAGTTCCATAGCTTAATTACCCACTGGGTAAAAAAATATTTCCTTTTATCTGATTTAACTCTCCCAATACTAAATTTCAGTGGATGCCCCCTGGTTCTGGAAAAGAACTTCCCTCTATCGACTCTGTCCCTCCCGTGCATGATTTTGTATGTCTCAATCATGTCCCCGCTCAGGAGCCTTTTTTCTAGGCTGAAGAGCCCCAAACGCTGCAGTCTTTCTTCATAAGGGAGGTGCCCCAGCCCCATAATCATTTTTGTCGCTCTCTTCTGCACCTTTTCCAGCTCCACTATATCCTTTCCAGCTCTGTGTGGACTGCTCTTTCCAGGACTGTGTGGATAATACTCTAGACGTGGCCTTACCATCGATTTGTACAATGGCATGATAATATTGGCTGTTTTATTCTCTACCCATCTTACTGGTTCATTTCAAAAAATGGAGTGGGCTGAGAGAATCTTTCTCCTTCCATCTGAAGATGTGTGAGCAGCGCAAATTAATCGGGTCCGCGTGAGGGAATTTAGCAGGATCTCTGCACTCTTCATGGGAAAATGATTCTCCTCTTTGATTAGGAAATTCCCAGTAACAGAGGAGCAGTCTCCATCTCCTTCCATCCGGCTCCTGGAGAAGAAAAAAGAAGCCAAATTGGTGCATCAAGCCATGGAGGCTCAAAAAGAGGTGAGGTCTTCAAGTTACAAGAGATGGCCCTGTTTCACTTATCCTGTATCTCAGATGACCAGTTCCACCTTTAACTGTCACTTACTCTCACACAACTGTGTTCCGTTCCTTACCACTAGAATGGTTCCTCCTCCATCTGGCCAGGACACCAGTCTCACTGGCCATCCTGGGATACTTGCTGACTCTTGAGAAAAAAACACTAGTGGACATACAGTCTCACAGAAGGAAAAATAGTCCATTGAAAACAGACATCTTAACCGGTCACCTCCCTTGTGAACCTTTCAGGCATTCAAGACAAGGATGGAAGCCCTGAACAACCGGTGGGAGGAACTTGGTGCAAAGGAGGTTCAGCTGAAAGCATATATTCGGAAATTTGAACAGTTCATACAGGTATTGGTTACTTGCAGTTCTCTGGCTTGAGCTGTAACACCTCCTATGCTGCCCTTACTGATTAGAAAAGCTTCACTATGGTCCAGCTGAAGGCACACACATGTGCACAGGATAGCTGCTCTCCATTCAGTAGTATGGCTAGGATGGGAAGACAGGGATACCTGCTCTGATGTCCAGGTCACAAAACAAGCAAATTCAACATAATATAATCAGCAGTTCTCAAATTATGTACCATTTCCTTTTCAGTACGGTACAATTTTTTCAAGATGGTAGCTGAAAAGCCAGATATCAGATGACTCAGAGTGCAAGCTGAACCTGGCCAGTAAAGTTTGGCTGGCACAAGAGCCACCGTAAAGCATATTTGAACCAGTCTCGGAGTCAGGGAGGATGGCGCACATCTGTATGCTGCCCTCTCTGACTCTGAGAGTGGTCAAAACATACTTTACGGTGTCCTTTGTGCTGGCCCAACTTTCCTGGCCTAACTGTGCAAGCCTAACTCAAGGTTAGGATTGCTCTCTCAGAAACATTGCAAGGGCAGTAGACTAGGAGGAGTGATATTGTTGCAACATCTCATTGGCCCTGTGCCCATAACCAAACACAGTAAACACAGTACAACAGTAACAGACACAGTACAACAGAGTCTGAACAGGAATCTAAATCTGAATAGTGTGAATATGAAAAATCCTATCTTAACTACCCCTGTATTGATGTAGCCACGCCAATGGGGGCATTCACTGTATCCTGTGGGGGCGTTTCAGGTCCCAGAGGCCTCTAAGATAAGGGGACATTTGTTCCCTTGCATTGGGGCAAATCACCTCTGCCCTGGTGGGTCTACTTGGACCTGTGCCAACTGCTTTGCTGGTGCAGGCCCACATGGATCCTGGTAAGTGGATCGAGGCCAGGTAGGGGGATAAAAGCAGAGCTGCTGCCACAGATATTGCCTCCTTTATGGCTTCAACACACCCAATCCCTGCCCTGGTCCCAGCCCTGTTCCTCCCACCCACATTCCACCCACTCACCCCCACTCCCACACTGATTTACCAGCACAAGGGCCAACCAGTACAGTGGACAACATTGCATGGGCTTAATGTGGCAGCAGCCAGGCTGCACTCTATGCACATTGTTAATCGCAACAGCCATTAAGGTGCGATGCGCCACTAGAACGTGCATTCTGACAATGCAGCAGCCCAATAGGATTGGCCATGAGAAGGTTTACTGCTGAAAGTCAAGGTTCTAATCTACACCCATACTGAGCTCAGTGCAGAGCTGGTTCAGAGGAAGACCCAGAATTGGGAGCTTGCCCGCATGATTACTTATGGCACTATCTCTGTCCCTGGGGAAGGTAGTAGTCAGTGTCCTCTCCTCTGTCCTGACCCCAGTGACTCTTGCACTACCACCTTCAGGCAGCAGTCTGGAGAAATGGCTACATGTTAGCATGAGCCTTCAGGGACAGTAATGCCAAGTGACTGCCAAGCCAGGAGCTCATGGAGCTGCTTCCTTATACTACTATGAATGCCAGGACTAGCCTGATCATCAAAGACCCGAGCCCTGAGCACACTTTTGCAGGACTGGTTTTCATGAAGGAGATCCTGCTGTCCTGACATCTGCATATCCTTTGGGGACATGGGGCATCTTCTTTGCTTCCCCTTCTTCTTTGAGAAGGACATAGATTCTAAACTGACAACTGACATCCCAGTTTAACCTCATTTGTCACTTGCCATGGTTTATCTTCAATATTATGTGTTGCCTGGGGGTTCATCATGAGGGTCTTTAGGAGAATGACCAGAAACGGATCAGAGCCCTGAAGAAAGCCAACAAAGAGAGAGAACTGAAGAAGCAGCGGGTGAAGGAGCTGGCCAAGGCCAAGCTGGAGATGGCCGCTCTAAAGCAGCAGCACCAGAGGCTCTACAACAAGCTACAGCAGTACTCCATCTTCAACAAGTACCTGGGAAAGGTGGTTGAGATCTCAGAGGTATGTGCTGCGGGAGGGCTGCTGAGAAGGAGGAGAGCAAACTCTTAGAACAGTACTTCCCAAACTGCGGGTTGGGACCCACCAGTGGGTCGCAAGCCAATTTCAGGTGGGTCGCAAAGCACCTAGAACAGCCATATTGAAAATATGAGAAGATAAGAAGCTGTGGTGGGCTGTGGGGTTACTTTTCTTGTGTCAAGGTTGTAAATAGGCTTTTTTCCTTTCTGATTCACTTTGCTATTGGAAAATGGCTGAGGAATAACCAACAAATTGCTGCATTCTCAGGAAAGCAGCAGGCTCTGGTGAGGTTGTCACAACGAGGGCACCTTCAGGCCATGACATCACTTCCGGTGGGTGGGTCCCAGGCAGATTGTCATTCTATAAACTGGGTCCTGTTGCAAAAATGTTTGAGAACCACCGTCTTAGAATATAGATCCAGGTGGAAGTTTGGTGCTTGTGTGCTAGAGAAGTAGGTCAGGGGGCAACACAGGATCACTGAAAAGGCAAATACATTTGTGTGGTTGCCTGCCTCCAACAATTGCAACATTGGCTGTGCAGCAAAGCATGTGATTTGCACTATCACAGGGTCCTTGGTGCAATGGAGGTTGCAACATCTGCATGGTTTCAAGAGCAGTGTGGGTGCATTTGTATACTAACCACCTGTCCCAGTAAATGCAGCATCCACGAATTTAAGCTGTAGTAGACTCAGGGCTCAATCCGGTGCATGCCTATTCAGAAGTAAGTCCCATTGTGTTTGATTCGGGCTTATTCTCAGGGAAGTGTGGATAAGATTGCAGCCTCAGATAGTGCAGCATAGGTCAAATAACTATTGCCACCTTATGGCAGGATAAGAGCTGGGTCTCTTTGGCTGAATCTTTCCCAAATGAGGAATTTGGCTGCACTATAGGACAGCCTCCAGTTTCTTCTTGTCAGTGGACTTTGAGTGGGACTGGGGAAATGTGATCCATGTGGTACTATGGAATTTTTCTGTTTCAAATGCTTTGATAAAGTACAAGTTCTATGAGGCTCAATATCTCAGGGTATCCCCTGCAGTTTGAAGAGATCCGGGAAGTCATCGGCCGCTACAAAACACTAGTCGGGATGCACTGGGATCTCGTGCAGTCGGCACAGGAGGGGATGGAGTTGATTGAGCAAGCCAAGGTCCGCCTGGCCCGCTACAAAGAGGAAAAAGATGATGAGATCCTGCAGCACAACAATGAACTGGCCCGCCTGCAGCTGCGCTTTGATCATGCCCGCAGTGATGTCATCGTCTGGGTAAGTCACAGCTTCACCTGTTCCAAGGAACGTGGGTGAATCTTTTGACCCTAAAGCTCTGTGAGGAGATAATGAACTCCCACTGGAAGAACCAGCTCTCTCAGGGTTCCAGCTTTTTCCCTTCCTAAACCAATTGCATTTCCTAGCAGTCTGGTCCAAAGTGTAATGTTGTTGCCACTGACTTAACTCAGATTTTTAACTTGCTACACAAAAGTCCTGTCTCAGTGAAGATGTAAGCCAGCTGTTGGCTAGAGCGATAAGCAACCCACTGGACATCTGTAACAGCCAGCGTGCTTGGCAGTGGCATATTAGTGTGTGTGTGTGTGTGTGCGTGCGTGCGTGCCCGCCCCTTCAATATTATGCCCAGTTACCTGAAAGTAAACTCCACTGAGCAGAGTCGGACTGACTTCTGAGTTAATATGCATAGGATCGCACTGCTTATCAGCTTACTTCTATACATGAACTTCAAACGCACATTTAGCCTGATGTGAGTCATGCCTATTTCAGGGCTTGAGGACCTCATGGAGCAGATGTGGCTGCTGCCATCTATCCAGAAGCTCATCTAATTCATTTTGATCAATTGTAACTTGTTACTTTCCCTCCCCTTTGACGCAATACTTTCCAGCCTAGGTTGCATAACAAGCAGAAAACACCTGATACAGTTTTTTCTAGTGCGAATAGGCAATGAGGGGAAAGCTGTAGCAAAGGGTCAGATTGCTTGTCAGGAATGAAATGGCAACCTTTACTTATTCTATTCCTTCTTTGGGATTTTTATCTGACATACCATTCAGTTTTCCTAGTCACTGTTTTCCTGGTGTAGCAGAAGCATGCAAAGGGACTCCTCGTTAGTCTCCAGCCTGCCCATTTTTCAAGGATGGCCAACTGTTTTCTGTGAATTAGGGCACAATCCTAACCTGGAGTTAGGCCAGCATAGCTAGGCCAGCAAAGTTTGGCTAGCACAAGGAAAACCGTGAAGTACGATTGGCCATTCTCCCTGACACTGAGAGTGATCCAAACATGCTTTATGGTGGCCAGCCAACTTTGCTGGCCTAACTGTGCCGGCCTAACTCCGGGTTAGGATTGCGCCCTGAGAGCCACCCTCTCAGGTCTTGACTTGGTCTCCCCCTTTTTTGCATATCCTTCCAGAAGACCAAGAAACTCATTTCCAAAAGTTCTTGTTCAAGCCATTTCAAAGTGTCCAAGGCAGAGCTCACCACACAGTCTCTACCCTCTGAGCAGCAAAAAGCAGTATTAGCCAGCTTTCATCACAATTCTTTACTTATTTTCTCTGTGGCTTTGGCCCTCTTCATAGGAGTCACGCTGGGCCCATATCCAGAACACTGCTGCGAAGAAAACCTTAATGCTGGGCACCATCAAGATGGCCACCCTGAACCTCTTCCAGAGTGTGAGCAAGCAGATGAAGGAGGCTTTACTGGTGCCTCTGGAGGATACCCACAGGCAGCTGGATATGGTATGTAAGGGAGGGAAGCTCATATTCCCCCTCACTATTTTGCTGAGGGGCTGACAGCATCCCCAGCCTGCTGGTGTGGAGAAAGAACTCTCTTCCCAAGCACCTTCCTTCTCCTAGGGCAGGGGTGTCAAATACAAGGTCTGTGGGCTCTTCATCTGGCCCTCGAGCTCTCCTAGCACCACCTGCTGCTGAGCTGTGCTGAAAAGGCCAACCACATTGTAATAAATATGCTGTCCCATATCATCTGTCATTTGCAGCTAATGAGTCTCTAAGTGAGAAAAAGTGCTTATCTCTGGTCATGACCTGCTTCATGACATCACTTTCTGCTAAATGACATCACTTCTGGCCCACAGCAGGAATTATAAATGCTATTTGGCCCACTGTGTGAAATGAGCTTGACGCTCCTGTCTAGGGCATAGGATCCATTTCGGGATGAGGGAGGGTATTAAGAATTGCGTTGGATGTGAGGGATTGGGGGAACTGCACACAGAATGCAATCCTAACCTGGAGTTAGGCCGGCACATTTAGACCAGCAAAGCTTGGCAGGAACAAGGGGCACCACAAAGTATATTTGAACCACTCTCAGAATCAGAGAAGCCAGCACACAGACGTGTGACATCCTCCCTGACTCCAAGAGTACTCTAAACGTGTTTTACATTGACCCTTGTGCCAGCCAAACTTTGCTGGCGTAACTGTGCCGGCCTAACTCCAGGTTAGGATTGGGCTCACAGTGTTAACACTTTTATTAACTCTTATGGTTCATAATTGCAGCTGGACTTGGGCGCCCAATGGATTGGGACAGGAGAGGGGGCAGACATCTGCTGCAGTCCCAATCCATAGGGTAGCTGATCTGGCTGCTGTGTCCTCCAGGAAAACATCTCATTGGTGTAAATGGTGTGAAGTTTTTCCAAGGGTAAATACTAGGTGGGATCCAGGCTCCCCATGGATCAGGACTATGTGGAGGAGTAGGGTTAAAAAACACACACCCTACTCCTCCATGGTCCTGATCTGACTGCTATTAACTAAAGAAAAATTAAGCTCATCAAGACTTAAATTCTAAATGTCACACATTATTTGAGTTGCCTCGTGGGAGGAGGAGTGTGCTGGTCAGCTGTGTCTCTGGGGGAGCAGGGAAGCCACTTATCAGCCAGCAGAAGACAGATGGGTGGCTAAGAAGGAAGGCTAAATCCAGAAAGATCCATCTGTATGAGTGGTGTTCTTGAAAGTTAGAACGTTTCTGTAAATTGTAAAAACCTTCAGGTTTGTGAATAAAAGTCTGCCTATGTAAACCGCCTTGAGTTACAATCATTAGAGAAATCTAGTGATCTTAAGAAAGGCGGTATATAAATACAAGTATTATTATATAAGTCAAACTGAAGACTCAAGTAGTTATCTGATAGGTCCATCTAGTCAACCAGTGATGGTCTCGCCCTTAACTGGGGTCGGCTTATGCCCCGCGTGGCAGGCCTGTGGGGCCAGTAGGAGCAGTGCCTGCCACTGAGTCACTGCCGCTGTCACCTACCCTCCAATGCCTTCCAGAGGGTCAGGCAAGCCATGGATGCTACCCCTGGGCCCTACAAAGGCCTTCTGAAGCTTCCAGAGGGCCGCTGAACAGTACTTCTGATTTTCCAACAAAAAAAAATCAGTATTGTTTAAAGGCCTTCTGAAGGCTGTAGAACACCTTTGGAGAGCCCAGGGATGTTGTGTGAGGCTCCAGAGTATTTAGGTGAGTTAGGGTGGTGTCAGTCTTCATGGGGGTGTCAGTCTTCATTAGGGTGATGTCAGTCTTCATGGGTGGCAGTCCATAGTCCTGGCCCCTGGGCAGCACACAGGCCAGCATTCTCTTCCCAGCAACCACCAGCAAGTTGTCTCTGGGAAGCTGATACGCAGGGCGTGAAGACCTTAGTCCTTGTTTGTCCCCATCATCTGGTAGAAGAAGCCACACATATTTGGTAGAACCTGCATCTGGCTGGTACAGAATCTCTCCAAAATGAAACATGAGACACTAGCTAAGATGCTATTGTTGCATCTTCCCTTTCCCCTATATTGTGGTCATCGCTGCCTACCCCCACAAAATAATTTTCCATTCCCTAGACCAGCAGACCTGATTAACTGTGCAAAGAGGCACCTTTGAAGAACTGGCTCTCTTATATTTAGCCGAGAGGGAAGGCAATTGTCCCTCTTCACCCTAGCACAGCATTCCTTCCAGGTGCTGGTGTCTCGCTTTTTTGTTTGTTTAAGATTGTGAGCAACTTTGGTACAGGGAAATATTTTTTTTGTATATTTTGCTATGTAAACTGCATCGTGAAATGATGTATGAATATTATATTCTAAACAGCAGCAACAGCCCTAGCTTGAACTATTCTGATGTTCTTTGCTCTCAGATCCAGCAATTTATCCAAGATCTGTCAGACATCTGGACAGAAGTAAAGAAGAAAGAGGTGCAAAACAAATCACAAACCACAGTGCCCAAGGAGTGACATGTCTCCCATTAATCCTGTCTCACTTCCTCCCCCCGCCCCACTATGCCTATGTGGGGAAAACCAAAGTCTTGCTAGTATCCAATTATTCCCATCCTCTCCATCCTTTGCTTTCCCTTTGTTCCCAAACAAAATAGAAAGTCTATATGATATAAAGAATATTTTTTTAATACAGCTTTGACTTCTTGGTCATGTTTGTTTCTGTGTTTGATAAAAATCAGTCCTGTGCCATTAACCCTCACCTCACCAGCCTGATGATTGGCCCTTAGAGCTAGGCGGCCACAGCCCAGGCAGAAGATGGTGAAGGAAGTAGACAATAGTTCAGCCATTCTTGTGGGCATCCTTTCAGGACTTGAAGCATTTCTAGGAATCCAAGGTGCAAAACATGGTTTTATGTTTCTCCTGCCACATAACAAAGGGAGAAGGTGCAATCCAGGGCCAGCTCCAGGAGTGGTAGGGCTCAATGCAGAGCATTCCTGCCAGGTGCAAAGGAGTGCCAACAGGATGCAGGCATCTTGTTGTTTTGTTGTGTGCTCCCTGGGGCACCTGGTGGGCTGCTGTGTGATACAGGAAGCTGGACTAGATGGCCTGATCCAGCAGGGCTCTGCTTATGTTCTTAAGAAGAGCGCTTCCAAGAAGAGTGCTTGTGGTGCCACGCACAATTGTGGCACCTGAAAATAGTTGGTGGCGGCTTGATGACATCACTGCCAATTGCTTCCAGGAGGCCCATTTTGGGCTGTTCAAAGGTAGGGTCAGGTGGGAAGGCCCAAGGTAAAGCTGCTCTGCTTGCCCTGCTGACTTACACAGCCCACAGAGATTCCAACTACAGCAGCAGGTGATATGCTCCCTGTGTAGGTGTGGGGCCCAATATTGGTCACATTGGCTTAAGGCCAGCCCTGGTGCAACCCCAGACTACTCTGGAACCAGAGAGCCAGGTAGGTGGGGCCAATTACAGGGTTCCTTGCGCTGCAAGGCCTGGTTGAAGTGGGCTGTTATACTTTCTTTTAAATTCATAGGCTGCAAACTTATCCACACTTTCCTTGGAGTATGTCCCAATGACCCAAATGGGACTTACTTCTGAGTAAACCTGCCTAGGCTTCTGCGGTTAGAGATGCCCCTGGCTGAAAGTTCCACTCCTCTTGTCAACTTTGATAGGAAAAGGCATGTTAATCCTTGACAGGATGATAGGTAGACTGCTACCTATTGAATGCCAGTCCCTGACGCTGCCCTGTTCAAGAACAGGAGAGTTCATAAAAGCAGGTGACCACTCCCAGATGGTAGAGGATGGACCACATGCCAAGAGAAGGAACTGAGGGCGCAATCCTAAGGTGAGTTAGGCCAGCATAAGCGAAGCCAGCAAAGTTTGGCCAGCACAAGGGACACCATAAAGTATGTTTGGACCACTCTCGGAATCAGATAGGCCAGCACACAGACATGAGCCTTGCTCTCCGACTCCGAGAGTGGCCCAAACACACTTTATGGTGGCCCTTGTGCTGGCCAAACTTTGCTGGCTTCGCTTATGCTGGCCATCTACAGTTTAGGACTGTAACTTAAATTCAAGAACTATAACCTAACAATTACAAAACAAAATTAAACTGAGGTAAGACATATGTGATTCTACTATCCGAAATTGAAGAAAAATAAAGACATCAGACTATGCAGTTTGAAAGTGATGAGATGAGAGAGAGAGAGAAGAGGAGGATTCCTCTCCCCTCTACGCTGAGAGCAGCAACAGAGATCTTGGAAGGATTTTAAAGTATACTTGCGACTATATTTTAACATCAATTAACTCTTTGTAAAACATGGCGGGACTTTATTTATTATCTGAAGGGGACTGAAGACAGACGTGAGAGATTCATAGTTGAGGCTGTTTGAGGACAGAGAAACAAAAGATAAACCGGGAGTGAAGACAGCGGATTCCCCGCTCCTTTTTCTCTGGCAATTTAACAGAAAGACTTACATGATTTAAAGACAACCTGACGATGACCATTTTTTTCTTATACGGCTGGTGAAAGATTCCTGAAGGGCTTGTAAGATATTGATTGATCAGTTTGGGGCGTGAGGTGACAGATCCTGGATTGATATACGTTTTTGGACGTATTTGGGTGAGTTTGCCTGTTTGTTGGCTTAGATTTGTGGATTACGATGGGGACGGAATATAAACATGGTAGATTTATAGCTGAGCCGGTTTGACGAAAGCTCTGCTTCAACAGAGGAATGTATGAGAGGGAGAGATTGCTGGCAGTAATTAAATTTACAATGAGACTCTAATTTGGTAGCTATATCTGAACTGTAAATTAAGTGAAATTGACTGAATTTATAAATGTGAATGAATTATAAGTGGGATGTTTGAAAAAGAAGATGGCGCATTAAAGAACAGAGCGGCTAGAAAGAACAAAGACTGATTACTTTCACTTTTAATGGCTGAACTGGTTATAGATAAGTCGTGCTGTGTCTAGACATTTAAAGAGATATCTCCACAAAACAGAATATATAAGCACAGATGTTTAACTGAAGTGATTGTTTATAAGTATTAATGCATAATTCTCTTTTTAAGTATACATTTGTTGGATAAAGAAGCAAGGAAAAAATATTATTCATAAACATATGTTTGTGTAGACACCTTGAGGCTAAAATATGTCAAGACAAGAAAGACAAGAGAAGACACAAGAACTTTAAGACAGAATAATACCAGACAATCTACACAGATTTTATTGATTAAAATACTCTCAGAAATTAAACTGGTGCAGCAGGAAGTGGTAATTATTAAGAATATTGGAGAGAAAGTCCTACAAGATTTGGAGAGTCTATCAGAAGTTAGCTATCTTATCAAGATTTATCATCTATCAATGAAACTAAAAAGGCAGACAGGACAACGGACCGAATAGAGATAAACTGCTTGAAGTTGGAACTGGATCAGTTAGGCTCTGTGACTAAAATACAGAGCCCCTTGGAGATAAAAACAGAGCCTATTCGTAGGCAAACTGTAGGCCAGCTAGCTCTAGGAAGGGATGCAGTCTTAATGGAGGAACAAATAAAGCTTACACAGGAGATATAGAGAGAGAGATAAACCCGGACCAGTCAGGGTCTATGATTAGAATACAGGGTCTTTTGGAGATTAAAACAGAGGTTACTGAAGAATTTTACAGAGAGTTGGAGATAAATGCCTGGAAACAACAACTGGATTTATTAATGTCCAAGATTGAGATGCAGAATCTTTTTCGGGAATACTCAAGGAGGAAGAGATACTGTAATAACATAAATGATGCAAATAGGGAAAATTGAAACAAACTGAGAATGAGGAAAAAGCGGAAGAAGAAGAAGAAGAGAGGAAGAATCTGTGAGTGAAAGACACCCAGAATTTGATGACTGACTTAGGGAAGACATAGTAGTAAAAGATAATACTTAAATAAGGGAGACTATGATGAAACTATAAGACTTTTTATTAAATGTGAACTTCCCCTCAAAGCTAAACACAACCCAAAAGAAGTTATTTCTCTTTTTCTTTTCGCTATCCTTATGTAATAATTGGAGAAATTGAAAGTAGTAATTGTACGTCTGTTGGAGAGATACTTAAGAAGATGATTGAGCAATGTTCATGTTAAATGTTCAACGTTTTTAAATACTGTTCTTAATGTGTTTTACTTATTGTGGTTACATTGTGGTAAATTTATGGAGGGATAGTAGAATTGAAATAAACATCACAAGTTAATGTATTATGAAGTGTTGGGTTAGAGTTAATTATAAATTGAAAATAAGAGATAGTAAGTTTTGTATACAGGACAATTAAGCAATGTTAAAGTTATGGTATAAATTGTATACAAATATTAATATAGTTAAGATGACTAAGCTGTAATCAGTGTGAACCTTTTGTCTATGTATTATCCTTCCTATGTGTTATCCTTTCCATTTCCCATATATATATATATATATATATATATATATATATATATAAATTTCAACAGGAAAAAAAAGAAGCAGTACAGCAGACTGTAGGAGCCACTGGAGTTTGGACCACTATGTTGTCCTGGGGTGACAGATATCTGAGAGACATCCTTGGGAAGCACTCCCACTGGAGCTAAAGAACATTTAACTTCAATATACAGCTGTAGTTTATACTTTGAAAAGCAGCTCATTCTTACATAGGGGGAGTTAATTGATTGCCCTGCATAGAGCTTACATCTCACTAACAATTGGCTTTCTGCGCAGTAGTGTCCTTTAGGGGAGCAGGGTGCTAGGTTTTGCAAAGTGCCTTCCCTTACCATGTAAACCACTCCTCTCCCTCGCTGTTGTAGCCATTCCAGGCTGTGAACGCAATGCAGAGGCATCTCTTTGTTGCTTCTGCTGCCCAGATTGGCTATGATAGTGAGGGAGAGAGGAGCAGTTTAATCACCAAGGTAAGGCGCCTTGCAAAACTTAGTGCCCCGCCCCCCTTTAGGGACGCTACCGATTCTGCACCCAGAGTCTTTTATTTAGCAAAGAAAATGATGGTGTCTAGAGCAAGAGCAGCATGGATTCCTGAACCAAGTCCCAGACATTCAGCATGCAGCACAGAGCACTGTGTCTGACAGCAGCTTGAGCTAAAAGCACCCTTGTGCTGGCGTCATTGCTTGGCTCTGCAGTGCAATCAGGTAGAGCTGATGACGCAAATCCAGCCAGGATGAGCTGAACAGGAAAAATGTCTCATCTCTGGAGGCCACGATGACTCATGCCAGTCTGCTTCATTCAATTGGGCCTCTGCACACTTTGTAGCCACATGCAGGGAGCAAGAAATATCACTGTACAGGTGTTGGATTCTGACCCTGCAACCTTATTCAGGAGACAAGACCTGGGAAGAATGGCAATCTCAAACAAAAGAGCTAAGACATAGCATCATAGAATGTCAGAGTTGGAATGGTGTTCTGCCAAAAACGACCTGCTGGGCCTCCCCAAGGGCCCCGATGCCCACACTAGGCTAACTAGTTTCTCCTCCAGAGCAGCCTCAGAGATAGGCAAGAGGGAGGGGGTTCAATCACCCACTGAGCCTCCTCTCTTCCAGCAGCTTTGCTTGGAATCACTGGCTAGCCAGCCTCTTCCAGACTGCCCTCATCACCAGCTTAGCTCAAGTACCCTAACTCACTGGGCTCCACAAAACCCCACCACCAAACAATAGGCAGTCAGCTTACCTAAGCCACACCTGCCTCCTCCACTCAGTGGCTCCAGGGGTGTGGCAGCCATACAACAACTTCCCATAGCCTTCTTACCTTCCTTTATCCAGTCCTTTAACACGCCATCCATTGGCCAGTCCCAATCCATCCAGCACCTGCCCGGCGCTACACCTACCCAGTCCTCCCTTACTGCAGCTCCTGCCTCCAACTTTATACTGAGGCAGGCCAAATACTGTCTGTTGCTGGGCAGGCTCTACCATCAGCCGCACCCATCTGCACCTGTGCTAATCACCCTTCCTAGCCAGGGCCCTCATCAGGCTACCTAGGCTGCAGCTGTGCTCCTGAGGCTTGCAGAAGCTCTGGGATTAACCCCGTACTTCCTGGGTAATCTGGAAAAGGGGCACTGCTGATACCAATCCCTATCTCCTGGGGGTATCTCCTGCTTTTCCCAATGCAAATGGCCCTTGGAGATCAGCTAGTCCCTGATCAGGGCAGACAACTCCTACAGGATCCCTGGCAGGTGACTGTCCAGCTTCTGTGTGGCCACCTCTGACATGAGAGAGCCCTCTACTGCATGGGGCAGGATTATCCAGTGTCAAGACAATTCTTACTGTTAGGAAATTCTTGCTCAAGTCTAGGATGAATCTTCTTGTAGTTTCAAACCATTGGTTCTAGTCCTGCTCTCAGAAGCCACAGAGAATAAGAGCACAATCCTATCCATGTTTACTCAGAGGTAAGTCCCATTGCATTCAGTAGGACTTACTCTCCAGATGCTGGTGGGAAATTATGGACCACAACATAGGAACATTAGCATCAAGCTAATGTTGATTTTGGAAAGTCAATTATAGCTCCCTTTTGTCATTGACACAGTCTAAACTTATTATCAGTGTCATACCAGTCCATAGTCATACATTTCCCCGAAAAACCCTAGGTTCTTTGCAGTTTGCTGAAATTTCTGCTAAGATTCTCTGTTGGGGGCATCTCCAGGAACAACCCTCCTTTCACAAAATGACAGTTCTCAGGGAATGACTGTTAAACCAATGCAAGTGTGTAGTTAGATGAGCCCCAGCCTATTACATTCCTAACCCTGCATGTACCTACCAGTAGGGAGGAACAGGAGTTAACGGAATAAGCAAAGTGCTGGTCTAAGTTTGCCTTTTGAAAGGAACACTGCCTCATTAGATACAAGCACTGAGAATGTGTGTTCCAGGAGGAGAACATGCAGCCTCACCAAAAGGGTCACACTGATTCTGATCTGCCACTTCATACGGAACAAAGACTTCATCTCCATTATTAAACAAACAAACAAACCAAGCCAATTTTAACTAATAGATTTGGAAGAAACCACCCCTGTCTTCAGACAACAGCTGGGTAGATTGTGACTCGACACAGCGCTGTGCACAGCTAAGTGTGCTTTAAAACTAGATTGCACATTACTGTATTTCATTTACACAAAAAGAGACAATAAAAATCAACTTTATTAAGTTGCAGAGTAGGACAAGTTATGAGTTTCCCTTTAAACTTGCAGTAAAACAAACTATTAAGAAAATGAGGATATTAGTCAAACTCCATTCATTGCCCTCCTGCAGTGATAGCAGTAGAGCTCAGCATGAATTAAATCATGTGCTAACACAGAAATGCCATTTTATATTAGATGAGAATCTCTCTGACGGATACCAAAAAGAGACTCAGGGCCAATCCTATCCAACTTTCCAGCACTAATATAGACCCAAGGGGCATGCACTGCATCCTGCGATGGTGGGACAATCACAGAGGCCTCTTTAAGGTAAGGGAACATTTGTTCCCTTAACTTGGGGTTACAGTGTGGCTGCATCAGTGCTGGAAAGTTGGATAGGATTGGGCCCTTAGCCCAATTTTTAGGCTTCAGTAGGAAATTGTATTTCCTACATCATCAGCTCAAATGAAATTACTGGGTGTCCCACACACACACACACACACACACACACACACACACAACTACAGTTGTTAATGCCAGCATCATATAAAGAAATGTCAGTGTCACATCCTCTTGTGAGCTATAAATGTACCCAGCTTTCTTAAATCCTTTGGATCTGGTGGGCAGGGGCATTTGCATCCTCTTTACGATACTAGCGCTGCTCTGTGAACAATGTGAGAGCAAGGTTTGGACTCCATTAATGCAGTTTCTGGAGAGTCATGCTGAGAACAGAAATTCATTAAGTGCTAACAACATTTGCTAACTATGCTAAAATGAGACGTGACAAGAAATATACATTTGTTAAAGCATTTGAATATGCGCCGCACAGACAGCATGTGCTCCAATTAAGGCAGAAGCTTAGTATCATAAAGAGTAGAGTTGGAAATCAGTCCTCTGCTCAGTGCAGGCAACGGACAGGGGGTCATCCAACCTCTGCCTGAAAACTCCCATTAGGGAGACTTCATACCATGCAGCACTTCATTCTGCTGCAAGTACAAACTAGCCAGGTCCTAAATCAGGGCTCCTTGGCTTTGATTCTTGCCTTTGGGTCTCACGATTAATAGCACTCCAGGTTCCGAGAGCACAATGAAGAATCACTGAATGAAGGGAGTGTCACCCAGTGTGTTTTAGACTAGCTCTTCTCAATCAGCAGTATGACTACAACTAGCTCTCATTGGCAGGTGGTAACCTTGTAGATTGTTCTACATGTGTGTGAGCCTCTGCCACAGGGACCACTCAGCTCTGCTCTGTCTGGCTCAGCGCTACCCGGTGGTCAGAGAGGGTGGGCAGAAAGGCGCAGCTGTGGGGCAGCCCAGATCTGCCCTTCAAAAGAGTTGCAGGCTGACGAAAGAGAAAGCAGAGTTGAAGAAAAACCAAGAGGCCCCATTATAGTACAGAAGTACTAATACAGAAGTATCTCCTTTGCAAGAATGACTGTGTGGAGAGCGATCCAGTTCCCAAAACAGCACTTATCCCTAGTAGTACTTGCAAAAAACAAAAAAAAAGTTGTCTAGAACAACTTCTTGGATTTCTCTTCCTGGCTAGAAAAAACCAGAAATGCAGGGCAGATTCACAAATAGCAAGAAATAAGCACAACTGCTTTGCTCAAGAGCCTTGCCCTCTGCATCTGCACAGAATTACTCTGCTTCTTCCAGAATCAGTTACTCACTGCTTTGCTGTCTCTTCTCTCTGGATGCCACTAACAAGGTACCAGCTGTGCGGCTAAAAAAGCAATACCTGTGCTGCCCTCTAGTGGTCATTCAGCAAAGAAAACAGCTCATATACATTGTATAGCCAAGATTTCCTCTTCCCCATCCTATCCTCAGCACTCATCCACCTAATATGAAGTTCACAGCTCTGGACAGGATTGAATCCCACCTAGAATGGCATCAAACATTGGCCAAGTAGGGGACTGCTGAGGACACACCTGGTCAAGCCAATCCCTGAACCCGCAGTATGGGTGGCTGCACGTGCAGAACGTGCAATAAATTGAGTGCAAGGCTCTTGGGCAAAGCAGTTGTGCACCTATTGCACCATCAGGGGTGGGTGAGGGACACTGGGGGGGGGTCAGGTACAAGGCTTTGTTTCATGCCACAAAGCCCCAGCAATGTGGCACAGCCCCTGAATCTGAGTACAATACCTACAAGCCACTCTGCCCGTCTGGTCATGATATGTATAAAGCCTTTCATTATATTTCCTGATTCAGTATGATTGCCAACTCTACAACTGGCCTTTGCAGTTTTGCCTTTAAGAAAAGCTTGCTCTGCAGGAATTAGCAGGTGCAAACACTGATGACAAGCTTCCACCATTATATATTAGGCAGTCCGAAATTGGCAAAATTGTTTTCGCCCCGCACAGCCGCTTCTTATTCTCTGTGGCAGACTGCCAGTGGGAGTAGCCGGTGTTGTCTGTCCCCCCCCCCCCGCAAGGCCAGAGTCCAGGGCATTTGCCCCCTTGCCCCCCTCAGATACACCACTGGGTGGTTCAATGTGTATGCTCCTCAGGGAAAGCTCTGCAGTCTCTTCTGCCAAGGCTTCAAGTCAGCTGCAAATATGGCCAGTCTTAAACTGCATTCTGTTGCTTGAGATGAAACATTAAAATGGCACATTTTCCTCCATGTCAGGATCTCTGAGAATTTACAGTCCATTCTTCAGGCTAATTCTGTGGCCAGTTCAGTCCTGATTTGACTGCCTTCATTCTGACATTGCCATCAATCATCCGCATTCTTGCCATCCTTCCCCTCTTCCCACTCGTTAAGGTTCATCATTAGAATGTAATTCTTTTTTTAAAAGCAGACTGGAAGAGACTAAGCAACACCTCAGTTTATCTGCAGATGAAACCAGCCCTGTTCCCAAACTCTCTGATGTAACACTTAAGCACAATCCGCCTTAAAAAGACACTCTTCTTCCAACCCACCCCCTCCGGCAGCTCTTGTCCCGGCCGCTGCCATTGCCAGTGAGTCTGAATACTTATGCAATAAGAAAGGCAAAGATCCAGGATCCCTGGAATATTGGAATCTTTCCTCTAATGGACAGCTGCTGTTTTGCTTCAAATGGACATCACACGGAGAGGGAGGGCTTAAGCAGCTATGTAGAGTGCAAGCCACAAAAACTAAAAGGCTCAGCAAAAGCAATGTCACATGAGCACATTTCAAAAAGTTCAGCCAGTGTGTGAGGCGAAAACAATTCCCCTTGGAATCTATTATTGTTCTCTTTCTCCAGATCTTCCTTCAGAGACCATGTGCTATATGACCTCTTCAAGCAAACACTGCTTTTTTCCCCGCCCAGCCCTCAACTCTCAGGCCTGGCACTTCCTGTCATCTTAGCTCTTAGCACTTCCTGTCATCAAGAGCCAACTTGTCAAAGAAGTTGCATTTCACACGGAAACCCAGAACAAATGCACGAAACACCATGTGGAAAGGAGCATTTCCCATGGAATATATATATAACTGCATGTTTGGATGCAAACCCCATGTGGGTTTCCTTATTTGTGACTTTTTTCTCACAGAATAAAGCAAGTACTTTTTCACTTTTCGTTCTGTTTATTTGTTTATTTGAAGGATTTTTCTATTTTTCTTGCCTTTCCCATGCCAAAGCAAATGCCCAAGGAGGCTTGCATGGGCAGACTAATCTAAACAACCATTTTCAATGGCTTTTTTTTTTTTTTACAAATATACAATATTCTGTGATTCACCGAATCCTCAGTCCCTGATGTAGCCTTCACAGTGTGGTTCTTTCTTCTAGCTGCATGCCATCGAGCTTCAGCAAGCAATCCTAAGCCAAGCCTGGACAGGTCCTCAAGGTCGTACTGTGTTCTTTTGCCAGATGTGCAAGGGGACCATTTGCTTAGCTGAAGCCTGAAAGGAAAAATTCAAGCCAGGGAGGAAGGGCATTTTGCAAAGTGGCCTTATAGAAAGCACATCTACCTGCCCTCCCCCATCGGAGCAAAGGTGGGACTAAATCTAAATCTTCCCCATGGTTTTTGTACATATGATAGGGAAACTCACATGGTTTTGATATCCATGAGTTCTGAGACCTCACAAGAGAAGAGATGGTGCCCTAGACCAGTGCTTCTCAAAATGTGGTTCTTGGACAGTGCCAGTCTTTGAGTCATTGGCTGGTGGTCCATAGTATAGAAAGATTAGTGGAAAGTTGCTTACCATCACCCTGGGTGTCCCCAGGCCCCTCAGTTGGCCCCCAGTCACCACCAGCCGAGGTGCAAGAGGGCAGTCATAGACCAATTTCACCACCTCCTCCTCCTGCAGCCTCTAAAAAAAAAAAATTGCAAAAAGTGACACTTTTTCCTCTAGCAATTGGAGGAGGGAGGAAGAAGAGGAGGTGAAATCAGACTGTGGCTCCTCACTGCCCCTTGCTCTTCAGCTTGGGGGTGGGGGCGGCAGAGCAAGTGGGTGACGAGTGGCCACAGAACAATTTCGCCATCTCCCTCAATCTCCAAAGAAAAAAAGGAGCACTTTTTGGGGGAGTAGCAGTGGTGAAATTTGGACACACTCAGATGTGGAATCTGCCATTTAGAAGCTGTCAGTGGGGTGACACATACGGCAAGCTGGCATGACAAAATACATCACCTGCTTTGTAACAACTGCAACAGGAATAAAAGAACTTCAAAGTCTACAAGGTGTCACTAAACATTTCATTCTCCTGATGCTACAGACTATGGGCAATAATCCTGTGTGTGTACCTCCTACCATGGGTGATGTGGGCATATACTTGAACATCTATATTGATCGGACCCTAAACTCCTGTGACTTCCCTCCCTCTGTTTCTGCAGTACATAAGTTGTGGAAATTGGACAGATATCTGTGTTTTTACAGCTCATGCTACATCATGAGTATGATGAAGACACATGTAGAGGGCTAGTGCCCCACCACGTGCATGGAATTGTAAGGGGGGCGCTAATGCCCTACCCGGTGCACAGAATTTTCAGATTACGGATTGTGTGAATAAGTAGCACACATTTTTAAATGGGAAGACTCACTAAACACACTGGCAATTTTTTGGGGGGGGGGAACCTTCATCAGCTAAACCTATAGCCTAGGTTCTGTCCCCAGTATTCTTGCAACTCCCCTCAACGCCTGTAACTGAAGCACTGTGAAAGAAAAACCATCCACTCTTTTATTCCTAGACTCCCTGCAGGTGGCACTGTGAGGCCTTCCCCTACAACTTCTGCTTCAATTTCAACTCATAGCTTATGGACAGGGCAAAATTCTGCTGTCAAAAGGGCACATCCCTTTCTCCACCAACAGCCCCATAGGGAGGGAGGGGAGAGAGAGAGAGAGAGAGAGAGAGAGAGAGAGAGAGAGAGAGAGGAGACTAGATGCATTCTGCATATTATTGTTATCAGAGTTCAGGCTGAGAGAGAGTGTGACTGGTCCCCAATCAGCCTTGCTGAGCAAGAACTGGAACCTTCATTGCCCCAGTCCTAGATTGACAAAGGTATGAGAAAGAAAGAATGTCAAAAACAAAATGGAGTAAATTTTGGCCATGGAACCAGGGAACCACTTCTCCAATAATGTAAAAGAAGAGAGAAAGGGAATACAACTTTCAGATATAAAAAGTGGTAGATAATTATCTATGTATTAGTGATAAGTTAGAAAGATTTCTAAAAGCTGTATTAGTTAGTAATGTAAATAAAACCGAAATGTAACAGATTTTTGCGTACGGGACTGTAAATTCATAAGTAGCAAGAGGAATTGCTAAATAAAAAAATATATATATTCCCAAAATATATATTCCCAGTCCTAGATTGACACAACTATCCCACACTGGCTGTATGTGATGACCCCTTCCTGGGATCTGTGGTAGATGATCAATCAATCAATCAATCAATCAATCAATCAATCAATGTATTTATATACCGCTTTTCAATACAAAGTTC
Organism: Lerista edwardsae; assembly: GCA_029204185.1. Taxonomy (NCBI): domain Eukaryota; kingdom Metazoa; phylum Chordata; class Lepidosauria; order Squamata; family Scincidae; genus Lerista; species Lerista edwardsae. The sequence goes on from JAJKFI010000120.1 coordinate 922,512, forward strand.
ACAAAGCGGTTTACAGGCAAATAAATTAAAGTAAATGGCTCCCTGTCCCCAAAGGGCTCACAGTCTGAAAAATGGAGAACACCACAAGCAACAGCCACTAGAAACAACACTGTGCAGGGGTGAAGGGGGAGGATTACTCTCCCCCTGCTAAATATAAGAGGGACACCACTTGAAAAAGTGCCTCTTGGTCAGTCAGCAGGGGACTTGCTCCCCAGTTAGCAGTTAGCAGGGGACTTGCTCCCTGGACTTGCTGCAGTCAACACATTAGAGCCGTGTTGCTGGGAGCAATGCCCACGTATTCTGACCATTTGCAACAAGACAGGGAGAGCAGTGACAAAGGTAAGACGAAGGGCTTGTTGCAAACAGACACTGAAATTGCTTTAATAGCCACCTGCTATGTAGGAAGAGATTAGACACATGCAACCTGTTGTATATGTGTTTTCCCAGAAGTCATCCCCATTGAGTTCAGTGTGGTTCACTTCCATATAAATATGCATTGCAGCCTAAGAATATGCCTCCTACAGGTGAGGACCGGCCAGATATCACTTGCATGCTGAAGTGAGAGGACTCCGCATGATTAGCCTGTCCTGCAATTTTGCTGAGGAAAGAGTAAAAAGATTGAAAAGACACCCATTGAAAGACCAGAATTGAGAGCTCTGGATGTCCACAGGACTTCAAGCCAGCCTCATCAGGGCAATTTGAATAGGACGGAACCAGAGCCAGAGAGGAAACTGTACACATGTTGGGAGCGTGTCCCACACAGTGCCTTTTCCAACAGAATGCAGGCTTTCCAGATGTTTACTCAATTTTCAGCCTGCTTTTCCAAGAGATCAAGCTGGCTTACAATAAATAAAAACGGATAACAATCATAAACACATAAGAACACGATATTGATGGCCATGGAAAAGTCAGTGGCGGTGCCAGGAATGCAGGGCCCTCAGGCACAAACCCTGTAGGGTAGTGGTTCCCAAACTGTGGGTCAGGACCCACCAGTAGATTGCAAGCCAATTTCAGGTGGGTCGCAAAGTACCTAGAGCAGCCATATTGAAATCCTGGGAAGAAGGGATGCTGGAAAGCGGGAGAGGTGTGTGGTTGTTTTGCTTGGGTCAAGGTTGTAAACAGACTTTTTTTCTTTCGGATTCACTTTGCTTGGAAAATCGCTGAGAAATAACCCAACTTATTGTTGCCTTCTCAGGAAAGCAGCAGGTTCTAACGTCACATTGATAGCACTTCAGCCATGACATCACTTCTGATGGGTCCCAGGCAGATTGTCATTCTAAAAAGTGGGTCAATCAGCAGAGAGAGTTCTCTCCTCTGTCAAATGCCCAGTTTTTTGAGCAAGAGCACATTTGTGGTGGATGGCTGTCCTCTCCCATCACCCACTGTGTCACCTATAGCTTAGCAGGTAATTGGGGGGTAGGGGAGAGCAGCAGAGACAGAAGGCCTGCTGAGGCTGCTGCTTTTCCAGCTCACATCATCTGGTAAACTGCAGCGGAGTTTATTAGGCAAGGGGAGAGGGAAGCAGCACTGGCACAAAGGAGAGATCTCCTCCGCTGGCAGTGCGAGCCAGAGATAAAAGAGAGTTTCTTCCTACCACTGGTGCCACAGGTGGATGCAGGGGCTTCGTGGACTGGCCAAGAGGGCCCTCAGGCAGGCCTGGATCCTCAGCCCCTGTCTGACCTTTGACATTACCTCTGGCTAAAATAGCTGCATGAAAAATCAATAGACTGCTCAAAAAATGTATTACTACATCCTTGCATAGGATGTGCATTATTCCCCAATATGAAGCACAGATCTCTTCTATCAGGAGCAGAAGTTTTGAGTCTTGCACTAGAGGACTCCACAGCTCAGGTAGGCCTTAGGCAGTCACAGGGGATCTGCTGTCCCAGGTCAATTTGAGCTCTTCCCTACTATCCACAAGGAATTCTGTGCCCAGAAATCTATTAGGCAGGATATCTGCCTAAAATCTATCTGGTTGCACCAGAAAGACTGTCCAGGTATTCAAAAAACCCTTGCTTTCTCTTTGCCACTTCCTGGCTCCCACTACTCTCTTTATTCCTCTGACCTCCCTGAAATGTTGGTTCCCAAATTGTACAAAAGCAAACAGAGAAGGATGACTTGCGTTTCTGTAGTAAAGTATGAAGCGTGGAGATGACTAGAGGCAGGCTTTGTCTGTGGAATTCTCTCCCTGAGGAGTTTTGTCAGGCCCCCTCTTTGGCTACTTTTAAGGAAGCTGTTGAAACTCCTATATTCTGTAAGGCTTTTTGCTAATTTGATTTTTCCTTACTATTTGTGCTTTTTTGTTCTGTTTAAATTGTATTGATTGTATTTTAATACTGTATTTTTCTATTTTGGTTTTAGCCCCCTTGTGATACTGTTGGGCTGAAAGTTGGGATATCAGTCTTTTTTAATAAAGTGGTGATTCACGCATCTGCTATGTTATCTTGGAGCCCTAGAGGTCTTAGAACTCATCATGAGGGAGATCTGTGCATCTCCCTTTCAGAAGTTATAGCTGATATTAAAAAATAAATGCTTTGCTTTCCCCTTTTCTGTTTACCACGTGGATTATAACCCAATCTAATTCCCCGCCCCCCGCCAAATCAGTGGTGCTGAATCCTCCAGGAGGGTGGTTGTCTAGTTGTGAAGGTCTCTTCTGGGTAAGGGAACAATTGTTCCTTACCTGGGGTAAGCCTCTGTGGCATGAGGAAGGGGTCTACTCAAACCTGTACTAGCTAAATGGTTGGTGCAGGTCAGCATGGACCCGCACCACAGGATTGGGTCCAGGAATGGAGTTAGAATTAAACGGCCACCACTGCCACCAAACCCACCCCCTTTCCGGACCTGATCCGCCCATCCCCCATCTCATCACCACCCCAGTCCACCATCCCTGTTGCTGTCTTGTTTTGTACTCCCCCACCCCCATTCTACCCTCCTGCCACCCCCAACATCATCATCATCATCATCATCATCATCATCATCATCATCATCATCA
>JAJKFI010000120.1:925513-1010010 GCA_029204185.1 Lerista edwardsae
CATCATCATCATCATCATCATCATCATCATCATCATCATCATCATCATCATAATTGGATTTATATACCGCCTTTCTTAGGTCACCAGATTTCTCTAGTGACTGTAACTCAAGGCGGTTTACATAGGCAGACTTTATTCATAAACCCGAAGGTTTTTACAATTTTTAAAGAAACGTTCCATCTTTCAAGAACTACACACATACAGATGGATCTTTCTGGATTTAGTCCTTCTTTCTGGCCACCCGTTTGTCTTCTTGCTGGCTGATAAATGGCTTCCCTGCTCCCACCAGAGAAGCGGCTGAACTTCGGCACAACGCCCCCTCACACAAGGCAGCCGAAGCTCAACTGTTAATCAGCCGCAATTAACGAGGTCTACCGCTCACAGAGACTTCCGGCTGTCCCGAACTGACGACCTTCAGATCTTCAGCTCTTATCTTCAGGCAAACGGAGGCATTAACCCTCTCGACTAAATCTTCTGCCCCTCTTACCTGGATCATCAGGCAGCTCTGAATCCACTGATTCACGGCCACCAGTGGGAAGGCTCCGGAGGAGGAGTGCGCAGCTAGTGAGCCTTTTGTGACTGGCACTGACCGCCTTATGTTAGCGCCAATGAAAGAGGCGCAACAATGACATCTGGAGCAGGTGGGATTTAGGCCTTCTCTAGACACAATCTTCAAAGTCGCTTTCTTGCCATCCCCTGAAGTAGGAGTAAGAAGCCTGGCATCCTAAATGTCAGAACTGAGCATTCATGAAAGGAACAACACAAACACCTGTAAGATAAATGGGAGTCAGAACAACCAAACAGATCTGTACTTGCAAGAAAATCCTGGATTCATCTAGTTGCCTTTATTTGGCTCTTTACCATTTGTGAATCAATCAGAGTTATTATTTTTTTTCCCATTTGTGAATCATATATGGCATACAATCATACCGGGGTGAGTGTCACAGCACCCCCACTTCAAGCCTTGCAGTTTTCTGAATCTTTTTAATGCCTGATTTTTAAGAATTGTAAAGAGAATTTCAGTAGCTCCAAAGTGCTCCCTTGTTATGCCACTGAGGGCACAATCCTAACTTGCACAAGAGCAGGCAGGCCAATAGGCCTGCACTGCATCCTAACACAAGTTAGGAGGCAGCTGCAACTCACCGCAGGGCAAGGGGAGTAAGCTCCAGCCGGGCCAATGGGGCTCCTCGGATCTGCGCCTGATGTTCAGCTGGCACAAGTCCGAGTGCCCTGCCATGGCCAGGATCGGAGCCACATGGCCCATGGATGGGGGGTTGGATCTGGCATAATAATATTAATAATAATATTAATATTTGGTATTTATATACCACCTTTCTTGGTCATCAGATTGCTCCTTTGACTTTAATTCAAGGCGGTTTACATAGGCAGGCATTTTCTAAACCACAAGGGTTTTTACAAATCACAAACAAAGTTCTAATCTTTCAAGAACAACTACATGCAGATGACACTTTCATCATCCAGTCCTTCTTTCTCACCGCATGATTGCCTTCCGCCGGCTGATAATCTGCTTCTTTGCTCTCACCAAAGAGCAGCTGGCCCAGCACAAGTCCCCTCTCACAGGCAGCTGAGACAGTTCAGATCGCATCAGCCGCATTCTTGAGGTCTGCCGCACATGGAAGCTTCCGGTGGTCTCAAACTGGCGACCTTCAGATCTTATCTTTGGGCATTACTGCGGCTTTAACCCTCTTGACCAGACCTTCTGCCCATAACTGCTGGATCCTGGATCCTCCCCAGGCCACCCTGCCTGCAGGAATGCCCTCCCTCTGCCCTCCCTCCTGCCTTCCCCCTGTCCAGAAGTGGCCCAGCACTGGCCGAATTTGGCTGGCGCAGGACCGACTTACCTGATGGTCCCAGCAATGTTGCCAACACAACTGCCTACGTGAGTTCTGCGCCAATTGTGCTGATGTGAACGTGCCTTAAGACATGTTTGTGACAGCACAAGGCCAACACAGATGACATGCGTTGGCCCAACGGGCTGTTTGGATGGGTCTGCGACTTGTATTCGGCACCTATGGAGATGGGGAGAGTTGGCAAGGGGCATCATATGGCAATGGCAAGCTTCTTAAAATAATCATTTGCAGCATTTTATAGGAGAACACAGATGAATTTGAGGGTACATTCCTAACCCATTCCTAACCCAGGGTAAGGGCAATGCGGCTCCAAGGTAAGGAAACAAACATTCCCCTATCTTTGGGAGGCCTCTGTGACTACTACTCCACTGCAGGATGCAGCACATGCCCTGTGCTTTGGCACAGCTATGTCAGTGCTGGAAAGTTGGTTAGGATTGAGCCCTGAATTGCATTTCATGCGTAGTATAGCTAAAGAGGCCAATTGGCATGACCTGCTGCATGCATCACATTGGTCATCCTCAGAGCAGTTCATGACTGGCATTCTGCTTCTTATGCCCTCTCCATTCTGGAGCTGAGCCAGCGAATTCTTTTCATCATACTTGTGTGATAGAGGGCAGAGTTAAGAATATCTGGAGGACACTGTGGATCAGTATTTCCATACTTTCCATATGTTTACATTTAAAGCTTACAGCTTGTTGTTGTGCATTCTTTTATCTGTTTCTGTCATCTGGAAGGTGAAAGGTGATCTGGAAGGTGAACGAAAGACTATGCCTCTGATGTTTGGATATGTACAACTCCAGGTACAGTATATTAGACTCTTTGATCTCATGCCTGTTCTGGTTAACACTACACTGAAATCAGGAAAAGCTCTGCTGTGCAAGAAGACGCTCCGTCCATTGAAACACTCACTGTAGCCCATTGATTTATGATCGAAGAGTCAGTAAGACCAGGCAGATTCTACTTTACTAGGCTGGAGGTGTTTCCCCAGTGTGGATTTATGAGTGACTGACACATAGGAGAGGCTCCAGCAAATAGGAGGTGGGGGCTGCACTGGAAGCCAAAGTTAAAGTTTCACACAATCAGTAAACAGAATTCCACCAAGAGACTGCAGACAAGCCCGTGGCTGGGCCAAATGGTGATGTCACAGCAGGCAGAGCCCTGGCTACCTTCCATGTACCTAATTTTCCCTTATATGGGCAAAAAGAACAATCGACTTCTGGCAAGCAAATCAATAGAACCAGATGGTGGGCTCCCAATTAGAGATTAGGCGCATTCCGATCCAGCACAAATAGACCATCAATCATACAGGAAGGAGGTATTTATAGTTTCTATCACATTCCTTAATTAATTCAAAATGGCCAAAGTAAAAAGCACAATTACAAAGAGGCTATTTCATTCTGAGCTCTTGCCTTTTTTTTTTAAGCTGCATTCCTCTTTTGGAGGAAAAGGAATTGGGAAGCCACAAGACAGATGTTGGCAAGAGCATTCCATGCTTCGAAGGAAGAAGGGAGCCACACAGCAGAAAACAGGACTTGGTGCAGGGTCCTGTCAGCATATACCCCCATTTCCCCAGTGGGATCAGGGAAAAGCACTCCTGCATTAGGCCTTGGATTGCCCCAGAGTATCTGAAAGGAAGGTTGGATGGAGCATCCAGGCAATTCTGTCCTTGGCGGAAAGATATGAGGTCTGTCTCTGGACACTTCCTTCTGGACAGGGGTCAAATTTTTCAGGAAGGGCTAATCTACATTGCACTTGACATAATTATTAGAACTGCAGGGTTTAATTAACTAATCAGATTAATCAATTAAAAATTCAGCTCACTAAATGGTCCACTTGATTAATGACAGCAGGTTTTTAATTAAAAAAAAAATTTTTTTTTTAAACGGGTATAAATTTCAAATTACAAGACAACTTTAAATGCATGAGACAATTTTAAAAAGGCATTTTTTTCTATGCAAGATCACTTGCTGCTGAAGTTTTGAAGATAGGCAGGAGAATGCAGTTATTCAGTAGTGAGAGAAAAGTGTTTTGCACATGCTCAATGGTACAACTACTCCCATATTCCATAAGTCAACTCTATCATTGAACATCATCCTCTCCTAGGATGAACCCTGAGGAGGCTTGACACAAAATAGGTTGGGGTGGAGAAGAGTTACTGGAAGGAAAGTGAACTAACAGCACAATCCTATGCATATCTACTCAGAAGCAAGACCCATTGTGTTCAATCGGGCTTACTCCCAGGAAGGTGTACATAGGAATGTAGCCTTAGAGTGAGGAGATTACTGTTGGGAACATTATGTATGTCAAGGATGTCAAATCTGTTTCATACAGAGGGCTAAATAGCATTCATTGCATCTACTGAGGGCTGGAAGTGATATCATTAAGCAGGAAGTCGTGTCATTAAGCAGAAATAAGCGCATAGTTCTCACATACACACTCATTAACTACAAATGACAGAAGAGGAAAACATGCAAATCTTGATCATATTTTCAAGAGATGAGAGGGCCCAACTATCGTGCTGGGAGAGGTGCTCTGCAAAGTGATGCTTTAGAAGAAGCAGTGCTGCTGAAAGGGTGGCCCATGTGAAAATTGGGCTCTCCCAGCACCTTGGCAGTGTCTCCTTTCTCCCTCTTTTACTCCTTTTCTACCTGTACCATTTGTTGCCTTCTGAGACCCCCTTCCTTCTCTCCCTCTCAGAGCCTCAGCAGAAGCAGCGCTGCTGAAAGGGAGACTCCAATTATTATGTGGTCCAAATAAGGAGCTTCCATGGGCCATATAACAGATGGAGAAATTTAAGTGAAAAGAGATTAACATGGGACTTCAATGATATTGGCAGTTTGATCAAGGCATAACTGCAAACCATTCCATATAAGGACAACAAAGTGCGAAGAACAGGGCCTCTGAGAGGAATTTTATCAGAGGGTACAAAGTTTATTTTGGTCCCAAAGGGGAAGGGGGCAATGCGGGAGGACAGAATGGGGTCCAAACAAGGCAGGGGAAGGTCTTTGGAGTCCAGGTCTACCACGGTCCCCACTGCAGAGCTGAGGCCTACTTGCCCACTCAGCATTGGCAGCTAGATACAGTAATGCAAAAAACCAAACACACTCCTAATTATCTCTGAAATCTTTTAAATATTGAAAAACATTGCAGAAAATTAGCATCATTGTATTTAGGTTCACACTAGAGTGGAACGTGTCCTGCAATCTTGCAGCTGTGTCCCTAAGTGCCAATACACTCCTTCAAGTGCATCGACAAGCCAAAGAACTACTGTCGCAGGCCAGGTCCCGTCCCCCCCCAGATTGGACACTGTGTCATGTATGCATTCCTGGGCCTGGTATGTATGCTTTGGGGCAGTAGCTGCCACCCCATGCCTGCAATAGTGCCCAGCATCCCACTCAGGCAGTGAATCACAGTGAGATCAGAAAATGTAAGACCCCTGGAAATTTCTGGGTCCCTTCCTTTGGCTCCTGGGCCCCTTTTTCGATCCTGGGCCCAGGTACAAATTAGCTCCTTTACCCCCCCCCCCTCTCAGGGGCTCTGGTGGGGAAGAATCTGTTCCAAAGCAACAGGAAAAGCTGCCATTTGCAATGAGTAGGGTTTGCTGCTATTCACGGTTTTGGGTATCCACTGTAGCAGCAAGAATGTATCGCCCACAGATACACGGGGGGGGGGGGCTCCTGTATATTGTTGCAAGCTGCATTTGTGGTCCCAGCTGTATTGGTGATCCCTTTGACTGGAGAGAAGGGTAGCCTAGAAACATTTTAAATGAATACATAATAATAATAATAATAATAATAATAATAATAATAATAATAATAATACATGTATTTATATACCGCCTTTCTTAAGATCACTAGATTTCTCTAATGACTGTAACTCAAGGCGGTTTACATAGGCAGACTTTTATTCACAAACCCGAAAGTTTTTACAATTTACAGAAATCTTCTATCTTTCAAGAACAACACTCATACAGATCTTTCTTTCTGGATTTAGCCTTTTTTCTTAGCCACCCGTCTGTCTTCTGCTGGCTGATGAGGCTTCCCTGCTCCCCCAGAGACGCAGCTGACTTCGGCACACTCCTCCTCCCACGAGGCAGCTGGAACTCAGCTTTTAATCAGCCGCAGTTTGCAAGGTCTGCTGCTCACAGAGACTTCCGGCAGTCCCGAGCTCACGACCTTCAGATTCAGCTGTTATCTTCGGGCAAATGGAGGCATTAACCCTCTCGGCTAAATCTTCTGCTCATAATCACCTTACACCGCAACTGTAAATAATGTCCTCTAAGTAGCAAATACAAAGGGCATATATGTGTATTGTATTATTATATACAATATTTTATACAATGCTTTGTAGGCTGTGACCTTTGTTGCCTGGAGCGATCTGCTTGCACGCTTTGAGTTCTCACTTTCTGTTGGCAGATCAGTTGTGTCCGGATTACTTGGGCCTCCCCACTGTCCTCCAGCAACCACAGCGCTGAGAAAATTGATGCGTAGGAGCATTCCTTTTCTCATGGGTGAAATGATGAGTGCTGTGCTGATGGAATCTTTGAAGTCCTGGTTTTTCTGTAGCTGTATATAGAGTAGTCATACAGGACGGTAGCTAGGAACATATAATAGGAAGTTACTCAGACCATGGGAGCAGCGTTAGCCCAGGATGATCTGCCGCCACCACCACGACCACTCCCAATCTCACATTGCACATCCTCAAAAAACCACAGAAGGAGGTGGGGACTGGATCACCACTTTATGTTGCTACTTCACCATGTGAATTTAAAAACAACAACAGGAAGTGCAAGACATGTTAGGAGCTCCCACCGTGTCCCACACTTCCTGTTTCGTTTACAGGGACCACGCAGGAAGACGCAATGTGAAAGGCTATGGAGGCAGATCATTGCCCTCCATGCAGTTCTCTCAGGTGTGCCTGGCAGCAATATGCTTCCAACCCTTTCATCTCACTCTCCCTGATTTGCATGTTCTGATTTGTGTAAAATGATCACGTAGGGAATGAACAAAGCCAGGGGGCAAGGAAGCAGACCAGAGCAGCTCTGTGCAGGGTGTGCTGGAGAGAGATAGCAGCAAACCTGGGGCGAAGGGCGCCTGAAGTCTGTTTGCTGCTCGCCACTGCCCAATGCAAGCCATAACATCTGCTTCATGGATGGACCAGCTGAGCTAGGAGTCATCCATGCATTGCCTTGACAGAAGTATTTATGTGAGCCTGAAGCTGCCCATCTGGGCAAGCAGCCTGCTCTCCCTCCAGCAAGGTCTCTTGGTCTTTCATGCAAAGGGAACTTCTCCTGCCCAGGCAGGCAACAAAATGCTGCAATCATGAGTTGCAGACACTTTACAGCGTTGTCCTGGCAAAAGCTCTCCTGAACGCTTATGTCCTAACACTTCTGCTGATACTTCACTTCCAGCATTTCGGGCCAAAAGGCTAGAACACAATAATCTGCTCCTGCGGCTCATTCCCTTGACCTATTGCTATGCTGCTACCGCTGCGGGTTGCATGAGATCTGCATCAGAAATTTCACAGGATCCCAATCACAACCACCAAGAGGAAGGAGAACAGAAGTCCAAGTTGATAATGAGCAGCCAAGAGCTTCCAAGACAGCAGGGCATTGTATGAAAGTCAAAGGCCCAAAGGTTACTTAGGCAGGCTGCCTATCAAGAATCAATGGTCAGACAAGGGTGGGAGCCTGTTGGAGAGAGCCGGCCTGGGATTCAGACAATGCGGGTGCTATTCTTAGCTCTGCCACAAATGGCTGGACTGACCTTGTGGTAATGGTTAGAAGGCTGCTCGAAAACTCTCGCTCTGCAGTCATGTTGAAGTGCCAGAAACTGCAACCATTCCTGCCTGGCGTCCCTTACTGCAGCGTCTCTCCACAGACAGCTAGGCCTGGCCTGCTGCTATGAAAGAGTCTCCAAGGCCTCAATATTATTCATTCCCATTAGACCCCAAACCATTTTTAAGCAAACCTGCCTTGGTTGCACCGTCTATCTGTTCTGCCAGACTCATCAGTCAGCTGAGCTCCGTAGCTTTGCAGTATGGGCAGAAGCCCTGATCTACATGGGAAGCGGGAAACTGGGGTGGCAAAGACCAGATGCGGTTTTACAAGCTGGCCTGGAGATGCCTGGATCGTATGGGAGCTGCCTCTTCCTTGTGGTCCTCTGATGGGACCCATTCACTCACGTGAACTCGAACGGATTGTGATCTCATGTTACTAAAAGAAACCAGGTGCCTTTCCGCATCATTTGGCCATCTAGCCATATTATATGGAATGAAAAGGGTTTTACTGGATGACACAGAGAGATTCTGTAGTGCTAAGCCTGAGAAATCAGTAGGGCTGCCAACTGTGGTTTTTTTTTACTGGTCCTGCTCGGTAAGCAGACACGAACATTTAAGATACATTTAGGAAGCTTCGCAAGCCTAGCTTTTGCATACTGGGTTGTTGTGACAGGCTCAGGGGCAGAGTCCCTTTAAAAGCTGCCAACTATAGGAATAGGGGCATTTTTGCACCAGCTCTGCTGATGTTGAAAGAATGTAGCAGAGACAAGCTGCATCCTCTCACCTTTTGAGAGTCTGGGACCTGTACTAATTCTGCTTGTGAAGTACTGTAGGTTTGCCAGCAAGCCAGAATTTTACAGACGCAGACAAAAATTCATCCTTCTGGCCATTTACCGTAGCTGAGCTGAGCAGAAGACTGTAGATGGGGATAGGATGGGTGCCAATGTTTCTACCATTAGCACATGCATGGAAATTCTCCCTTTGATTCAACTTCTGAAGGGCAAGAGTTTTGCTTCTAAGAGCAGCCCTGACAAGAGACCATCCACGCCATTGTGGCACTTGTTGCAGAAAACCCAAAAGAGTACTCCTCAGTGGTAAAAATACAGTGTGAAACTGGAATTGATAATTTGCAGTCTTTTAATTGCATCCTCAGATTTGCCCCCTGAGGCAGGTTGCCTCACCCTGCATAATGGTAGGGCTGACCCACTAAATATGATTGCTAAGTTGCAGCCTAGAAATCTCTCCTGTACCTTTAAATTCACAGCTGAATCTGGCGATACAGACTCAGCTTCTTCTAACCAATGCCACCGCCTCCTTCTCCTCGCCCCCCTCCCCCACCGTTTTTTATTCCCCTCTCCAACTTTCTGCAGAGTATTGGACGCCCCGTGTGCCTGATAGCAGGCTGAAAAGAAGGGCTTTACAGAAAAACCAGAAAATTTTTTTTACAAGAAAAATGCGCTCTGACTATGCTCAGAGCACTGCTCTTTTCATCTATGTTCAAAAACGGAATCAGATTCTCTTTGCAAGAGTAAGGCACTGCATACACGTTTAGAGGCATTGTTCTTTAAATTTTTTGTTGAGAAAGAAAAAACAGTGACAGATCTATGTTTCCTTCAGGGGGAAAAGCAGTCTACAAAATCTCAGCAGTGTTCAGTACAGGGTGCCAGAATGTTTGAAATTAAAAGATTATGATTTTTCTTGGGCCTCACATTCCCTAAGCTTGGTGCTGCATTGCTGTCTTTGGAGGCGCATTCCTAACCTGTGTTGAAACAGGCAGGCAGGCTCACCTGTGCTGCTTCCTAACGATGTTAGGAGGCAGCAGTGGCTCAGCATGGGGCAAGGGGAAATCTTCCCCTTACCCCAAGGTAAGCCCCAGCCAGCCCTATGGGGCTGCTTGGATTTGCACCAGGAAAATAGAAGGTGCAAGTCCACATGGCCAGGAGTGGCCCGAATCGGGCCCACCCAGCCCAGGGATGGGGGGTTGGATATGGCCCAACTGCCGTGTCCTGTCTCTGCCCCTCTCCACCCATGGCACCACCCCATTACACCTCCTGCCCGCCTCTGGCAAGCCCTTGGCATGGCCCTGCGCCAGAACAGCTAAGGTGGCGCTTAGCCAGCGCAGCTGATGAGCACAGCAGCACCCCTGAGCCAGCGCTGTTGCTTGCGCCACCCTGCTACGGAATCTAAGTGCAGACTTGCCTTATGGCACGTTTGCAACAGCACTGGTCCAGCGCAAGAGTGCTGTGCCAGCGCAATGCCAGGCTAGGAGTGCGCCCTGACTCTCATTCCTGAAATCTGTAATCAAAATTACAATGAATACAAATTATTCACAAATCGTGCAAGCCTTCCCTTCTGTCCCAGGAAAAATGGAGGCACTCTCAACAAAAGCAGCCTATGGAAATGAGCAGAGCCTCTTGGAGGTCCAGACCTGGGCCACGTCCAGCTTTTGAGCCCCTAGCCATAATAAACATTAAGAATGTGAGAGCGTGTCACAATTTGGTCCAATAAGGACACACCAAAAAAAACACCCAATCCTAACAAGTGTTTAAATTTGAGCCTTCACCCTTGAGCGGGAGGCCCAGGCCAAATGGCCTTCCTGCCCCCCCCCCCCCCCAAACCTCCTTTCAAAGTTGGAGAAAGACTGGGGAAATGTAGGGGTGCCGTCGACAAAATGGGACTTGGAGGCTGGCCCCTGCATTGCTACTCAACTTTGTCTGGAGCTACAATCTGATCCCTTTCATCTTCTATTAAATCACTCAAAGAATCTGTCTTGGGGGCCAGGAAAGCTGCTTTCTCTGTAAAATGCGATAAAAATCTTTCTTTATCTGACTCGAAGGAGAAGCCAGTCACAATATTTACACAAGGCTTACACAGCGCCACTGGTCCCTATAGCCGCAGCCCTCTGAAGGCAGAGCTGCAATTCCTCTCTCCCCCCGCCCAGCCCGCGTGGTTCCCCCCACTGAGCCTCCAGCACTCCCTGGCTGAGATTGCTCACATTCCTGGGTTTACTACTTCACTTTACCACCCAGAGATGCTGGCTGCAACAAATCATGTTTCTCAGGCTGTGGAGAGCTCCTGTCTTTTAGAGCAGTCAGGCCTGGGGCATTTGGATGTCTCTTGCTCTCAACAGACCAAGAGCAAAATGTGTCAGGGCTTGTAAACATGTTCACTTGGAACAGCAGCCAGCATCCTTCATGGTGCTCCAGTCTGAATCCTACAGCAAAAATGTGACAACTTGGAAAGGCACCCTTGCTGCAGTGGGGCTCGCTGTAGCATCAGAGGGATAGAAACCAATGGCGATGCTAGGATATGAAGGAAATGTATACTTCCAAAGGGGGGGGCATGTTAAAAGTTATGTTGGAAATTTTGGTTCAAAAATTAAATAAATGTTTTGACATAAATGAATTTTAGTAAATCTTATTGCACAAGAATGTAGCCTTGCTCAATTTTTCCATTAAACACACACAAACACACACACAATACTTCTTAAAATATTTAGGAGAGTAAAAATAACTGTCTTTAATAAATTAAATGGATTGATTCTTTGGATGACAGAAGTGCAAATATCTCCCTGATTAGATTATTAATCTAATCTTGAACCCACTGAACCCTGCACAGTAATGTCTCTTTCAGCTTCTGCAACCAAAAGCTCAGTCCTTTTGGGATGCTGTGCCAATGGTGAACAGACAAAGGCACAACATCAGTCATATCCCAAGCCCATCCTGGCAACACCACACTGATGGCACAGAGACACTGGCACAACAAGGGCCATTTGCCAAGCCTGTCCTAGCAAAGCAATGCTAGTGCAGCCCTTCCTAGTAACTCCTTCAGTGTCCATAGAGACACCAACACAGCCCATAATCCATGGAGCGGCATATTCAGCATATCCGCACCATGATGGTGATGCTGGTGACAGTGACATCAGCACATCATTGGTGTCATGTCCAAGGAGCCAGTGACCACATCCAATTAGCCACAACACTGGCAGCCAGTGAAGCACTACCAGAGTAAACTAAGAAGGGGGCAGGCCAATGAGCAGCCCTGACAGGACACTAGGAATGAGCAACACAGCAACAGGCAACATCCCCAACTATGGGAAGATACCCCAAGGATCCACACCCATACACACACATATATGAGAGGGCACCCCCACATTCAACAGGATGTATAATTGCATCAGCAGCAAAGGAGTAAAATCAAAGAACGGCTAGGAACCACTATGAGCTGAGCTGTTGGTTTTTATGGCTCTTAAACAGATCTTAAAACTATTGGTAATTGCATAGAAATAGGTGCCCACCTTATTTTCTTGTCTCTAAGGCAGGGTTTCTCAAATTGTGAGTCATAACCTACTTGATTGATCGCTACCCACTTGGTTTGCAACCTGATTGTTGGTGGGTTGTGAAGCTGAAATTGACAAGCTGATAGCTGACAATGGCATTGAGCCCTATGGAAAGTGAAATTGAGCTACACTGTGCATTTACTTGTTAGTAGGTGGACATGCCTTGGTCCATTGCAAAGGGCAGGCCGAGTCCCCATAATTTGCATCGGATTCCGCCCCCTTCTTTTCAGCCCTGATGGTCTGGTTCTAAGTCAAACTTCTGGTTAAAGTCTTTAAATGGGCAACATGGACAGAGATTGAAAAACCCAGAGATTTAGGGCTCAGTCACTATAGTGATTAAGATCTAGAATAAATCTTGATTTTAGCCTTTCTGCTCAGTAATTTAGTGCCTTGGGACAGTTACCAATGTTTTGTAGTGGATTTAATACAGGTTGAATATCTTTTGTCTGAACTGCTTGGGACAGGAAGGTGTCTGGATTTCAGATTTGTCTGGATTTCTGAATAATTGCATAAATATAATGAGAAATGCTTTCTTTTGCTCTTTTAACTGTTACCCATAGGGGTGTCTGCTGGCCTCTTTCACATTTTTCAACAATGCCTGTACAAATACGCACCACAGAGCAGAGAGCAGAACTTACAGCCTCTACCTGCACTGTATGTGGAAATGAGCACAAGACCTTCTAGTGTTCCCAATACATAATGTTTTTTTTTTTTAAGTCTTGTACAAAAATGTCTGGATTTCAGAATAGTCTGGATTTTGGATCTATCTGTAATAATGTTAACACTGAAGTAACTGATCCCCATTCAAATCTGATTTACAAGTGGCCACAGGAGCAAGAAGAATGGTACAAACTTTCCCAAGTTTTAATTATGTCACACTAGAGAACATTCAGAACAATCTTATGAACCAACGTGAGCCCCAAACTGATGAACATGTGTAAACACTCTCTCTCTCTCTCTCCAGTTAAGATTCAATAATTATGTTTCCTTCAAGATCAGGATTGTCCACTCTATCTGGTATATTGATGGAAGTTCAATAGACTTCCACTTTACCATGGTAATCTGGAGACACCATAGTATTGTGAAAATATTGAAATATGAAACCAACAATGCATTGTTTTCTGAAAATTTCTTCCAAGCTTTGGAAGTTGAAGTTTCTGCCACAAAACGAAGCTATTTCCCCTCTCTAAAAGATTATTTCAAAGATGCATATTGCGCTCTTTAGGGGCCATGGTTATCAGTTTACATGATGTAATTCTAAAGCACAAATTACAAGGCCGTATCCTTCCCTCCAGACACAAGCCACCATGTTAGAGGTGCTGTTGGCTGAATATTTGCATTCACATCACTGATTGGCTTATCTGTCACTCACAAGGTCCTGTTGATGGTAATTATGAGCCCATTATAAAGTGAATAACTGACCATATAGTGAACCTTGTTTTACTATAGAGTATCCATTGTAAAGTGAACCTGTTGTAAAGAGGAGGTCCACTGTAGTCATCAGTTGTAATCGAGAGATGGATATTACTGTGCAATGCAACCAAGAAATGGGGTGCAATGACCCATCTTTAAGAAATGGGTATTATATTGCACTAATCCAAGGGATAGAATTTAATTTCTAACAGTTTTCCACGACTCACAGGAAATCCTCAGACATCACAAACCTATGCATGTCTACTCAAAAGTAAGTTCCACTGAGTTCAATGTAACTTACTCCCAGACAGGGGCAGTTTTAGTCGAAAGGGTGCCCATGGCGCCCAATGAAAGCGCGCCCCATGAGGGCACGCAACATCATGACATCACGACATCATGATGTCATGACATCATGACATGGCACGGTGGGGCGTCGCGCGGCACTGCGTTCTCTGCGCTAAGGCCAGCCAGAGTGTGGAGAACGCGGCGCCCCACCCCCAGCTCCAAGAGGCGGGAGGGGGTGCCGGGCGGCAGCGCGTTCTCCACACTCCGGCTGGCTCTTTAGAGCCAGCCGGAGTGTGGAGAACGCGGCGCCCCGCGCCGCCCCGCCCCCACCCTAAGAGGCGCATTCTCGGCGCTCCAGCTGGCCTTAAAGACCCTAGTTGTTCACCTTGTTCCTCAGACAGCAATTCCAGTCTTTCAAAGGGAAGTCTGCAGGTTTGCAAGCTTTATCAGGTCTGATGATCTTCTTGGAGGATGATCTGGAGGAGTCTTGCAGTTTGGAAGGTCTTGATGCTGGTTGTGGGGCCACACCCCTCAGGCTCAATCAATTAGCCTATCAGGGTAAAGGGGCCATCTCCTGTTTTCAGCACTAGCTACATGTAACCTTTCTGAATAGCTTGCATTCCTGACCCCAGCTATAACTTCACACCTTTTGCAAACAACCAATGAAATAAGCTCTCTCAATCCTGCTTGTGTTACAATTCTTTCAAAATAAAGTCAAGCCAGGGCCTAGCTTTTTCTTGTTTGCTCTTTACACCGAGCCTTGACTAATCGTCATGTCAAATACAAATACGTCACATCACACGCAACGGATCGGATCGGCATCGATCGAATACGGGGATTTTCAGATTAGTCTTCAAATATCGAAAAGGAGGACATGTAGGAGGACACTTGTCAAGGGAGGACAGAACTTACAAAAGGAGGACTGTCCTCCCTAAAGGAGGACGGTTGGTCACCTTATTATATTTCAGGAGGACATTTGCAATCCACAGCCTGTTGGGCCATATATCTACAGTAGGCACAAAGGAAATGTTAGCTGGGATAAGATAGACATATTACTTCTAGTTCTAAAGTACAGTCTGTTCTCACTTCATCATATCTTGATTACAGGGAAGGAGGGAGGGTGATGCAGTCCATGGTCCATTTTAGACCCCTAGAAAAGCCTGGTGGTGATACAGTTGTGGTTTCAAGTCTTTGAGGCCACAGTGAAGGTGTAGCTTATGCACAAGGGCCTTTCTAATCCCCCAGTTCAGCTGGCTGAGCTTGTAGTAACTGATCCTGAATAACAGGAAACTCCCTTGACAAATACCGTCTACTTTGCATTATTCTTCTTCTTATAGGTGCCTCTTAAGAAACACTGTTTTGACCAGCCACAATAATCTTGAGAAAAAGAATGCACATCTGGACACAATCAGAGCCGAAGCATCTGGCTGACCTGGCGAGAACAAAGGGAACAATATTTCCCCATCACTGTGCATTCTCTGTAGTAGGAGCAGTCCTGGGCCTGTTATAGCACAGAGGCATAATTACAAAGCAGAGGGCATGAGGGATCCCAAACACTGAGGGACCTGGAAATTTCCCCCTTGCTCCTGGTTGGTTTATTTTGGTCTGTGGAGAGATAAGAAGAAGCTGTTTTATATCCAGCATCAGCAAGAGCTGAAATGTGAGGTCATCATCAGACAAGGAAAGATGTGACATAAACCTCCAGTGTTGAAAGAGTACAGAAATACTGAGCAGAGAAATATGTCTGGCATCAAAGGCTTCAAAGCTGATAGAGGGCAGGTAGCTGCAAAATCTAGGGGAGAAGCTGCCATCTTAGATCAGGTCCTGGGTTTTACACAGTGGTATCATCTACTCTCCAGTAGACGGTACACTGGGCGGGACTTACGCGTGATCGGCAGCCCGTCCACTCACTTCCGCTTTCTTCCCACTCGCCGCGCGGCTTTCCCTGGCCTCGGAGGGGGTGCCTGCTCGCTCAGGCACCTGGCGCGCCCCCACCCATCCCCCCCGGCGAGCAGGCGCCCCCTCCGAGGCCAGGGAAAGCCACGCGGCGAGCAGGAAGAAAGCGGAAGTGAGCGGACGGGCTGCCGATCACGCGTAAGTCCCGCCCAGCGTACCGTCTACTGGAGAGTAGATGTCACCACTGATTTTACACAATTCTAATATCTAATTCACTGTGGGTAAATTAGTAATGTTCACCCACAGTGACCAACGGCCTAATCCTATATTCATCAGGCTTTGGCAGTGCGCCTCTTCCGCTGGCGCTGATTGCCATAAAGCAGTCAGCGCCAGTTGTAAAAGCAGCATACTGCTGGAGCACCAGTGGGAAGGCTGGAGTCTTCTTGCACACTCCAGAGCAGTGCAAAGATGTAATTTGGCAGGGGAGGTGTCTCACAGGTGGGGGTACACAGAAATAGGAGCAGGGTGGGCAGACTGGGCCTGGAAGTGGGGTGGGTTCAGTGGTGGCGCAGCATAATCATGACCCCCTCTATCTGCATGGACCAACCTGGACTTGCACCACCCAAATCACTGGTGAAGGTTTGGGTTGTCCTATTGCTGCTGCTGGGGCTTACCCAGGGCCAAGAGAACAAATGTCACCCCAAGGAAACCTCTAGCAGCCCAAAATTCCCACTGGGATTCAGCGTTGCCTATGCTGGCACCACTATATTGAAGGTGGATTTAGTTAGGATTGGGTTGCTAGTTATTCAAGAAGTGCTCTTCTATCGCTGCGTGCAAACAATAAGTTGGCTGCCCAAGGAAAGGGTCAGACTTTCTCTGGGTTCCTGCCCAGGGCAAACCACATCCTGGCTCTCTCTATTCCCCACACGTAAGAAGCAGAGAGGTCCAAAATAGGAGCAAGAGGTGGGGAAAGGAAATTGATATTGGAACAATGTCAATGGAAAAAGAGAAATTACAGTGTAGTGTGTGGTCTATAATTATTCTCTTTGATTAGTAACATACACAAATATATTGGGGTTTCTTTGTTGTAAAAGGTGAAGAAAGAGTAAGATCAGTGTTCAGATTCCTAAAGAAGATGAGTCCTTTTATATCACCCAATAGCAGGCCTTCTGGAAGTGCAGGAATGTGCGAGAGGCCCCTAAGACCAGAAAAGAGATTTGGAGTACTTCAGAGAATATAGACCTTTTGCAAATGCACCTATGCTGGACTGTGACTGTATAATACAGACCTGAAGACCACTTCACCATGCATATATATTGCATAATATATATGCATAATATATATATATATATTGCAACACACACACTTGACTATACAGGGTTCAAAATCATGGTTGGTGTTAAATGTACATAGAACACAGTTCTGTACATGCTTACTCAGAAGTTCAATTGTATTCAATGAGTATTATTTTAAGGTATGTGTAGGATTGCAGCTTTAGGAACACAAACCATGGTGTCAGCTTCCAGATGAACAACAGACAGACAATGGCTTAGGTGATGCTTCTAATGCCATGTAAAAGGCAATGTAAAAAGCAAAAAAATACCTCCACCTCCACCCCAAAAAGCAGGGGGGGAATGGCGGGGGAGGAGTGACAGGGTGGAGTCCCAGGGCATTTGTCCCTGCCCGCCCCCATTACATCAGTGAGGGTGCAATCCTAACCTGGAGTTAGGCCAGCAAGGTTTGGCTGGCACAAGGGCCACCATTAAGCCCTCTCAGAGTTAAGGAGGATGGCGCATGTCTGTGTGCTGGATTCTCTGAACAAGACTGGTCCAAACATACTTTACGGTGTCCCTTCTGACTGGCCTAACTTGTGCCGGCCTAACTCCAGGTTAGGACTGTGAGAGCGAGTCATCCTATTGAATGTGTAGTCTATTGACCAGTTTGTAGTGGATCACTTAAGCATATACTGAGAGCAAAAAACGCTGGACTAGGTGGATCTTGGATTGATCCAGCAAGACAGTGTTTGTATTCTTAAGGAAGAAGTGTCTATTCCAGATTGAACATAAATTAGTTATGCCTTAACTATTAAGAGATTATGGCTGCAATCCTATCCACACTAATGAGGAGTAAACCTCATTACAATGGAATTTACTTCTGAGTAGACATGCATACTCACAGTCGAGGTGGATGGGCTCTAGGAGCAAATTTAACATACAACATGTTGGTTTTAGCACAAGAAATAATACTAATACCATGCTGAAGTCATGTATGCTGAAGTCGATATACTGTCCATGTACGGGATGTAAATAAACTATACTGGGTTCATCAAGCAATAGACACTGGTCTGACCTGAGCCCTATATTTAATCAAGCCATGTGTCACAGGGTAGTTCATGCCTTTTGCTTCACATTTCCCAGTGACTGCCTCTCCCATAGATAGACAAGGGGCCTTTCTGTATCCTGTGCAAGCCAAGTCATCTCAACACTGTGCCCAGCAGGCGGTCGACTGGGATTCCCCCCTAGACATAGTGCCGCCTATGCTGTACTGGGCCTGTGCTGTACCTGTCTCTGCAATGACTCCCTATAATGAATGGGCAGTTTGCAATTTATTCTCAGTGACAAGCTGACTTCATACACTCACGCAGGACATTAACTCTTTCAGCGCTTTCATTCCCCCCTGCCTTGTTCCAAACCAGCGTTTTGCATTTAGCTGGTATCCAAGGGTTAAGGCATTGCTTTTTCCAAGACAGAGGGGCACAGCAGTTAATCAGACTGGAATTTGGTGTAATTGCACGTTGACAGGAGCATTTGATGGCTGCTGACCTTGAACAGGGATGTGAAACAGCAAATATTTATCCACATGGCAGCAGTTCTGGCCCTCTCCAGCCATGCCCTGCAAAAGCAGGAGCAGAGGCCACTGGTTCTTCAGCACTCTGCTGACTAACAATGAAAAAAAGGAAGGGCGGACTTCATCAGGGCTGGAACAGCTGTTATAAGGACCTCTGAAAGTAAAGGAAGGAAAGGAGAGAAAACATTCTCAGAAGTGCCTGTTTGTAGGGGATGATTTGACTCCCCTTCCTGCAGCACATAGCTTGGTGCTGTTCTGCAAGCATTGGTATACCATCAATAAGCAGGGATGAGATCCTAAGTCTCAGAACTAGAGTTTGAGAGCGCAATCCTAACCTGGAGTTAGGTCAGCAAGGTTTGGCCAGCACACTGTAAAGAGCTTTTGGACCACTCTCAGGGAGGATGGCACACGCCTGTTTGCTGGCCTCTCTGACTCCAAGAGTGGGCCAAGCATACTTAACTTTACAGTGGTCCTTGTGCTGGCCTAACTGTGCTGGCATAACTCCAGGTTAGGATTGCACTATGAGTCGCAAACTCAGGATGGGCAGTCTGTTTTTTTTCCCTAGAGAGGGAGGGGAGAAGGAGGAGCCCAAGTGGTTCTTGCCTTAGGATTGGCTGGAGAAGCCCAGGGAGGGGGGAAAGAGGCAGGGAAGCCAGGAAACAGTTCATTCCTAGCTATCATGCAGCCTCCACTGTTACAACATGAGTGCCATTCAAAAAGTGGGTCCCAGTCTAAAATGTTTGAGAACTACTGCTCTAATCAAAGTAGGGAATTCCCTGCTAACTACGCAAAGTGGCACCTTTTAAAGAGGTATCCTCTTATATTTAGCGGTGGAGAGCAACTGCCCCTTTTCAGTCTTGCTTTATGTCTTTTTCCAGACTAATGCTGCTGTCGCAAAATGCTGTTGCTGATGTCTCTTTTGTATGATTTTTTTAAGAGTGTGAGCGCTTTGTGGAAGCGAATAATTTATTGGCTTATTTTGCTATGTAAACAGCTTTGTGAACCATTTTTTGTTAAAAAGTAGTATATATTCATCATCATCATGATGATGATGATATGATGATGATGATGATAGTGCCAATATTGGGACCAATCAAGAAGTAACAAGGTATCAAACAGCAAGCCTTTGAATCCGTAAGATTTTCCATCTGGCTAGGTGCAGGGTCAGCCTTAGGAACTGCAGGGCCCAACTGAAAACATTTTTTGCGAGCCCCAGGGTCATAGCCAACATCTGTAGAATCTTAAAAGATATAAATAAAATTTATTATAGACTTTATATCTGTCTGGTAGTTAATTTTAATTGGTATTTATATACCACCTTTCTTGGTCATCAGATTGCTCCTTTGACTTCAAGGTGGTTTACATAGGCAGGCATTTTCTAAACTGCAAGGGTTTTTACAAATCACAAAGTTCTAATCTTTCAAGAACAACTACATGCAGATGACACTTTCATCGTCCACTCCTTCTTTCTCGCCGCACGATTGCCTTCCGCCAGCTGATAATCTGCTTCTTTGCAATCACCAAAGAACAGCTGGCCGCCCAGCACAACTCCCCCTCTCACAGGCAGCTGAGACAGCTCAGATCTTATCAGCCACATTCTCGAGGTCTGCCGCACATGGAAGCTTCCGGTGGTCTCAAACTAGCGACCTTCAGATCTTGTCTTCAGGCAATTACTGCTTTAATATAAAATTGCATACAAAACTGGAGTAAATTAGTGCAGGGCCCCCTTAGGGGCAGGGCCCAATTGGGACCAATTGGCTAGGTGGTAAGCAAAAGAAGGGGCAGGGTAAAGCAAAAGAATGGGAAATGAGGAAATTCGTGGAAATTCCTCAACAGTTTGCAGTTAGTAAAATCAAAAGATGGCGTTTAGAAGATTTGGAGACTGTGGATTTTTTGCAGTGGTTCCCAGAGTCCTCCATGAGAGGAGAGAGCTACTTAAATCTTTTTGCTGGCTGGGCTGCAGCAGTAACGTAATTCTCAGAATTGCACCACTGCTGGGACAGAAGGTGTGTGTGTATGGGGGGGGTTACTTACCTGCAGGTAGAGTTGGTCTCCAAGGGGTGTGGGGAGCTCTGAGGAAGCTTCTGCAGGGCTCCCCACAGCCTCCAATCAGTGGTGTCATCTAAATGATTTAAGAACAGGTACTCACTTTTGATTGGCACATGTCGGGACCTGCCCACCGGAAGTGACGTCATAAGCCGGAAGTGATGTTGTGGCAGGAAGGGACATGAAAAAAGCCCTTTTTGAGGCCTCAGACAATTTTAAACTGACCTCAGACAATTTTAAACTGACCCAACAGTTGCAATAGTATTCCACAGCACCCAAAACCCCAGAGCAGCTCATTTTTCAGTGGCAAGGCAAGGCAAGGCTCCGCTTGCTGCCTGCCTGCCTGCCTGGCTCTGAGAACATGCAGGCAACTCAAACATGCAGGAAATTCAAACATTGCAGGGGGTGGAGTCAACGAGTGGGCAGGCGAATGGGCGGGGCCAGCCGTAATCCTAGAAACCGGTACTCGCGTACCCCCGCGTACCCCCTGCATGACATCACTGCCTCCAATTAACAATAAATCACAGATACCACTTCTGGTTTTACAATGAAAAACAGGAAATGGTTTCCAATAGCAATTTTTAGTTAATCGGAAAGTACAGGGCCACAAAGTATATGGCCAATTTTGTTGTTTTAATTCCTGATTCTCTCATCTTTGTTGGACAGAAATGGGTTTCCACAGCCTTCATTGACAGTTGATCTTCAGAGCAGACCTTTTCGATGCTTCGAATGTGACTTTCAATCCTTTGCCCTTCCAAGTACAGTACTGAGGGAAGACTTCATTTAAGAGGAAGCTTTGAGAGAACTTGATGAAACTTTGAGGGCAGTTAGAGTTGATGCATTCTGAACTTCAGCAATCAGGCAAGGGTAAGCCAGACCCCACCTTCTAGTGGTCTCAAGTGATACATTTGGCACGAGACGTTTGTTCACAACTCTCTTTTCTGTTACAGGATAACCTGACTGCCCAGCATAGAAGTTACTGCTGCTCTATCTCTCCCCAAGCATGTTTCGGTCTCTGACACATCCTGCTATATCTTAACTCCTGTCAAGGCTTAGCTATGCATTTCTAGTAGTCGAGGATTGAGCTGCAGCCAGCATTGCCTTAAAGAGGTTATCAGAGAGAGGTTGGCGGGGATTCAGCAGTAATTCATTGCAGATCCCATATATGTTCAGCTGGAAATGGCAAGCAGCCACTTTGGGACCCTGACAGAGAATTTAAATTAAAAATAACAAAACTGGAAAAATAAAATTCTTGACATGCATGTGGATATTAAAAAATGCCACTCATTTCTCCTAATAGAGATCAATAGCCACGTTACATAGACCACAATCCTTAAGCTTAGAGGCTACAGGGCCTACTGGGGTACCATTTTAATGCCACAGATGGATATTTTTATGTACCCTTGTAACACATGCTTTAGTGACTGGTTTTCAAGCACACAGGGGAAAATACCATTGGTTCCCTTTGCCATTAGGACTCCAGATCATCTTTTGTATCCCAGTCATAGATGGTAGATAAAAATTAATAGTGTTTGGGTCACCAAGCAGAATATTAGAAAAGCTGGGGTTGATCGCACAGACATGGCTTAGGATCACTGCGATTTCCATTACATTGAAATCCTTCATTTAGTTGCTTTATCTTTTCTTCTGCTTGACACAGGGCACATTCCTAACCAACTTTCCAGCACTGAGGTAAGGGCAATGCAGCTCCGAGGTAAGGCAACAAACATTCCCTTACCTTGAGGAGGTCTCTGTGACTCCCCCACCCCCACTGCAGGATGCAGCACATGCCCCATTGGCACCGCTATGTCAGTGCTGGAAAATTGGTTAGGCTTGTGCCCACAGTCACTTTTCTTTACTGAAAAAACTCAGCTGGGTAAGTTAACTAGGATTGTGAAATATGTCTATAACAGCCCAATCATAACCCATCCTGGAATAAGGAGGCCAGCTGGCCTGCCCCATATCCAGCATGGGGTTGGGGTTGCATGTGACACAACGCTGAGTAAGGGGAATGTATTCCCCTTACCCTGTGTCACGCTGCAGCAGCCCCAATAGGGCTACTTGGAGCTATGCAGTGAAATCACTGATGCAACTCTGAGTGGCCTGTGTAAGGCCATCCAGGTTTGGTAAGGCTGACCAGGTAAGGCCAGCTAGGGGTTAGAATCTGGCCTATGTGATGAAGGCCAGACCCATCCCTCTCTCTGGGCTGGTCCACCCACGGGCTTGCCTTCCCCCACTCTGATCTGCCTCAACTCCGCTCTCTCCAACCCCCATGCCAGCCTCCCTCGGACGGCCTTACCAAGATGGCGCAGGCCCAGGATGCAGCATGGGAAGGCTTTTATGTGGCCGTGCATGGGCCCCCCTAGCTCTAACAGAAGCACAAATGTGCTTGACGGTGCATCTATGACACTCCTGGGCTGGCACAAGAGACCTGGCCCAAGTACTCTTTAGGATTGTGCTCTAAGATATGTCCTGCCAAGCATGGAATGGGGAAACCAGTACCGACTTGTTCCAGGTCTAGACATTGCTCATGAGAAGTTGCGTACCAGAGATTCAGGTTGCTTGGTGTATGATCCTCATCATTTTCCCATACAAGGAATTCTAGATGATATAAAAAGGCATTCACAGTCCACATCTGTGGCAACACTATTCTCAGTGGTCACGTACTATATTTTCACCCAGAAGTCATCTCACTTAGCTCTTGCATGTTGCCCAATACTGACTCCTAGGACCCTGGCACTCTGCTTATAAGTTTCTTTCAAACCATTGGAGGCAGTGGTGTCATCTACTCTCTCGCAAGCCGGAACGCTGGGCGGGACTTGAGTGATTGACAGGCCGTCGTTTGACTTCCGGTTTCTTCGCGCGCCCCGCGCGGCTTTCCCTCGCCTCGGAGGGGGCGCCTGCTCGCCCAGGCACCCAGCGCGCCCCCCACCCATCCCCCCTGGCGAGCAGGCGCTCCCTCCGAGGCGAGGGAAAGCCGCGCGGGGCGCGCGAAGAAACCGGAAGTGAGTCGACGGGCTGTCAATCACTCAAGTCCCGCCCAGCGTTCCGGCTTGCGAGAGAGTAGATGACACCACTGATTGGAGGTCCTGATCTAATCTGAAAAGTATTGCTTTATAACCATACCTCTAAGAACTTGGTGTGAAACAGTGGCCCAGGTCAATTTTTTAGGTCAAATCCTGCAGCCTACCAGTTCTTATCTAATAAAATTTTATTTGAACTGCAGCTGGCTACTCCCCCAGTTCTCAGCCTTTCAAACCATTATACAGCCAATGAATAGCTATTAGCTTAATATTGACTTTCTAATTAAACTGGTACGATCCAATCAATAATTAAACAAAATTAAATTGCTGTGTTAGCTCACATGACAAGTTGACAAATCAAAGAATCCACCAGCTCCCCTGCTGAGATGGCTTTGCCCTCCATGATGAAGAGTCTAAGTTGGGGGATAGCCAACCTTTCAATTTCAGGGCCCCTGGACCTTTAACAATTGTGTAGAGGAGGGAATTTCAGCAGGTGCAGCTTGTCATCTGTGAGACAACAAGCTTCACTTGCTGAAATTCCCTCTTCTACATGATTGTTAAAGGCCCAGGAGCCCTAAAGTTGAGAAGTTGGCCACCCCTGGTCTAAGTGATGATCCAGCTTCTTGAATTACATAACCCAGCTCCAGTAATGATGAAAATAATAACTTTAAAACTATTGATCCACCAACTTGGGACGATAATCCTATGTCCATGGTTCATCTCCTGTAGTTCTAGCATGCCTGCAAAAGCTACAATGGATCTGCAGCTCTGGCTATTTGTTTTTTCTCCTCCTTTTTTCCATTTATTTTTAATGGTCCTGGTCTGTTGCTTGGAAAGGATATCCCATATAAGATGAATATTCATATTTTTAGAACTTGTTGAGAAAATTTAAAAAGAACTAGGACCTGCAACAAAATCTTGGGGTGTATCCAGAGGAGTTTAGAACAGACAGTTTGCACTGAAGTGCAGGCCACAAGGAAAAGAAAAGGGACTGCCAGATTAGAATATAATTTGGATTACCAGATATAAACTGCGGCAGAGTGCATATACCTTTAACTGTTGTATAAAAGAGGGATTTTGGGCATGTGCAGCTCATCATTGAAGGGTTTCAAAAGCAACACCCGTCACAATTCTCTTGTCTATACAGTGGTTAAAGGTATAGGCGCTCTATGCCAGTTTGTATCTGGTAACCCTAAAAATAATGCTAGAGAGCCAGCTTGGTCTTGTCACTATCATGATATATGATGGTCGGGGGGGGGCGGGGAGGTCACACAGAAAGGGCAGGAAACCCAGTCAGAGCTCTCAGAACCTGTGATGGCTCAATACAAATAGATTTTTCAAAGGATAGGAAACTTAAAAAGATTAAGGGCCCAATCCTATCCAATGCAGTGCAGCCGCAATGCAGCCCTGAGCTAAGGGAACAGATGTTCAATTACCTTAAGGAGGCCTCTGCAACTGCCCCTCCACTACAGGATACAGTGCTCTCCCTGCTGGTACAGCTGCATCAGTGCTCAAATGTTGGATAGGATTGGGCCCTAAATCTGAACTTCTAATAAAGGAAGGAGGCAGAGAGAAAACCCAGCCATTCTAAAGCTTGCTTGCTTGGTGTATTCCTATCATGTCCATTTCCGGTCAGTTTCACAGCAAGGAAGTCAACCAAAATGATCAGGAGATTGAAACACCTTACCTATAAGGTAAGGCTACAACAATTGGGGCTTTTTCATTTAGAAGGAAGGCAGCTTAGGGAAGGCGTGATTTTGGCATACTGTGGAGAAAATGGATAGGCAGAAGTTTTCTTCCTCTCTCACAACACTAAAAATAGGAGTCATCCAGTGAAACTAATGGGCAAGAGATTTCGAAGGGACAAAAGGAGGTACTTCTTCACACAGCAAGTAATTAGTCTGTGCTGTCACAAGATATGATGATGGCCACAAATTTAGATGGCTTTAAAAGAGGATTAGACAAATTCATGGAGGACAGGTCTAACATGTCTAGGACTATATGCTGTCTTTGTGGTCAGAAACAGCAAGCAGGAAAGCAATGGTGGATGAGGCATATGCTGTAATCTTGGTTTTGTGGTTTCTCAGAGGCACCTGGGTGGGTACGGTGGGAAATGGAATGATAGACTAGATAGGCCTTTGGCCTAATCCAGCAGGGCTCATCTTATTGTCTTAAAATGTGTCTTTTTCTCCTTTCCACCCTCTTGAAACATCCCTGGTAGGAAAGTTTTATTGCGTTTTTGTTTTTTAGCTTCCTATTTGCTATATTTGACTTCTATTTAATACATTTAAATTCATATATGCACTTTATATTATGTGTACTAGAATCTGGCATGACAGATCTACAGCTCAATCCCATACGTGTTTACCCTAAACTAAGTCGCACAATTCAATGTGATCTACTCCCCAAAAAGTGTGTATAATGTATAGTATTGCAGGTTTACGGTAGTAGCACAAATAGTGTAAGGTCACACATCCAAGGATTGTGGGGAAATTCTTTCACAGAGACTTCCTTTCGAGGAAGATCATTTTTTTTTACTTCCACACTCCTCACAGTAAACTCGCAGCCCAATTCTAAGGCCAAGTCCACTGTAAGAGCAGTGATGTCAAAATGGCTACTGCTGCATCCTATGGGCATCGAGGCAGCTGTAGAAGGCACCTTGGGAGAAGGAGACATTCTTCCCCTTCCTCTGGGTAAGGGTGCTGGCCCACCAATGGGCTCCCTCAAGTCTGTGCCTGCTATTTTACCAGCATAGATTTGAGAGCCTCCATGTTAGCCTCCATGGCCCAACATGGAGGGTCGGATCTGGTGGTGGAGGCCACCACTGGTCCCGCAACTGCTCTGCCCCTCCCCTGCCCAGTTCTGTCCCTCCTCGCCTTCTCCCCTTGCTCCAATAACTTCCTGCTGGCCAGCCCTGCTGAAGCACTGTCCGTCCATACTGCCCATGTTAGGGCACAGCGCTGACTGGCATAGCCCCAGCACCTGCTCTCCCTCCTTGCCGGGTGCAGTAAACAGGCTTTACGGCACATTTACAACACCCGGAGAAGGCACTGAGCAGCAGTGCCAGTGCTACGAGCCCAGAGGATTGGACTTATCTTTTAGTCCGAGACGTGTTTTGCTTGTAAAGCATTGTGAAAGAGAGGATATGCGGTTTGTTGTGGTAAAGAAGCAAATCTTCTAGGACTTGTAGAAATATTTAGCAAGAAAAATTTTCCTGTCCAAGATCATGCCTTCATCAGAACAAACTTTTTTCTTTCTTCTCCAAACCCCGTTTTTGGCAGGAATTACACTTCCTTTTTCCTACTTGGAAAGCTCAAGTCAGAATAGTCGTATTTCAAATTGCAATGAGATCTTCAAAATGAATATGCCATTGCAGTTTGAGTTTTAAGCCAACAGAAAAAAATCATTTATATATGCCAAGACTTTTCATTTTTTTCTTTTAAAGGTCAAAATATTTTATCTCACTGTTTTCCAATTAGAAGCTTTATGGAATTTTCCATTCCGGGGAAGTATAGCTTTCTACTTCCAAACTGTGACAGAAACCTATTTTTATAATATTGTGACTGTCAAGCAGATTAATCTTTCATCATTCTGCTCTAGGTTTAAGATTTATATGTCATTTATTAACAGGCTGGAATAATCTATTGCATGATCCTTTCCTAACTGAGGCTTCACTCAGCCAATTGACCTGTGCCCTCTGCTTTCACGGTCTCTGCTAACATAACCTGCACCAATCACAGACTAAATTTGTACAATCCTGATTTTTCTGGCCTGTAAGAAAAACAGTTGCAACTTATCAAAAAAAATGTGCAAAAAAAAAAATGTGCATTGACCTTAGGAATCTCTATTACAACAGGCTGCTCATTCAATGACCATAACAATAAATGGATTATCTTCAGTGAAGGTACTCTACAGAGATTCTAACAATCAAGTGCTACTGAACAATATAACAGACAAATGATGAAACACACCCTGCCTGAAACTCATGAATAGATAGATAAGACTCCAGAAATTCCAGAGTCCCATACAACTTCCCATGCAAATTAAGGATTTAGAGCAGGGCAGCAGGACTGGCCAATGCCACGGGTTTGTGTGTGTGTGACATGATGATGCTGTCATTTCACCTCCCTCATTGGAATGTCTCCCCACTCCCTGCATCCTGAATGGCTCCAATTTGCAGCCAAAGCAACACAGGGGCAGGCGGGAGGACCCATCTTTGCATCACTCCAAGCACTCGGGTGGCAAGCACTGTGTACACACACGGCCCTGCGAGAGCACAGCAAACCCTTGGCATGCTGAGGGGGTGACTAAACCCTGCAACACTACTACTCACTGTACAATTGATTACCATATATGAATTAAGTATGAATTAATTGTGTATTTAAGGCTCTACAGCACAATCCTAACCAAAGGCCCATGGTGCAATGCAGCCTCCACTGCCATCCAACATGAGAATAGAGGCCATTCCACAAGGGGACATTCTTCCCCTTCCCCCAGTAGAAGTTCTGGGGCTACTTGGGGCCGCACCAGCAAAATTGCTGGTGCCAGTCTGAGTAGCCCTGTATCGGTACATAAGGCCCAGGAGTGGGGATAGGATACTGTGGGAGCTGGCCCTGCTGATCCTGCCCCACTCCTTGGCTTGATCCACCTTTCTCTCTGGCCTCCTCCATCCTATAACACCCCTGCCTCTGTTTTGCCCTTCCCCCACTCTCCACTAGCCCACAGAGCATATAATATACCTTATCCAGTGGGAGCTGGCTTCTGATTGGCACAGACACACTGGTGCAGGCTTTTCTGCCAGCATGAGGATCTTCTGTGCCAATGCAACACGCCTTATGGTACACTTGCAACAGTGCGCATGCCTGTCTTGCCAGAGGTAGCTGGTTTAGGATTGGGCTGCTAGTCACATAAACAAGGGTACATCAGGCTAACCCTCTGCAATGGAGTATTGCAGAATTTATTTACCAAAGTATAATCCCTTAAAAGGGCACGAAAGGGTTAGCCTGATGTACCTTGTTTATGTGACTAGTAGCCCAATCCTCCATTTCAGATCCTAATCAGGGATGCAAATATCACTGCAAATCTTGTAATTATAGAGTTAAAGAACTGAGAACTGGGCCAACTTTGAAACCCTTAGCAAGCATTTTCATTATGTGCAAACTATGTAACCCAGGGCACAATCCTAACCTGGAGTTAGGCTGGCTCAGTTAGGCAAGCAAAGTTTGGCTGGCACAAACTTTAAAAGTATGTTTAACTTTAAACTTTAAAGGGACACTTTAAAGTACGTTTGGACCACTTTCGGAGTCAGAGAGGCCAGCAGACAGACGTGTGCCATCCCCCCTGACT
Organism: Lerista edwardsae; assembly: GCA_029204185.1. Taxonomy (NCBI): domain Eukaryota; kingdom Metazoa; phylum Chordata; class Lepidosauria; order Squamata; family Scincidae; genus Lerista; species Lerista edwardsae. The sequence continues at coordinate 954,358 of JAJKFI010000120.1, forward strand.
CTGAGAGTAGTCCAAACGCACTTTATGGTGGCCTTTGGGCCAGCCAAACTTTGCTGGCCTACCTGTGCCGGCCTAACTTCAGATTAGGGTTGCGCCCCCAGTCTAGAACAAAATACAACACAGTCAAAGGACTCGCCACTTGGCATGTCCATTACAAAACATGGAAAAATGAACTGTCTTGGAGAACTCTGTGGGCTTGGCATGCTAGTAATAACATGCAATGTCATTAGCTGTATGCACTAAATGGGAATGCCTGTCTGGTCATTTATGTTCAAATCTGGGCAGCTGACATCCAACAATAGGCAACTCTCTGCCACTGACAAATAGCTCTAGTGAAATTCCATGCTCTGGCTGGCCCCTTCTGCTTCCAACGTGACTCACTCCCTGCCTGTTCTGTGTGCTATTTTTGCTGAACTGACCTCAGTTTTGCAAAATTCCCATCACTATTGTGCAAACCCTTGGCTGAATAAGAAGCAATCTTTCCATTCCTGTTTTAGGTGCTATGAGATTTGGGGAAGGGGGCAGAGAAGGGGCATGAGACTAAAGAGATAATGGCGTTGATCTATCTAAAATACCCAGGAGGATGCCTCAAACCTTTTTCCCTTGATACATGGGCAGCTTGATCCTGAGCCATCACTGGCACTACAGCCCCAGTGCCGATGGTGGGTGTTGCAGGTGTGCCATAAAACATGTTTGCACCACCTGGAGAGAAAGCAGCGCCAGCAGGGAGACCTGTGCCACCCTGTTAATGCTGCAGTTTGGCTCCCGGCCACTGGTGAAATAGAGATAAGCGCCAAGAGGCACAGGAGAATGGGAAGGGTGGCAAGAGGGCAGGAAGGAGGCATTTCTGGGCAGGAGGAGAGACTGGCCTGGGAGGGGATTGGAACAGGCAGAGACTATGGTGGATCTTCAAAACTAGACGTGATGGGCAAAACAGATACCGTTTTCTTAATCAGCCCCCCAAATTCATATAATACCACCATAAATTTTGGGGGGGAAAATGTTGTTCGCAGGCCTGTGTTATCAATCATGGGAAATCTTTTTTTCCCTTCAACTCGTACTTTTTTCTGATACAAAGGAACCAAATGTGTGACTTCTACAGCACAATTTATTGGATGACCAAAAATGGTCATCCAAACCTCCTTTAAAAGAAGCACAAAATTCCATACCCCCAAGCTTACTAGACTAAAATAGTATAATCATCAAACAAACATTCTTGTACTTTACACACGGTCTTGAATTAACACTGATGATTCAAGACCTCAGGTAGAGAGCCTACCAGTTGTACAGAGTTGACTCGGATGGACTCTGTGACTATTCAGTAATGACAAAACCAAGAATCCTGACTCCCTCTGTCCTTTTCTAACCTCTATAGAATTCTCTACAACGCAATGAGATCAGACCATTCCTGCTAAGTTCCAGAATGATTCCAGACAGGTCTATTAAAACAGGTATGACCATGTTTGAAGAGCATGACTCCACATTGTTGTGCACATGAAGTTACTATGAGAACACTTTATGTGATAAACCAGAAAAAAATACAACAGTAGGCTTGACTAGATAACTAGTTCTTTTTCATAGAACAAACAACACATGCAAGAACTCTGACTGGTAGCAGTTTCTGTTCTTCCTTCCTGAAAAGAATAGGTGGGGACTGGTGGTAATGAGCTGATGCTATGTGGTTCGATGGCCATTTTCAGATCTATACAGGAAATAATGGGTGAATACAGGTATCGGAGATTAAGGGCCCAAACCTGCCCAACTTTCCAGTCCTGATGCAGCCACAATGCAGCTCTGAAGTAAAGGAACAAACATTCCCTTACCTTGAGGAGACTGTCATGTCTGTGCCCCCCCCCCCCACTGCAGGACTTAGGGAGCAATCCTAACCTGGCGTTAGACTGGCACAGTTTGGCCAGAACAAGGGCTGCCCTAAAGTGCGTTTGGACCACTCTCAGAATGAGGGAGGATGGTGAACATCTGTAGACACAAAGACCAGAGTTTGGTTGGGCACAAATAAGTACTGTATTAGACAAAGAATGCACAAAGCAAGCAAAAGCAGCGTTTTGAGATGGCTCTACATCTTCTGAGTACATGGCATAAAATCTGTTCACATCATAATGCAAACTTTCACAAAAGCTATTATTTATTTATTTATTTATTTATTTATTTATTTATTATTAGATTTTTACCCCGCCTTATTGTGCCCGAAGGCACCCAAGGCGGCATTACAATACATATATAAAAACAATATAACAATTCACAATTAAAAACAATTAAAACAGAATTAAACAATACAATCAAAAATTAAGAACACAATTAAAAACAAATTTAAAAACAATATAAAAACAACAAGCCCCGTGGATTATAATAACCAGCCAGCCTGTCAACAGTTAAAAGCTTTTTGGAATAAAAAGGTCTTCAGCCCCCGCCGAAATATAAACAAAGAGGGAGCAGTTCTCAATTCTAAGGGGAGGGTGTTCCAGAGTTGGGGGGCCACCACCGAAAAGGCCCTCTTCCTGGCCGCCACCCCTCTCACTTCTCCTGGTGGCGGCACAGTCAGGCACAGTCTCCCCCCAGATGATCTAAGAGTACGGGTTGGATTATATGGAAGAAGGCGGTCCCTCAAATACCCCGGACCCGAGCCGTAAAGGGCTTTAAAAGTCAAAACTAGCACTTTGAATTGGGCCCGGAACAGAACCGGCAGCCAGTGCAGTCGCCGAAGCAGCGGCTCGACAGAGTCAAACCGACGTGCCCCAGCAACCACCTGAGCCGCCGCGCTCTGTACTAGTTGTAATTTCCGGACCGTCTTCAAAGGCAGCCCCACGTAGAGCACATTGCAATAATCTAATCTAGATGTCACTAGGGCATGGGTCACAGTGGCCAGGTCCGCACAGCTCAGGTACGGCCGCAGCTGGCGGATCAGCCGAAGCTGAGCAAAGGCTCCCCTGGCCACAGCCGCCACCTGGGACTCCAGGTGTAGCTGTGAATCCAGGAGAACCCCCAAGCTGCGAACCTGCTCCTTCAGAGGAAGTGCGACCCCATTCAGAGCAGGACGATAGTCCAATACCCGAGCTGTGGATTTCCGAACCAAAAGCACCTCTGTCTTATCCGGATTTAATTTCAGCTTGTTCGCCCGCATCCAGCCCCCAACCGCCTCCAGACAGCGATCCAGGACCTCAACCGCCTCCTCAGAATCAGGGGGAAAGGAGAGATAAAGTTGGGTGTCATCAGCATATTGATGGCACCCCACTCCAAACCCCCGGATGACCTCTCCCAGCGGTTTCATGTAGATGTTAAACAGCATGGGGGATAAGATGGAACCTTGCGGCACCCCAAACCTGAGAGGTCGGGGTGCCGAACAAGCCTCCCCCAGCACCACCTTCTGGGATCTGTCAGCCAGGAAGGAGTGGAACCACTTCAAAACAGTGCCTCCAAGCCCCAACCCGGCCAGCCGACCCAGAAGGACACCATGGTCAATGGTGTCGAAAGCCGCTGAGAGGTCCAGCAGGACTAACAGGGTCGCACTTCCCCCGTCCATCCCCCGTCATCCACCAGGTCATCCACCAAGGCGACCAAGGCAGTCTCCGTCCCGAACCCCGGCCTGAAGCCAGATTGGAATGGGTCTAGATAATCCGTTTCCTCCAGAACCCTCTGAAGCTGGGATGCCACCACCCGCTCAATCACCTTGCCCAGAAATGGGATATTGGAGACTGGCCGAAAGTTGTTTAAATTTGTGGGATCCAGGGAGGGCTTCTTCAGGAAGGGGCGAACCATCGCCTGCTTCAAAGCAGGCGGGAGCACCCCCTCCCTCAGAGATGAATTCACCACGCTCCCTGTCCACTCGGCCAGCCCTCCCTGGGCAGCTCTAATTAGCCATGCCGGGCAAGGGTCGAGCGGGCAAGCAGCAGGTCTCACACTCCAGAGAATCCTGTCCACATCCTCAGGCTCTACAAGCTGAAAAGAATCCCAAATCATAGGATAGACAGGTTCCCCAGGGACATCACTAGATATGCCCACAGCGGCGCCCAAGTCATGCCGGATCTGATCGACCTTATCTGCAAAGTGTTTTGCGAACTCGTCACAGCGAGCCTCCGTGTGCTCCTCCTTACCAGTAAGAAGGGCAAGATGTAAAAACCTGCGGACCACACGGAAGAGCTCAGCCGGACGGTTCTCTGCAGATGCAATGGTGGCAGAGAGGTGTGCCCTCTTAGCCGCCACCACTGCTCTGGAATAAGCTTTTAATTGGGCCCTAGCCCGTGTCCGGTCAGATTCGGCACGAGTCTTTCGCCACCGACGCTCTAGTCGTCTGCTCTGCCGCTTCATCGTTCGCAGCTCCTCAGAAAACCAAGGAGCCGCTCTGATTCTGCGACTGGGCAGAGGACGCTCAGGAGCGATCTCATCCAGGGCCCTGGCCATCTCCGTATTCCAGAGGTCGACCAGGGCACCGGGTGGGTCTCCAACTCTGGCAACAGGAATAATAACTCAGCAAAAGGCACTTCACAAAACTAGGATCCCTCATGCTTTTCTATTAGGCATTAGGCACCCATCTGAAGGCACCCATTGTTCTCCATGTTTTGAAGTTTTAAATTTAATCCAGAGCAGGGCCTTCCAGAGGAATTTTACTATGGGGGTACAAAGTGTCTTCTCAAAGGGGGAGTGGGTGAAACAGAGTGGAGTGAGGGTGGTGACAGGGGCAGGTAGACCGGGGGGGGGGCGATAGGCATGGGGGAAACATGGTGGGGGGAGGCAAAACAGGGGGAGAGGGTGGCAACAGCCAGAATAGTCTTTGGGGCCCAGAGCTACTGGGTTTCCTTATCCAGAACTCATTTCTACCTGCCTGCATGGCATCAGCAACTAGATACAGTAATATGGCAAACCTAAAACATTTCTCTCTAATGTTCCTTTTAAATATAGGAAACAATGGCAAAAATTAACATCTTCATATTTAGGTTCACATTAGAATAGAAAGTGTCCTGTGTGTGCTAAAACTTACTTCTGCAGCAGCTGTAGTTCCACAGCTGTGTTCCTGAACTCCTACACTCCTTCATGGTTAATGGATGCATGAGCCAAAGAGCTACTGTAGCAGGCGTTTCTTCCAGATTTGACATTATATTAAGGAGTGTCGTCATGTATGCATTCCTTGGCCTGGAACAATATGGCTTACAGCAGCCACAGCAGCTATGTGCCTTGAGTAGCGGTCCCATCAAACCACACAGGCAGCAACATTTTCTGAGAGCTTACTATAGGCATTGGTTTTGTGGGTGCCAGGGGACGGAGGGCACCCACAATAATTGGGGGGGGGGGGCTCAACCCCCAAAGATTGGAGCATCCCCATGCGTGTGCAACCCTTGGCCCAGTTGCACGGGTAAACCTACCTAAATTCTAATTGGCCTCTCCAGTTTGTTATGGTGCTGGAAGGCATACATTCCAACTCCATTTCATTGGCTAATAGGGGCCTTGGATTGGTTTTTATTTCTTGTTAGGTCCCACCTGTTGCATGCGATTGGATGAAGTGATTGGGTTGGGAGGACACAGACAAGACTGTTAACTTATTTGCAGCCAGCCAGCAGCGCTGGAAAAAGCAGTCCTGCTTGTGTGTTGTGGCTAGGAGGGGGCTGGAGGGCTGGCCTGGGGCTTACTTGTTTTCTTTGCAAGAAAGGGTGAGGGAGAGATGGCGAGAGCGACAGGGAGAGCAAGAGATGGCAGGAGTGACAGAGGGCAAAGGCGGGATCATGGTGGGAGTGACAGAGGGAGAGAAAGAGATGGTGGGAACAACAGAGGGTGAGTGAGAGATGGCAGGAGCGACAGGGTGAGTGAGAGACGGTGGTGCGACAGAGGGTAAATGAGAGATGGCGGGAGCGACAAGGCAAGGATGAGATCGCAGGAGCAACAGAAGGCAAGTGAGAGATGGTGGGAGTGATGGAGGGCGAGCGAGAGATTTGAAGGTGCCATTTTACTGCTGTGTGGGCGTGGCTCAGTCAGGAGACGTGGCTAAGTCAGTGTGGCAATGTCAGGAGGCATGGCTGCTTCAGGGTGCATGGCTACCGGCACCCCCAATGTTGAACTCAAGTCGGCTCCCCAGAATCTTACATTTTCCTATCTCACCTAGATAGGAAAGTGTAAGATCTCAGGAAATTTCTGGCCCCCTTCCTCTGGCTCTTGGGCCCCCTTTGTGACCCTAGACCTGGGTACAAATTACCCCTGAAAGCTCTGATCCAGAGAGGTTTTGCTCCTGGCCTCCAATATCTGTGGGTTGTATGCAATATCAGAGTATGCATGCAACTGGGAACTTGGAAAGTTTTTGCTGGTCCAATTTTGCTTGATCTTCTTCAGGCAAGATTTCACCCCATCATATATGACCACACTATTCTTACAGAAAATAAATCGTAGCATCCATTGCCTTTGCTTCTGCAGAATCTGGCCTTATGTAGTTACTGAATGCAGCTTGTATCCATTCCAACTGGAGACAGCAGCAAACTCCTACTCATCCAAGTGAAGACTATTAAAACCTTTATAATTTATGTGCATATCAAAATGGGAGAAAAAGCCCTTGCTTCACCTCACCATTTTTTCCTTTTAAGAATATATAATGTTGTTAAATTGCCATTCTTTCTCTGCAATGTTTTTCTCAGTGTTCCTCACTCTTAAAAAAAATGCATTGACATTGGGTGGCAAGGAGCACGAAGTTGAAATATTTAGGCAAGGAATGTGCTTTCAAGATTAGGCCTAAAAGATGAGCCAAACTAATATAATACTTGGCAGTTGCAACTGCCGCTTCTGTAGCACCATGGGACAAGAGCCCTATGAGGGCCTCTCAATGGCATGCTCTCTTATTTTATTTTTCACATTTTTATACCACCTTCCTCCAAGAAGCTCAGGATGGTGTACATGGTTTGTCAACCCTGTGAGGTAGGTGAGGCTGAGAGATGGTGACTGGCCCAGGGTCACCCAGGAAGCTTCATGGCTAGGCAGGGATTTGAACCTGGATCTTCTAGGTCTAAGCCCAACCCCAAATTACTACACCATCCCGGCTCTCTTATGCTTTGGAAAATACATGCGTGTGTCAGCTACCACCCCATTGCCCCATAATGTACTGGAACCAGGCATCAGATCCTCTTTCCTGCTACCCCCTGCAATTGCCTGATTCCCAGTTAGCTATTCCAACGGCCCACTATTGATGGTGCCCAACTGGGAAAGCTAACTATGCAGAGAACAGGCAGCAGTTCTCCTTCACAGTTTCCTTTATAGCTATGGGTGACTGCATGAAGGAGGTTCTGTGTCTGCTGCTGCCTACTTATAAGCCTCTGTATTGGCTAGATTATTGGGAATTGGTGGGAAGCAGATATACCAGCAAGACAGTAAGCGTCCCCATCAGAGCTGACTAACTGGTATCAATAGTAGAAGTGGCCCTTTACTGCCTTTGGGGTTGGCCAGCATGGACCAGGTCCTACCCATGGAACCACCCCAGATACAGTACTCAGCATAGGTTTTAGAGCAGCGATTTTCAACATTTTTCATCTCATGGGACACTAACAGGACACACTAGATTGTCAAGGCACACTACCAGTTTTTTGAAAATTGACACCGGCTGCTTGTGGGAAGCTCACATTCCCCAATGGCCCTACTAACAAATGAACCTCCTCCAAACTCCCACAGCACACCTGCAGACCATTTGTGGTTGAAATTAGCAGTTTTAAAGCACAATCCTAACAGAGTTAGGCTGGCGCAGTTAGGCCAGCCAAGTTTGGCCAGCACAAAGGACACCATAAAGTATGTTTGGACCACTCCTGGAGTCAGAGAGACCAGCACACAGACCTGCTCCATCCTCCCTGATTCCGAGAGTGGTCCCAGCGCGCTTTACAGTGGCCCTTGTGCCAGCCTAACTCCAGGTTAGGATTGTGCTCTTAAGCGTGCTCCAAATGGTAAACAGATATTATGTGTTATTCTTTCAACAATCCTCTACACTGGGAGGGACAGTATAATTATCTTTGTATATCAGATGGGTGGCTGAGGCTGAGAGTTTAAGACCACCTAGTGAATTCATGGCAGAAATAAAATTCAAACTCAGGACTTTTTTTTAAATAACTCGGTCTTTTAGTCAATGCACAGCTCTCCAGCTAGAATTAGCTTAAATAGCCCTTACATCTTGCCATATTTGTTTTGCTCAACATTCCACTTCTCAAGGCTGACTACTCATCATATCAGAGTTTGACCTTTTAGCAACAGAATTGTCAAAACCCAAATGAGAAGCAGCCAACATGTTCCTCCTCAAATCCATCATTCTATTTGCCAAAACAAAACCATCTATAAGAGGCCCAAATCAGGTTTCTCATGCCAACACTTATGAAAAAAATGGTAAAATACTGGCCCAATTCTGGTGTTTTTATTGTTTTTGTATTAGTACAGGATTTTAAATTGCAAACCAAGTGCAGCTTGACCGAAATTTAAATACAATTAATAAAAATATCAAAAAGTAACTTCCAAAGAAAGAAAAACCCTCACTCAAAGCAAGGTCATTGTCTTGAAGTTGTCAGCAATCTCTTCCTTCTGCTCTTGCAACATCTTGGGCTGCAATCATAAACATGTTTACCTGGAAGTAAATTCTACTGAACTCAGTTGGTTTACTTCTGAACAAATGTGCATAGAACTGCACTACTGGATTTATCCACTGCAATGAAGGACCAACTAATCTTCAGGTTTTTCCTTCTCATTACCTGCAGTGGTGTTCCTGGAAGGGAGCAAAACTAAGTTTTCCAGGATCCTGGCCTCCCTTGCCTTCAGAGCCCTTCCAAGCTGGGGGGGAGGGCTTTGTTCTCTGAGCCGCAAATGGCTCTGAAGGCAAGAGGAAGGGGCCACTTTACACAGGAGTTCAAATTTCTGCAAACCGTAATGTTTTGCCCCCCCCCCCAGGAATGCCACTGATAACCTGGCAGTAGCATTCCTGGTGGTGGGGTGGAGTGCTAAGTTTTGCATGGAGCCTTACTTTCCTAAACTGCTCCTCCCTCCTGCTGTCATAGCTAGTAGGCAATGCGGAGGTGTTGCTTATTATATTGTGCATGGACTGGCTATGAGAGGGAGAAGCAGTTTACACAGCAAAGTAAGGCTGCTTACAAAACCCTGGGCTCCTCTAGGGATACTACTGTTATCTGGACTTCTAACAGGAAGCACAATTCCACACACTCAAAAGGAGACTTTGGGTCTGGATGTACAATCCAAACTCCATAATTTCTTATGTTCTTTCAATCAATCAATCAATCAAGGTACTTATATACCGCTTTTCAACACGGAAGTTCTTTGAACTTTCTTTCTTTCAAATAAGAAAGTTTCTAGCCCATAGTGAAAAGATAGGCAAATGTATGGACAATTGCCTGCTGACATCTCAAGAGAAAGGGTGTGATATGAATTGTAGTATTTTTAAGGATTGGGCCAGGGCTTCAAAATTCTGTATAGTTCCTTATTGCCTCCTAGGACCAGCAATAGCACACTAAATTATGCACGTATTCAAATCTACTAATTTGCATTATGCACATGGGTCACATAATTCAGCTTTTCTTGGTGCAGAATTTTGACTTTTTTTTTCAGTCCAGCATACACACAGCTCCACTAATGAGTTTCACCTGATCAGCCTCCTTAACAGCCAGATCCAATTAGTCCTGTGAACTCTCACAATGACCTTAAGTCCTCTCCAAACACGCACATATATACAAGCCAATCACACCCTAGCTGAGCTAAGGTAACAAGTCATGATCATTGGCATTTTAATTTCAGTATTTAAAAATGTTTCTATGCATGTATATACATGTATAGCTTTGTACAGGGAATCTTACAAAAAATTAATAGATTGCAAAAAAATTCTCAAAGAAATTGCACTATAATTGATTAAAGGAGAAAAATGCAATTGCCTGGTTACAGACCATGTTATTCTTCACATTGGTGGTAAACATGTGACCTGGCAGAGGATGAATGAAGTTGTCGGTTGTAAAGAGAAAAGATGGTGTTGAGGTCAAACGTCAAAGAGGAGTCTGAGGTGGGCAGAGGTTCTTAAGCGGAAGTACATCATTGCATACAAATCTGCCCAGACCCTCAGTATGGGGGGGGGGGGAGAAGAGAAATGTTCTACAGGAGCGATTGGAAAAATCCTATTCACTTTATGCCTTTCGTACAAGATCTATTCTAGAATGCAAAGGGGCCGTTTTCCAGGATAAGGAGGTGGTGGTTTAAGAAAGCCAATTTATTGCAAGAAAACTGCGTTTTATACGGGGTGTACAAGTGAAAGTGGGTGGGCATGAGAAAGGTCGTCAATGCAGATAATGGGAAATAGAGGCCTGAGCGGGGGGGGGGGGGGGGCTAAGGGTGCGGCCAATGCAGGTTCCCGGGCAAACTGTAGCGCCGCGGCCCGTGTAGGGGTGGTGGCGGCGGCTGTTATATGCATGCTGCAGGCAGGCCTTGGCAACGCCAGTTCCCACTCAACACTTCATGCAGTTCTATACAATAAACTAGCGCATTACACGCACCAGGCTAGCCAGGAGTACCATAAAGCCACCACACAGCAGCGAAAGAGAGGGCGGGTGCCGCCGCAGTTCCAAAGACCTGGTTGCAGATGCACGCTGAGCAAGTGGGCGGGGTGCTGGACGCGACTCTGGGCCGAGCAGAAGAAATGGACGCACGCAATTATTTCTCAGTTCCACCACAGGAGCGTCCTTTTAACGCAGGCTTCACACGCCACCTTTCCGGTCGGTGCTAGCTTTGACCTCAACCAGGCGAGGAAAAAAAAAAGATAACAGCAGCCGCGCACCCTATTCCCCTGGTCCCGCCTTTCTCCATGTTCTCATCAGGCATCAGCCATTGGAAGAGCAGTTTCTTCTTGATGGACAAAGAAACCCAGCCAATCAGAGCCTTCTATGGGCACGGCCAGTGGGCGGGGAAGAGACGGGATTTGGATGGAGAAGCTTGAGAAGGTTGCTATGAGCCTAGCTGGGGGCGGGGCGGCAGGAAAGCCAATGGGTGGAGAGGGAGGGTTTCGATGGGTGGGTGAGGCGGCCAGTGAGAAACTTGGTAGCTCTTTTTCCCCACCCCTCTCCTGGGCGGGACAAGAGTGGAGGTGGAGAGTGTTCGGTGTGGCGCTAAAGGCGCCGGGAGCGGGGGCGGGGTGTCTAGTGCGGAGTCGGTTCGAGCGCGCGCTACAGTGAGGCGGCTCCGCACAGGGCGGACGAGCTTGAGCGGTTGGGAGGAGCGCGCACGCTGGATGCAGGTGAGGCGCGTGAATGGCTGAGGGGGGGCGGCCGCGAAGCTTGAGCCGCAGCCCTCGCTCTGTGTCCGGCTCGCCCACCCAGCCCCCCTTATGTCCACCGTTTCCCGCCTTGCCTGGGCGCGCAGCAGGGGTGGGGGCGCAGCAGTCGCGAGGCCTCGGCTGGCCTGGTATCCTCCTGGCCGCTGCTTCCCCCGCCCCCTCCTCCTCTCAGGTTCAGCCCGCTCACCTTTCTCTTCGCAATGTCGCGTGAGGCGCATGAAGCGACTGGTCTCCCCTTCCCTGGGATTGTGTCTCCTGGTGCGAATGCGGTGGTCTCCCTTCCCTTCCTCCGCTTCTTCCTTTCCCACCCCCCCCCCGCCGCCTGCCATGTGATACTCTCCAGTACATGTTTGTTATAATAAGGGCTGCCTGCCTGTCTTGGGGCCGGGTCGCAGAAAGAGCACGTGTCCCTTTGTTTAAGGGGTGTAGATCTTTGGTGGGGACGAAGCGAGAGGATAACTGCATTCGCGTATAACGCAAAAGGGTGTGAAATAATTACGCCCCCCCCCGCGCGTGCCTCCGAAGATTTGGGGCTGGAGGTATTCCCCACTCGCCCTTGTGTGGCTGTCGGCTGTCTTGGGGTATATCATCTGTGGCTCCCACATAATCTGTTGGCACACTAAAATCTAGCCACACGACCATGAGTGATGTCTGTGACCTTTCATCCTCCCCCTTAGTGAGGATTGGAAGTTGCCATCCACCTCTTTTGTCCTTCACCGTAGGTGCTGGTCTGGGCTAGTTCCAAACTTCAAGCTTGCATCAGTTTACGCCCAAGCCGCTGTCCAGTTCACCACAGATAAACAAGTCTTTGTAGATCCTTTGGCATAGTATTATTGTGTCCTTACCAGTGAGACACTTCTTGTAAGCATGTATGTCTGCACAGGCCCCTGTGCTGCTGCTTCCCTCCCATATGCTACCTCTGATCTGCTATCATGTTTTGTTTGTGGATGTGAAATGCAAAGTACAAGGAATGGGTATGGTGGCTTGGAGGATCTGAGTGCCTATGTGGTGAAATGGCCTCAGAGATGGTCAGCCTGATAAAGGATCTCTGGTTGTGAGAGGTTCTCTATGCATCAAACAGCAGAGCTCTTATCTTAGTTGGTGACAAAATAAGCCTGCTTTGCTTTTTCAGATAACCCATTGGGGAGTAAAAAATGGACATAAGATAATTTGTACCCTGGAGGACCTTCATGGTAGTTCCTTATTTGCATTGTACTGGGACTAGATTATGTAGTTCCTCCTTAGGGATGTACCTGGTATATCTGTTTTATGCTGGAGATTTGGTACTCTGACACACAATTGCCTGGATTTGAAAAACAGCTGGAGCTGTACATGGCTTATACGTAAAGAAAGGGGGGGCAATCCAGCAATTTTATAATATGATAGCAAATATATGCAAGTATAGTTTCTTCAAAGAATGTCATTCTTTGTATAGCATCTGGGCACATTCTTTTCTTTCAAAGATGTGCCATCTTTGTTTCAGTCGAATCTGTCTATAGAATCCTTCAAGTAAATGGCTCCTACTATACAGATGGACTTGTATCGGTTCAGGATGCGTCTAGAGCCACCTCATTAATGTGTTTGGGTCCTGCTTTGTGAGCAGTTTTTCTTCAGAATCTCTGGGCCATCTTTACTATGGTTGCTGTAGTCAGCTCTTGGTCTTGAGTTCTTCTGGTCTATAGCAAGTGAGGCAGGCTGCTTCATGGCCCTCTGGTGGATTGAATGACTTCACGCTTGCTTTGCATTTGTTAAGCTTTAGTGACTTATCAGGCTGACATGCTGTCAATGTAGACGCTAGTAATGTAGTTACTGAATGCTCACTTAAAGGTGGATGGGGCGAATGATTTTGGTTAGAACGCATTATTGTTGGAACACGCTATATAGAAATAACTGCTAATCTCAGTTCGTCTTTAAAAATTGGTTCTGAAAATCATTGCACTGTTTCACTTGTAAGCATTGAGGTATTTATGGTTTACCTGTGCATGTTAATACAGCCTATTTCTGTGTGTGAATAGTTTGGTACAAAGTGACTACACAGCACTGATGCTGTGTCTGTACTGCTTTCTGTTCAGTGGTGTGGATGATGCAGGAAATGTTGTGAGTGACAGCATACTATTCAGTGAGTTTTCAGGTTAGTTGTGTGCTTAGCAGCTTATGTAAAATGATGTGGGCAACTTTCAAAATAAAATGTTAATCTTAAGAAAGTGTGGCTTTCTAAAACCAAGTGAATTCAGTGTGAAAAAGGAAGCTTAGCAAACTGCTGAATTGAGGATTCCATGTAGGTGCATGATGCACAGTCAATACTCCCATTCACAGAAGAGGCTAATTTTATTTTCATTTGGTTGACTATTCCTTTTTGCACAAAAGGCTGAATGTAATTGTAGGCACTATATGGAAGAAACAATGTAATACATTATTTCTGCCAAGTTTTAGGTAGTGTACTTTTAACATTGCCAGGCTGTTGGAGTAAATGCCATACTGCCAATAATGTTGCAGTTGTGTGGCTTTGCATAAAGAATTCTATTTGATTAAAACTAGTGTAATTGATTCTATGCTTTGAGGTACTTGGGGAGTTTACGCTGCTTGATGGGATAGCTTATGTCTCAATACATACATTTTTAATATTTAACATATGCACTGAATAAAATTATCTGAAAATATTTTTATGCTTATACATTTCATAACACATAATACAATATATAGCCTTGTGCTTCATTTTGCAATAATATTTATTAATGTGCATTTTATGTCACCGCTACATAAATGCCATTCGTGAATCATGCTGTTCTTTTTAGCTATTTCAGGACTTGTGACCAACAGGTTCAAGTACAGGCACCTTACTTGAACTATTGGTCTAAAGTTTTGATGGTGATTTTGAGAGTGACTGATATCTAAAGAAGGTTAGGGAGATGAAAAGCTGCCAGATCAATGGGGAGACTGCTGTTCTTCCCCTGCAGAGAGAAAAAGAAGGGAACTAGGATTCTAACTTGGGGCAATAGCTGTGTTTTAAGATCTCTGAAATAGTGAGATTGGTAAATGAGCCCAGGGTATTCAGTTATCACTCTTCTTCCCCAGGTGACTTGGGGTGTAGCTTTAGGGGAAAAAAAACAATGTTTAATGAAGTAGGAGCAGGCAACCTGAAGAAAGGGCTAGGACAGTGATGGCAAACCTTTGGGGCTCAGTGTGTCAAAACTTAGGAAAATGCTTAACTTGACTCTGCTGCCGTGTCAACCCCCCTCCCAAACAAAAGAGAAACAATTCTTTATATTCATTTATTTAAACAAAAAATGGACTCCAATCACGTGTGGTGCTATGTATTATATAATGAAACATCAAATAATCACAAAAGTGAAAAATGAGTAAAACAAACTCAGTTTTTGTCAGGTAGTGGTGATTGCTGGTGTGTCACCTTTGACACGTGCATCATAGGTTCGTCATCACTGGGGTAGGAGATATCACATAATAGAATTTCTGTCTAACTACTCCAGAGTAGCCTATATGATGCTGGTGAATGTTGGTGTTCTCAGTCCTTCCCATCTGGAAACCTTTTACCATTCTCCTGGGTATGGTCATGTTCTTTATTTTCCTTGAAGTGATCCTGAGGTAAAGTAGAAAACCAGCCTCTTTCTTCTGTCTTTCAGCATGTCTGAGCTCAGAGCAAATTGTTGATGTTATGCCATCCAGGTGACTCCTTTCAGAACTCAGCCAGCTCAGAATTCACTTGAAAATTTTCTCATGCAATTCGTCTTGTGAATCTGGTTTTGCCTCTTTATAAACTTTCAGAAATATCTGTATTGGAGTCTGGCAAAACCTGCTTTCCCTGCCTTGTGATCCCTAGAAGGCTTTTATGTATATCATATTAATTGTGTCAAGTACCTACAATATTGTTTTTTGGAAGTCAGAAACAAATGCTGGGATCGTGTGACGGAAATGGTTTACTATACCTGTTAATAAGCATCTAATAAGTACACTGAAGATATAGAAGGGTGTCCAGATTATGATGAATTGGCACAGATGTTTGTAGAAATGTAATGTAGCACTAGTTGGGCAGCCCAATCCTAACTTGGGGGGGGAGGAGGAGGCGGCGGCGGCGGCGGTGGCAGGCTGGTTGGCCTGCGCTGCTTCCTTCCCAGGGTAGGACGCAGCTGGAGCTTACTGCAGGGCAAGGAGAAATTTGTCCCCTTGTCTCAGGGTTAGCTCCAAACAGCCTATTGGACCTGTGCCTGCAAAATTGCAGGTGCAAGTCCGAGCTGCCCACAGTGGCCCAGAGATGGGAGTTAGGATCTGTTCCAATGGCCAGATCCTGGCTCCTTGTCCTCCCTGGGTCATCTCCCTCCCACCTTCCCCCATCCCGAACGTGGCCAGCCCAGGGGTTGCCTACCTGCCACCCCTTGCCGCTTGCCTGTGTCAGTGCATCTGGCTGAGCTGACCCAGCCCCTCTTAGGCTGATGCAGACATGCCTAACGGCACATTTGCAACAGCCACTGTGGGCTGATGCAAATGACGTGCATTGGCCCAAGGGCGATCTTGGATTGCGCCCTAAGTCAAAAGTACAAAAACAGTCAACTGTCCAATAGTATATATAGTACATACTTTTCCTTCTTTATATGTACCTAACCTGGTGAAAATCTGGATGAGTATAATTATTACATTAATTTCAGTGGGAAAAATTCTAACTTGTTTGAAAGCCATTCCAGGCTCACCTAAAAATCATCCTATAGCACAAGAAAAAGTTGTGTGGCATGATAAAATAGAATAAATAACATTTAGTAACATTTAGTAACATCAGATAAAGAGATATGGTTGATGGTGGAAATGGTTCAGATTTTCTAGTATCACATAATGAGGTTGAGCACCTCACGCTTTTGTTGCAAACTATGAGGAACTCATCTGTTTTTCCAGTTTCCCATGAGTTCTTCCCCCTTTGATTTTTTAGTACCCCTATTCACAGTAATTTGTAGAAACGCAGCACAAAAACAGACGTACAAGGGAGCATGTAATGCAGATGCCTTGAAAGTGTGGGGACATGTTATTCCTCAGGCAGTAAGTGCCTCTTCTAGAGCCATGCTTGGTCCCCTGAGGGTCTGAAAAGGCAGTTCCCCCAAAGTCTGCAGGAGCATCCCTAAGCAAAGGACCCACTGGACCCCTATCCTACCAGGGAGAGAAGTCCAAAATTTGGTCTCTTGGAACACCTTCTTGGGTACGTGAGGAAAATTCCTCTTTTCCTGTCTCTGGAGCTCAAAGCAATGTGGAGGTGTACCCTTTGGGTTATGTGGGTGGTAGATCTTGCCTTTGGGAGAGACTTGTTCCTCCCCCCCTCCCCTGTTCCCAGAGCTTGTATCAAAAATTGTGATATGGGTAAAAAGGAATGGACAATATGTGCAGTACCTATAAGTTAAAATCTGTATAGTGAGAATACTTATAAAGAGTGTATGTTCAGTGGAAATGACTCAATGTATCAAGACAACAGGGCAAAACACATTTGAATGTAAGTGGACTACAGATTGAGCTGTTGGTGAACAGCATAAACCTGGCATTGCATAAGATAATTTTTCTGCGAAGGTGACGCGACCACCTAATTAGTCTGGTTTCACAGGATACTTTGCTTCCCTAAGCAACACAATTCTACAGAATTTTTCAAATTCTCTTTCAAATGATTTTCAAGATTGTATATCTAATACTAGCTTATATATGGACTTTAACTTTCTAGTGACGCATGAAAGACTAGCATTCTGTGTTCATTGGTTTCTAATAGCCGTGATTTCTGCTTTTGTTTTTTACTAGGTTACAGTTATCACGTATTTCTGTTATGATGGCACAGAGGACAGGACAGGAGGACCCGGAGAGATACCTCTTTGTGGACAGGGCAGTAATCTACAATCCTGCTACACAGGCTGACTGGACTGCTAAAAAACTAGTGTGGATTCCTTCAGAGCGTCATGGCTTTGAAGCTGCCAGCATCAAAGAAGAAAGGGGAGATGAAGTGCTGGTTGAACTGGCTGAGAATGGAAAGAAAGCAGTAGTCAACAAAGATGATATTCAGAAGATGAACCCTCCCAAGTTTTCGAAAGTAGAAGACATGGCAGAATTAACCTGCTTGAATGAAGCCTCTGTTCTGCATAATTTGAAGGACAGATACTACTCTGGGCTCATTTATGTAAGTAGTAATTATTTGACTGACCTTTATTAGACTATGTAGTAGCCACCAAATCTCCCATTGGTTAAATGTGATAATGGACATGGCTCTGTAGCAATGGTTCCCAATCTTTGCCATGGTGTGACCTACCTTGTCCAGTATAATGCTCCTGGTGGTGCTGGGAAGGCCCCAGCGGCCTCTTCTGAGTCATCCTGGGCCAGCAACCCATTCTCCAGGCCTCAGAATGGCCTACAGAAGCTCCTGAGAGTTACTTGAGTTTGCCTCTGAAAAGTGGAAGTTGACTTCCAAAAATGGAAGTAAATTTTGAGAGGCTTCTGCAGGCCATTCTGAGGCCTTCAGAAACCTGTACAGTGGTCACTTGACCCAGTGCAACCCAGAAGAGGCCTTTCCATGCCTCCAGAATATCTGGAGTCAAATGGAGGCAAGGGAAAGTGGGAGGGCTCAGGTCATGACCCACCTGTCATGGGCTTGTAAACCACCTGTGAGATGCAATCCACACTTCAGGAAACTCTGCTGTTTGCCAGATTGCCAGAAAGCCTTCTTGAGTGACACTTAAAAATGTAAACTCTCTTGTCACTTCTGGTAATCATTACTAACGCATCTTACTTACTCTTTTGGTGGACTCTGGTATGTGAGGTATTTGATATATGACTTCAGTTTCCTATGGACTTCAGTATCCTGTGGAGGTTTGTGTGAAGACGTTTGAGTAGTTAATAATGTTCCAAGAAGGTAGTGATGAGCAGCTGTTCTTGGGGCTTCGTGTACTACGATGTGTTCTTGGGGCACACTGTGCTATTTTGCTATGGTTCCCTCTTGTTCTTGCCCCCCCCCCCAATCCGTATCAGCTTAATGGTTGCATTCAGACATAATGGGAAACCGTAGTTTTCTGGTACAATGATTAACCTCTGATTGCTGCAGACTCATGCAATTCCCTTCCTGCTCATGCATAGAAGGAAGAGAGTGAGCTTTTGATCTGAACTAATGCACATTTCTGCATTATGTACAAGTGTGAGGAATAATAGTTTAGTTCAAACACAGCTGTTAAAACGAATGAAGACTTAAAGCTGTGGGTTCAGGTCTAATTTGTTAAACTCTGGACTGTCTTTTCATTCAGTAATGTTTGTAGTTAAAACTAAAATGCAAAGCTTTCACTTTCAAAAGCTTTCAAGTTGGGTGTAGTGGGGAAGTGCAAAAGCCTGAAGCTTGTTCTTGTAGCAGGAAAATAGTTTCCTTTTGCTTTTGAATGTACCCAGTGTATTTTGAGGTTGGATCATCCAGGCAAGTAGTGTTTGGTGCTTCTGTCAAGCTGGTGACACAGGAATGCATGCATATACAGGTGGGCCCGCATTATATGCGGGTTTGACCTCCGAGGTACAGCTCTGGTTGCATTTGGAGAGTTTAGAAGCCCCAAAGTGTTCAGAGGGTTTAGAAACAGACATTCATTGGGAAGTGGGTGGGAATGGAATCCAGCGGATAATATGGGCCTGTTATACTAATCTTTCTAGATACTGTATATATCCCAAACTACAACCTGCATATGTACTTTTTAAGTGTTGATCCAGGGTAGATTGCTGAATGTGAGTGACCCAACTAAAACTGAACTACAAAATGCTAATGGTGATAGGTGACAAATCCTGTGATCTTGAATAGGGCTGAGTGTCCTCCCCACTGTCCCCAGTTCTTCAGGTTGAAGCAGTGGTTGCCAACCTTTTTTTTGGCTATGCCCCACCTAAGCATCTCTAAAATCGTAATGCCCCCTTCCCTGTGACATATAATTCTTATTCAAAACATGAACTCCTATTCACGTGGAGGAAGCCTAAAAGGCCATTAACTTGGTTTAAACAAGGTTCCAAAGAACATGGCATCCATGAAAGAGAAAAATAAAAGAACAAAAGGACAGTTGAAATACTTAGGAAGAAATCACAAAGAAATTGTTTAAAATTAATATGAAGTGATATGAAAAAACAGCAAATAAAATTTCAAAACATAATACTGAAATGCATACATATAAAATAATTTTAATGAAAGCTTTTTCTGTAATACTTTAAGTAGACTACAGTTAGTGAGATCCATGTGCTTGATGCCTGCTCAAAGAGATTTTATATTAGGCACCAATTTAGTTAGCTTCAGTCTCCTTGTTTAGTGATATCCAGCTGATTTTTCTTGCCCATCATAATAGGAGCACCATCTGCAGCACAAGATGTTATGTCTTCCACTGATATATTATTGACATCTAAGCCATTTTTTAGCTTATTGTATATATCAGTAGCAGTAGTGGTGCTCACGAACGATTTGCAGAATAACATTTCTTCAGTAAATTCACCTTTATCAATATATCTTACATAGGTCACTGTTAATAGCTCATTTTCGAATTGCTACCCTTAAAAATAAAATTGCCCCCCTGTGGGACATGTGCCCCATGTTGGGAACCACTGGGTTGAAGTCTTGGTATGCAAATGAATTCACAGCTATGCTTGGAAGCCTAGTTTACATAGTGGTTGGGGTGAATTCTACTCTATGAGATGTTTTGCACCCTGTGGTGTCAGTGAACTGTCTTGAGAAAGCAAACAACTATATATTCCAAAGGTTCAACAAAATCCAATTGGGTGAATATGCAAATGTTTTACAATTGGAGACAATGCTGTCCATAATAGCCAAACCATTAAGTCACTTTGGACTTAGATATGTTTTGAAAGATGTATACCATAGATGCGACAGCACAGAACAGCTTACCTTAGGATAGGTATAGGTTCCATTCTCTACAAAAGCAAGGAGCGCAGATAGAGAGATAGATAATATGTATTGGCCAAGTATGAATGCCATACTTGGAATTTGGTATCGGCTAAATGGCTACATACATACAACACTAACTCATACATAATAGACAATAAATATACAGAAGAACAGATAAGGACATTCAATTCAAATTAGAACCCAGCCTCAATAATTACACAAAAGTCACCTCAGCATAATTATAAATTCAGCAATTTAATGGCATAAGGGAAAAAAAAACTATCGTGCCTAGATGTCTTAGTGTACAGAGACCTATATTGGCGTCCAGAAGGAAGAAGATAAAACAGGTTGTGTCCAGGATGAAGAGGATCTGCAGCAATACTCTCTGCTCTTTTCTTAACCCGAGCAGTATATACATTCTCCACAGAGGGCAGGCTAACTCCAATTATTTTTTCAGCCGTTCTTACTGTCCTTTGAAGCCTTTTCTTATCCAGTTTGGTAAACCAGACAGTTATAGAGTTGCAGAGGACAGATTCAATAATACCTCTATAAAAATCTGTCTTGCTATACTACCTGTCAATATCAAAACTTAAAATAATTGCCAAATACAGTCAATCCTCTTTATCTGTGACCTCACTTTTCTGCGAGGGGCAGAATTGCTACTTTCCTAATTATCTGCACCTCTGTCTTTGTTATCCACTATGCAAAAAATCTTCCAAATGCTGCAGGGACCTTCAGAATGACCCCTGAGACCAGCAGTGGCACCTTTAAAATGCGCAGCAGAAGCATCCACCAGCCATGTTTAAGAGATCTATGCTGGTTGCAGGTGCCATTCTGAAGATCCTTGTAGCCTCTGGAGGGTTTCTGCAGAATTCAGTGATCTTTTGGCACCTCTTGCTGTACTCTGCCAACTTCCTGCATGTCTCTGCTGGCTTCTTCTGATGGCAGATAAGATACCCCTTGCATCTAACCCTATTGAGCCCATAGGATCAATGATTCATTATCTGCTAATTCGCTATCTGTGCTAGGAACTTAACTATAGCGGATAATGAGGATTGACTGTATCAGAGTTGTACTTATGAAGCTAGCTCTATGGTAGCAAAATTGTCTTGAGAAAATTCCTTGGTGCATCATTACCAGAGTCCCTATTGCTACGCCCCCTACCAAATTCTGTACCATGTTTGGTGACTGAGACATTGGTTTAGTATGACACTTGGTTGTATTGATATGCTAGTACAGTAGTCTTTTGTGCTTCATCTTCAAGTCATATTGAAAACTTAGGGCATAGTCCTAACAACCTTCCTGAGTTAAGGGAACAAACATTTGCTTCCCTTGAGGTAGTCTCTCTGACTACTCCACTGCAGGTTGCAGCACATGCCCCATTGGCTCAGGTATGTCAGTACTGGAAAGTAACCTTTAGTGACTTCCCGTGTTGGCCCATACATTGAACTCCTTAATCAGGTTGTGGATCACAGCACATCGTTTTTCCATTTGCACGTACCAAGAGGCCATAATTCTTAAATACACTCATTTCAGTAGTGAATGTTTTTTTCTCCCTTGCTCTTTCAATAAAGGGGTTTTAGGAAAGAATGCATTCAGAAATTTAGCAAGTTCACTCTTAGCAGTTTGGGAAGTTATCATTGAACAGGTCAAATGCTTATTGCTTCAAGTATTTCCAGGAAAGTGGCTGCATGGTGGTAGAAACAGACATGGTATGTTCCCATTTGTTGTTGTAAGTTTGGAAACATACTGCTGACTTCACACAAATTATTCTCAGAAAGTGACAGTTGTAACCAAGAGTACACTGGTCTGTTTTCTCCTGTTTCATGCCTGGGAATGCATGTACATTCTTATAAAGGAAGCATAATCGTCTATGACAGTGTTTCCCATACTCAATCTACCCGAGGATTGCAACCTGTTGGTGGATTGTGAAACTGACAAACTGATAGCTGACAAGGAAAATGTACTGAGCCCTATATAAAGTGAAACCAGAAGTCCAGGACTTGGGTATTGGACTGTTGTCCTGTTCTGAATGGGGTTGCACTCCCACTGAAGGAACAGGTCTGCAGCTTGGAAGTTCTCCTGGATCCACAGCTGCTCCTGGAGTCCCATGTGGTGGTTGTGGCTAGGGGACCCATGCAATAGTGACATCTAGATTAGATTATTGTAACATGGAGCTGCCTCTGAAGACGGTCCAGAAACTGCAATCAGTGCAGAATGTCGCCGTCCGTATGGTTGCTGGAGCACATTGGTTCAGCTTAGTCAGGCCATTGCTTTGGTGACTACACTGTTTGCTGATTCATTTCTAGTCATTTCTGGGCTGAACTCAAGGTGCTAGTCTTGGTTTTTAAAGCCCTTTACGACTTGGGTCCAGGGTATTGAGGGACCGTCTTCTTCCATACAATCCTACCTATCTGCTCAGGTCACTGGGGGGGGGGGGGCTTTCTGACTGTCTGCAACCAGTAGGGGTGAAGGGGATGGCGGCCAGGAATAGGGCCTTCTTGGTGGTGGCTATTTAGTTATGGAATGCCTTCCCCTTGGAATTAAGAACTGCTCCCTCACTGGAGACGTTTCAGCCGGGCCTTAAAACTTTTTTATTTTGAAAGGCGTTTGAGTGAATGGTTGGCTGGCATCTTTAATAAAATGATTTTAATGTTGGTGCTCCTGGGTTCTGTGCTGTTTTTATGATGCTGTATTTTAACGTTCGTTTTTAAGACATTGTTTTTAACTTTGTAAGCTGCTTTGTGTCTCCTTTACTGGGGAAGAAGGCGGGGCAAAAAACGTTTAAATAAAGTGAGCTGTGTAGATGTTTACTCATGAGTAGGTGACTATGCCTAAGACAGCTTTAAAGGGAAGGCTGAGAGGAATGTGGTACCACTGGAATGATCCTGATCTGATGAATGCAGGCTCCCAAAAACACTAAAGAATGAAGTCCCCTCCCTCCAAGCTGACCAGGAAAATGAGCCTATGAAAAGCAAAACTCAGCCACAGGGGTGCGTTTACTCATGAGAAGACCAATATGCCTCTGCTCCTATAGAAGGCCAGGCAAAGGGGAATCCACAGCCATCAGAATGGTCCTGATCTGATGAATGTGGAGCTCAAACACTCCGGGAGGCACCCCCTAACATAGTAAAAAGGGATAAAAACAGGCTTGAGCAGCTAGTCAGGTGAAGCTCTTTTCTGCCTTGCAAAGCTAGGCAAGGGAACCTAGGCAAGGGAACCTGATAGAGCAGTGGTTCCCAAACTGGTGGGTCACAGCTCATCAGGGGAACCAGAAGCAGGGCATTCCCTTCTACGGGGAGTGGCCCTGCAGTGATGGCAGTGCCTCCACAAAGATTGTGGTGCCACTGTGGCCAAGGGGCTTTTTACCATACCTGGGAGGCAGCACTGGCCTCCTGGGGGTGTGTGTGTGTGTGGGGGGGGAGTCCATGGACACTTCCACAGGGGTCCCCCAGACTCAGAATGTCAAAAATTAGCTATCATCACCCACTTCCGATTTGTGATTATGAAACTGGATGTGGGTTGTGATCACTATTTTTAGGCGTTCTGAAGCTTGGGGAATCTTGTGGAGGTGTCTGCAGGCTTTCTACATCTTCCAGGAAGCTGGTGTTACCCCTGGTCAGTACAAAAAACATTTTTGTCCCTTTGCCCTGCAAATACTTACTACTCCCCAGTAGAAGTTTAGGAACCGATGTGATAGTGTCATTTTAAAAAAATGCATCCTGGTGCTAAAAAGTTTGGGAACCACTTGTCTAAGTCCTCAATCTTATCTCTTGCTACCAGTGCTGATGCAGCCGCATCAAAAAGGTGCACACTGTTTCTGGTGGACAAGGCGGGGGGAGTGATCCAAGAACAAATGGGAAGTAAGTAAAATTTATGTACCTTTGCATAAGCCCTGGATCCTCCTATGGGTCTCCTTGGTCATTTAAAATCTATTTTCATGGTGTATGTCCTTGGAGAGAGAAAGGGTGGGAAGACATAAAATGGAAGGAATAAGATCAAGCGTGTGCCATTGCTGCTGGATCTACCCCTCCTGCCTCCTCCCTGCCTCTGGTTCCTCCCTCTTCCCATCCATAGCCTGCCCCTGCTGCAGACTAACTGCCAACAGGGGCTCTAGGCAGTCTGTTGCTGTGTGGCTAGCATCACTTCCTGTATCAGGCAGTGGCCTGGATGCATGCTATATAGTGCCATTTTATTCTGCTGTAGGACTAGTGCAATCAGATCATAGGATTTGGGTTTCTACCCAATTGATTACACTTCTCTGAATCGGTCTAAGTTTTTAAAGTGTTTGCTACCCTTGTGAATTTGCTAAACCAACTGGACAATGACTAAAGTACACTGGTACAGTGGTAGTGTGTTGCCATACATTTGGATCAGTAGGCAACTTGCAGAACAATAGTTTTAAAGTTCCTTGAGTCTTATTGTCAGGATTTTATTTTTATCAGTGTGATTTGCTTTTCTTAATGTTTGACTTCATGTTCAAAGCTTGTTCATTTATTTATATTAATCAGACTTGTCCATGTATGAGCCTTGCAAAGTGTGAAAGACTCCCCTGAGATGGCACTGAGAAAGGTGTTAGAGAAGCTTTTGTTTACTAGCTTTTTTCGGTTGGGAGTGTATACCCTCTATAATCTTGTTGATACTGTTGTGGGTTGTTGGTGGGAACTTAATAGTGATGGGATTTTATGGCTCTCTTCTTATCAATCCATGTGTCTTGCTCCTTCAATTTTAATTGGGGAAATTTCACCATAAGTCAGAAAGCTTTACCAACAAAACTATATCCTCTTGGTTGGATCAGAATAGATTAGACTGAACATAGGTAAGTCCTGAGAATCTGGGTCTCTACCCAGTAGTTGAAGGATGACTTGCAGTGGAGAAGTAGCCAGGGGCTGCTGAATCTTTCTCCCATTTCCTATTCTAGATGTTTGTCTGCTGCATAACTGTGAAAATCAGCTACAGTGTGGAAAACAGTAGTACAGCCCAGAATGCAGTTAAACAATCCTGAGTTTCCTGCTGCAAATTGCTACCCCACCACTTGCCTTGCCCTGACCTATCTACAGCTGTATTGCTGAGAACTCATACACCTTGATCTGTATCTCAATGTGATGTTCTAGCCCAGAGATGGTGAACCTTCTGGGCTTGGTATGCCAAAAATTTGGAAAATTCTTGACTTTGCTGGTGTGTACTCCCATCCCAGAACAACAGGGAAACAGTTCTTTACATATTGGAACACAGTGCTCTTATGAGCAGTGGGATTTTTTCCTTAATCAGGGAGGAGCTGTGCTCTCCCAAATACCCAACTCCTTCATTGATTCACCCATCTCCTTCATTGATTCACATAAATAACAATGACTGGGTCAAATTAGGGGTCAAAAATACCAGTGGAATAAACAAGATCAGCAGAATCGGACCCTTCCCCCTTTTACTCTCTGCTGTGCTAGATCTTGGGTGATTATTGCAGGGGCAGTGGTTGGACTTACTCAGCATCAGAGGCTATGTCATTCTGCTGGTGATGGTTGCTTCTGTACCACATGCTGTGCACAGAAAGAGTGTCACTCTCTACCTCCTCACGCCACTTTCACCCTGTTCCTTTGCTGCTGCTGGGAACCGAAAGAGCACTGCCTGCCCAGCTCCTCTCTGCTGCAGCTCATTGCTTCAAATGCTCTGCTTCACATGCTTGTGTAAATGAGCTTGCGGATTGTTTCTGGCACTTTCTCCAGGAGGAATGCAATGCACAGACCAGGCTGCTCCTGCAGGGCTGCTAGTCTGCATGCACTGACTGGCTGCCATGCTTGGCATATCACTCAAAGCATCTTCAAGTGTCAGCAGTGACACGCGTGCCATGGATTTGTCATCACCATAGGTCTCCAATGTATGGCCCAGGGGCTAGATCCAGCCCCCAGAACCCCCTGTCAGACCTGCACTGACCCTTTGGACTATGGCTACTCTCCTGCTCAACCTTTCAAGTATGGGCCCAAATGCCAACTTTGTGGTGCAGGTGCGAGGCTTGCAAACTGGGGCTTTAAGAGCTCTTGCGAGGCCTGCTGAGCTCTCCCAAGCACCATATCTGCAAGTAACACCTCCAGCAATTACTGAGACCCACAGCCAGGATGAAGAGAGAGTGGTGGAACACATGTCAAGGTGTGTGGAGCTGAAGGGGGATGTGTGAGAGGCCATCTCCTCCCCCTCCTTTCCATCAGTAGTCTAGACTGGCCTGAGCCGAGGAGAGGAGGCACAGATCCAGCATGGTCAGTGCCTCTCCGTAGCAGGGACTGCTTGAGTAAAGGTTTCTGGGCTCCTATCCTGACCTTCCCATCCTCTGCTCTGCCATAACTTCCCTGAATCCCAAAGAAACTTGGGCCTCCTGAAGCACTGCCACCACTGCCATTAAATATTAAGGAACCTGTCTTATCTGCAGTGTTCATATTCTACTTTTCTTATTCCTAACGGGTAACTCAAAATGGCTTACAGAAAATAACCTAAAATTTTTAAGTACTTGAATACATGTTTTAATATTGTATTAGATACATAATACAAAAACACCATAATTCATAGCTCACCAAACGACTGTTATATATACTTGTGTACAAGTCGATCTCATGGATAAGTCAAGGGCAAGTTTTAAGCAAGAAAATCATGGAATTTGCTATGATCCTTGGATAAGTTGAGGGTAAAACATAGGGATATATGTAATTCTTTGGATCATTTTGTCTGATTTTACCTGATGCCAGCTCCAGAGAAATGACCAACCAGTAATTGTTACCTAAGAACTGTACAGTTTACTTATTGAAGGGATTTAAAAAAATAAAATTGAAGGTGCATTTTTATTTAACACAGAATACTTAAACAAGCCTGTGAGCCAGAAAGTGCCTTTCTTGTTGCTATAGCCTAAGAAATGTTTAAAGTAGCTCTAAATGTCTTCTGGAAATCCTTCCATAGTCTGGAAATATTCTGATTCTTTATCAGCGACTCCAAATAAATGGTGAGCAAAAAATTAGTCGATATAGGAGACTAGCTCTCTTCCTTATCTGCTTTGTCTGCTAGAAAGATTTTTCAAAGTGGTCCCAGGAATGAGCAGGAGAATATGAAGTGCTAGAATAGGAGGCTGCTTTGTCTACTGTCTGCTGCCTGCCTGAAGCAAAAAGCACTAAGCCAACCTTCTCACTATCAAGCAAGCAGTACCAGTCTCCCCTCCTCTTTCAGGTAGTGTCCTGTTTTCCCTCTACCTGCTTCTCAGCCCAATTCCCCCATTCATGCCACTCCTGCTTGAAGCTGAGAAGGCCTTACCAACTTTGGCAATGCATGGTCTTTTGCATGTGTTCAGTAGCCCCCATTTGTAACCTTCCCCCAAAGACCTGTTTGGAGTCTTTCCTGGAAGTATAGGGCAAAGCAGGACCCTAAAAGCAACATGGGGAAGGGGGTTCATAGGCCTGTTCTGCAGCCTGCTTTGCTTTACGAGAGGTCTAGGGCTTTGCTCTGCCCACCATATGACTCCATGCATTTACCATATTAACCTGTATAGAAGCTGACTTCAGATTTTTCTGGGCAATTTTAAGGCATAATTTGTTTTGACATACACTGGTAAAAGGTAAAGGTAAAAACAGCATGTAGGCAGCAGCAATTAGTCATGGCTTATATCATGAAGAAGTCTATAAAATCGTAATAAAACCCAGACAGCTAACGAAAAGCCAATTTGAACTATGTTTTGATATCCTCCTGGAATACTATCAAGGATGAGGCAGTTCACAAAATCTCAGGAAGGGCACTCCACAACCTAGGTGCTGTCACTGAGGAAGCCCTTCCTCTAGCCATCAGCCCCCTCTTCTCCGAGGGGCAGCAACACTCATGGGCTCTTTCATGACTGAAGTGGTGAGGTTGGATTGTGTATGTGTATGGGGGAAAGCCGTCCTTCAGCAAACCTGGTCTTAAGCCATAAAGGCCTTTAAAGGTAAGTACCAGCACTTTGAATTGGGCATGCGAATGAATCAGCAACCTGTGATAATATCATGACATGAATTCATGCTTAAGATGTGTACTGTTTTGTGATTCTGCTCAGTTTGTCAGTTTCAAAGAAGAGGATGCAGAGCTGATGGGTCAAAATCCAAACATGCGTGTTACTGGCAATTCCCTTTATCACTGTTACTCCTTCTCCACAGTGTTTTTTGTGTTTGCAACTGGAGATTGTCATGGGCATCTCTTTGAGAACTAGCATTAGCTCAGGGGCTGCTTATTGCTGATTCTTATTTTACATACAAAAAAACCAAACCCATTACATTTCCAACTTATAATTAACTTTCTAGTACTGTTCAAGTTCTCTCACAGTTTTCTGTTACTCCATAGTGGTTTATGTATGAATGTATAGTGAGCGCAGTTAATCAACTGTGTTTCCCTCTTCTGTAGACATACTCTGGACTCTTCTGTGTAGTCATAAATCCTTATAAGAACCTCCCGATTTATTCTGAGAACATCATTGAGATGTACAGAGGAAAGAAACGCCATGAAATGCCTCCACACATATATGCAATATCTGAATCAGCGTATAGATGCATGTTACAAGGTAAGACTTGTATGTTATATATAGTGTTCATTGTGCAGTATGTTTCAGACTTGGTAGTAAATATATAAAGAATAGATGGTTTAAGGTAAGATGGTAGAAAATCTAATGAAGGATAAAATATTGAAATGCATGGAACATGTTTTGCTAAGGGAGCATCAGCATGGCTTCTGTAAGGGTGAATCTTGCCTTGCAAATCTTCTAAGTTATTTGAAAAAGGTAAACAGGTGTCTGGTGAACCTACTACTATATATTTGGACTTTCAGAATGTGTTTGACACTGTCAAAGACTTCTGAGAACTCCATAGTCAGGGAATAAGAGGGTTGATCCTCATATGGATTACGATCTGGAAACAAAATAGGTATAAATGGGCAGTTTCACACTGGAGAGAGGTAAAAAGCATTGTTCTCAAAGGATTAGTCCAGTGTTTTTCAGTTTGTTTATAAAGGACGTGGAGTTGGTGATAAGCACTGAGGTGACCAGGTTTACATATGACAGTGTGGCGAAATCTAGAGAAGATAGTGAAGAGCTCCAGATTGAGCTCTCCAAATTAGGAGAGTGGGCAGCAAAAAGGCATATTCTCTTCAATGTAAGTGTAATGTGAAGTACATTGGGTCAAGAAATCAAAATTTCTCATACACCTTTGCCTTTATCAGAGATGTAGCCCAGTCACTGAGCCTGAGGTAGTGGCCCTAGGACTCAGTTCGTGAGTCATAGCCTGTGCCTGTCGTGACTTGACCCTGAGCCACTTTAGACTAGTTGAGTCATTTCAAAAAATGAGTGAAGTTGTTGAGCTAAAAATACAAGCCCTTGGGCCACCAGTCCTACCTCTTGGAACCACCTGCACTTCTCTTACCTTATCTGCTGCTGAATGCTGGCTTCCAAATCACCCATGAGGTCTTTCAGGGCAGCGCAGAAGTAGAAAACAAAAAAGCACACGCACTAGAGTCTTGACTTGAATCTATACAAGTCATGACTCTGTTCCCAGTCACTGCCACAAGTCACGTGTCATGCCTGAGTCATTAGCCACATGATAGTTAACATGAATTGTAAAAAAAGAATAGGTATTTTGGGAACTTGAGTCTTCAGAACTTGAGTGCCCATCCCTGCTCTTTATACAAACCTAATCTGTTTCTGATCACTCCCCTTATAGTGAAAATCTGGATAACAAATACAATTATTTATTTATTTATTTAATTTAATGTATTTTATACCACCTTTCTCCAGATTTCACTAAGACTCAAGGCGGTTTACATGGGCAGGCTGTTCATAAATCCCATTTTTTTTCAATTGGGGTTTTTACAATTATTGTTCTTTGTACCATTCACAGAACCCTCAATTTCTTAAGATGTTTCCCTTTCAATGTGTGGTCATGATCCTGGCTGCACTCTTGCACCTTCTGAGCCTTCACAGTCCACCACAGATCATACCTTGGCCAGTTCGTTTTGTCAGCTGAGTCCTCCACACTCTTCCCATTCCTCCACAAGCTTTGTCAGTGACTTCCGGTCTCCCATCCAAGGCCAATCCAAGGCTGATCCTGCTTAGCATCTTCATTAATTTCAGTGGGAAGAATTCCAACTTGTTCCAAAGCCATTCCAAGCTCACCTAAAAATCACCCTGTAGCATAAGGAAAAAGTTGT
This sequence comes from Lerista edwardsae, assembly GCA_029204185.1. Taxonomy (NCBI): domain Eukaryota; kingdom Metazoa; phylum Chordata; class Lepidosauria; order Squamata; family Scincidae; genus Lerista; species Lerista edwardsae. Next base: position 984,732 of record JAJKFI010000120.1, read on the forward strand.
ATGGCATGATGAAATAGGATAGATAACATTATACAGCATAAAATAAAGTATTATAGTTGACAATGAAAACGTTTTAGATGTTAGCATCACATAATGAGGTTGAGCACCTCAAGCTTTAGTTGCAAACTGCGCAACTCCCTTATCTGTTTTTCCATTTTCTCATTTGTTTCATCCTGTTTTTTAGGACTCCTATTCATAATAGTTGTAGAAAAGCAGCACAAAAACAGATGTACTGTTCAAAGGAGCATGTAATGCAGATGCCTTGAAACATGGGGACTACACATCAGGCACTGGCATCTTTTCCAGAGCGATGCTTGGTCCTCTGAGGGTCTGAAAGGGCACTTTCCCTAAAACCTGCAGGAGCATATCTAAGAAAGGGAACCCATCTGAACCCCTGTCCTACCAGGGAGAAAAATCCAAAATTTGATTCAACTCTTGCAACACCTTCTTGCTATGCGAGGGAAATTCTTCCTCTTCCGTCTCCTGAGCTCAAAGTGATATGGAGGTATACCCATTGGGTAAAATGGGAAGTAGATCTTGTTTTTGCAAGAGACTTGGTTTCTCCCCATGCCCATCCCTGGAGCTTATATCAAAAACCTTGGTATGGATAAAGAGGGATGGACTTTGTATGCATAGTATGTATATGTAAAAATAGGTATCTTCCCTAATCCCAAGGAGACCTCCAGCTGTTTCTCTTGCCCCACAGGATATAGCATTGCCCATTTAGGTGCCACTGTACAGTGGGGTGGGCAAGCAGTATAGGATGGGGCAGTAAATATGGAGCTGGGAGTCATCTTTCTATTCACACAATACACTTTCACCTCCTTATGGCTGCTGCTTCCCTTTTGTTCTTCGGGTTTGTTTCTAGATTTTCTCAGCAGTGTAGTAGCTGTCACAACCAGTGAATGGTTAAATTGTCTTAGAACCTTAAGACATTGTTGGTCAATTTCAGAATGTTAAATTTTAGAATCCTTTCATTTTCTGATTTTTCGATACAAATTTAGAAACAATTTTTGGACAATGGGCTTAGATAATTTTCCTCTGTGATTACCTTGTCAAATGAAGAAAGATCTAAAGCAGGGGTGTCCAACCTTTTAGATTCCCTGGGCCAGATTGGAAGAAGATGAGTTGGTTTGGGCCGCACATAAACACTAACAATAGCTGATCATCCAAAAAACCATAGAAAACATAGTTGACATATTAACACCCAAATGACTAAGAGTGAAAAGAGCAAGAGGAAGCATTTCTCTTTATGCAATTATTCCAAAATCCAGACACCTTTAAGCACTCTAGATAAGAGATAATCAATCTGTATAAACAAAAAGAACAGGTGTACTGTAGTACACACAGAGAGAGGGGGGGCAAGGAGGGCTCTATCATACCACCTTCATATTTTGTCAGTCCCCTGGGGCTCACCGGCTAAGCTGCAGCTTGATAATCCATGCTCATTTTAAATTTCTCCGCATTGCATAACATGAGGCAGCTTCACCAACCCATTTCCACACACACCAAATTCTGTGATTCACTCCCCCCCCCCCAAACATGCTAGTAAAAGTGAAGAGCAGCTAAGGGAGGAATGATTGGGAGAAGTCACACAGCTGCCTCAACATTCATTTTTTCAAAATGAATTGAAAAAGTCTTGGGTGGAGCAGAGAGCAAAACTGATTTGCACAGGAAGAATCAGTGTGCTACAAAGCTCCCATATAAGTGATTGGAATGAGACAATCTATAATCCTGGTTCATAAGCACAACGTGGTTTACACTCCAGCGTAATCTTGCATGTGGCTAGCACTGCCTTCTCACTCGCTAGCCCCCCCTTCCCCTGTTGTCCTGTCTCAAACAGGTGAACAACTCACGCTCACCACCCATGGTCTAGCAAAGAAGGGAAGAAAGAAAACGACCTTTCCGAGAGTTTATATAGCGAGGCAACTGATCCCCCGAGAACTAGATTGCGGCGCGTGTATGCGGTAGCTTGCATTGAAACTGGAAGGGGGCGGGAATGGATGGATAATTGAATGAATGGTTTCCTACAGAGCGAATTGGTGATAAGAAAAAGTGCACATGGGAGCTCGCATTGCAGAGAGTGGAGGAAAGCAACATTGGTGTGGCCTGGAGTTGCGAGGAGTGAAAGCTCAGCCCTAAAGTGGAGACACGCAGTGGCCACGGCAGTGCTTTTTGTCCGCAGGGTGTATTGTCTCATGTGTGTGTGTGTGTGTGTGTCCCTCCAAAATATAAGCTGGCAGTTCGTGCTCTTTTAAATTCCGTCTTCTTATGGGAAATAAATGTGCAATAAATAAATATTTTTGAAAGATATAAAATACATTACTCTGCAAACACGCTCTCCTATAAGGGGTGCGCTGGCGGTGGAGATCCTATTCTCAGCCTTGCGGTTCAAGCCAGTGCGGAGGTTGCTGCAGTTTGGCCGGCGAAGGAGGGAGAGACTCCCAAAAATGGAGGGGGGGGAGAGAGTGTGTGTCTGTGTGTGTGTGTGTATGTGCGTGTGCGCGCGCAGGGGAAGACCCAGGTGGAGAAGGACCGGAGGAACTGGCTTGCTTTGGAGGTGCATGAGCAGGAGACGAGGAAGGAAAGAAAGGCATTGGAAGGAATGGCTTGGAAGAGAGCTGCGGCAGGAGGGGTCTCTGAGGGAGCGGGCGGGGAGCTGGAAGGTGGATGGCACTTTAAGGCGGCCGCGTGCAATGTTGTGGGGGGCAGGGCCAGACTTGCTGGTTGGGCCGCAGATCAGGTGGCCCCCAGGCCGCAGGTTGGACAAGCCTGATCTAAAGAATGAAATGCTTGCCAGTGCTACTTTGGTACTTGCCATTATTTAATATAACTACAGTTGTTGATCCTGGTAGATCAAAGGAAGAGCACTGAAAAGCAATTCTCTTTCTGGATCCAACTCCAGTTATTACTGGGTACTCTTTCATGATTGGAGTAGGTGGGCTACCCTCTTTGTAATAAGTTCATTTAATTTACAGGGGAGTAGGCACTTCTGATTTTGAATTATGGTGTTGGAGAAGACTCTTGAGAGTCCCGTGGACTGCAAGGAGATCCAATTGGTCAGTTCTACAGGAAGTCAAGCCTGATTGCTCCCTGGAAGGACAAATCCTGAAGCTGAAGCTCCAGTACTTTGGCTACCTCATGAGAAGAGAGGAGTCCTTAGAAAAGACCCTCATGCTGGGAAAGATTGAAGGCAAAAGGAGAAGGGGGTGGCAGAGGATGAGATGGTTAGATAGTGTCATCGAAGTGATGAACATGAAATTGGGCCAACTCCGGAAGCTAGTGGAGGATAGGGAGGCCTGGCGTGCTGTGGTCCATGGGGTCGCGAAGAGTCGGACATGACTTAGCGATTGAACAACAAGGCACTTCTGAATAATATTGTGATGATTTGTGTAGACCTGTCGTCTGGCAGTTCTAAAGGCTGCCATGAGGGTGTTGCATTGTTGTATATTTGCTTCTTTATTGTTGCAGGTATGCTTGAAATCTGGCCTTAACCTTCTCTTGATAGTCATGTAAGCTGCTTATTATGATGGAAAGAGAAGTGGGCAATCCTCAAACTGGTGTGCCCATGCACATTTTCTTCATTTATGTTTATAGGCACACAGTTGCATACCGGGGCACTTCATTATCCATGGATTTGATAATCTTCATGTTCTGAACCCATGGATTAGGTCCCCCTCTGAACCCGACTGGAGCACACTTCGTGGATTTTGGTGTCTGCAGGATAATGAAGGCCAACCTTTACTTGTTTTAACCAGACACTAAGCAGAAAGCAGGGAGGCAGCCTGCAATTAGTTGGGACAACTCAGTGCATGTGTTTCTTGTTAAGGTTTGCTGAGTTGTCCCTTCTAGCTCCAGGCTGCCTGCCTGCTCCTCTTGCTAGAAATAGAGGCATTTGAATGGTGTTTACCTTACTCTGAAGTAAACCCATTGTGTTCAGTAAGATTTACATCCTATCAGAGTCACTAGAAACACCTATCTATAATCTTTTTGCTTAGTGTCTAGTTTAAGCAAGTACACAATTACTTTGTGTGTCTATAAACATAAATGAAAGTAAGGGGTTGGGGATAGGGTTCCCACATATCCATGATTTCCTGTATCTGCAGTCGGGCTAGGAACACATCCTCCATAGATACAGGGGATGCCTGTATTTATAGAGAAAAATAGGAACTAAATTGTTAGTAAAAATCAGTGGATTGCATTGTATATCTGTATTGATGCAAAATTACCAAATTGTAGAGTCTCTTAGCTTGAATGGGTGCTATAAGGCTAGTCAGGATAATAGTTGAAAAATAATTTCAGATTGCTCCCTATGCGTGGGAAGGAACAGATGTTCTGCACCCTGAAGGCAGACACGTGAAGTTTCTGGCATGTGCTAAAGACCTAAATGTGCATGCTAGACTTTGAATATCTAGCTCAGACTGATGTTATGGTGCTCAAGCTCCATCCAGATAGAATCCGTCATAGAATTGGGTTAATCATACATTACATCTACACTCTCATTGCCTGCCAGGCTTAATTTTTACTGTCAAATTCTGGGTTTTTGTAGAATTTACTTTCACTCAAGTAGGGTTTCTAAAATAGCAGATTTAATCAGTTTGTGTTGATCATATATACTTGACCTGTCTCTTGTACACTGGCAATATAAACAAAGGATTGGTTTGTTTTTATTGTCCAGGTCATTCCGTGTCAAATCATCACACTTAAGGGCAATTTTCTACCTCACATTCTTAGATTTTGGCAAAACTTGGCATACTTAAAGATCCTATATAATTGTTGAAGGAATGTATATTTTTAAATTTTTTAACTCGCAGAGAAAAAATATTTTTAAGTCTAAATTTTCAAAATTTTATTAAAAAATGGCATGCTAGTGATCCTTTAACTAGTTGTACCTCAGACACCGGTTGGGATATGGAGTTGGGCGTGGTATCATTTCACAGCTCTGTCCATGGGCTTTCATATGATATACAACACAATGGGTTTAATAATTTTTTGTTTTAAAAAATTCAGTTAAAAACTTTAAAATTAACTTTCCAAGACATAAAAATGCAAACTAGAACAGGCAAGATCATACTGGCCATTGGGCAACAGCACCATTGCCCCTGTTCTCCACACTACTGCTTTCGGCTCAGTCTGCCTGCAGAATTTGTGAAGACAACTTGCTTCTGTTTTTTGTTGATAAATATCAATAATAAATGTCAATAATTATGAATGCGATGTGATAATTTGAGGCAGTTGACAACATGAAATATGTGTTTTTATTTCTTTTGTCAACGTTTTCTTTTAGCTAGTTTGAATGAACTTGATTCACTTATTGGAATTCATTTATTTCCATTATTCCCACTTTCTAATTTTTTAAAAAGACCAGCCTGAATTGCCCATATTATGGGGTGTTACAGGGAATAACCTCTGGATCCAAAGTCATTTTTTGACTCAATTTGCAGTCTGAATCTAATGGTAGAAAGTAAAGTGAAAACATTCTTGCAATCTACTAAATTTTCTTTAGATTAAAATATCAGAGAAATGATGCTTAGCTTGTCCTCCCCTTGCTCTGCAGACACAAACAGCTCTATAAATATTTTATGTTGTGTCATAATATTTCTGCATTCCATGAATGTCAAAGTGATAGTTAACAGCTGCATTTATTTCTCTTATTCTCAAAAGGCTCTGCTTTAGTTTATTTGTTCTACAAGATGCTAATTCTTTTACAAATAGAAACAAACTTCAGCCTGTTTAAAGCCTGAGCTTTCATTTTATTACACCTTGCCTTTAAGGCAATAATTTAGAATGACAAAACCAACACTTTTCATCAATCTGGCAAATGTCTTGGTGATCCCTTTATGGAAAAATGTGGTAAAATCTGGCTTGGTGCTGTGGTGTATCTTGGAGATCTTGGCTTGGAATCTTTATTCCAGATTCACATTTATTTAAAGAGCAATGCTTAAAGCCTACTCTCAGGCCAGTGGAGATTAGAATTTAGTGTTAGCCATGTAAATATTCAACTATAAGAACCTTCCCTGTAAGCTGCAGCTTCCCTCTTGGTGCTCTGAAGCTCTGCAATGACAGTGACTTCATTGCTGAGCACTCTTGAACTGCACAGCAGTGATAGGGCACTGCATACTTGCCTCAAAAATTAGGTGGAACATTACCTGTAACTGAGGCCTTCCAGTGTTAAAGGTAGATGAGGCAAACATTGCTGAAGGAAGTGGTGGCATTCTTGTTTCTGGTTATAAGCCTATGAATCTTGGTTTGAGCCTCACAACCTACCCTTGCATTTGACTCCAAATTGGAGCCCTCAGCGATTGGAGGCTGCACAGGCCTCTGCAGGCCTCGGAAAGACTCTGCAAACCTCCAGAAGCAGTTGGAAAGTCACTTTATTTACTTCTGGGTTTGTAAAAGTGACTTCCAGTTACTTCCAGAGGCCTTCTGAAGCCTGAAGAGGTCCGGCACTGGAGAAGGAGGTGGGTCACAGTACTGTGCCATAGAACTTATTTCTTATGAGAAATAAGAAACCATGGACACTTTGAAGTGATGGTTTGGGTAGATGTTTCAGTGTCCAGGAAGAAACTTGGACCAGCATATAGGCCTAGCTTCTTTCTGTGGCTTCTTGACTTTATCTTGCTGCTTTTTGCCAGATTCTTTAGCAGCATGGCTTGATAGACAAATCCTTTTGGGTCACTTCCTGCACTTAGATTTTTTTTTTCATAATTGTCATTAAAACATCTAATAAAATTGGGGAGAGAAGAATCCTTGTTGCTCTTTAGAAGATTTGATACACCATCCTAGATTACTTGGAACTACAAACAAAATATTTCAGTGTTTTCTCTAATATAAAGTGGCAACTAATATAAAAGGCAACTGCCTTTTCTTGACAGAAAAATGTTAATTATAACTTGTTCCTTTTCTTTTCCTTAATAGATCGTGAGGACCAATCCATTCTTTGCACGTAAGTAAATATGCTTTGGTGATTAGATTTCTTTCTTATGATAGTGAAAGGGCTACAGCTTCCTGCTGATCTTTTTAATATTAGCACATTGTTCCTAAAGTTACACATGCCAGGATTTAACTGCATTCACTTTTAGAGGCAGAGATCAGCAGGATTTCTTGATTACCAAACAGGCAGGTTATTTGCAGGAATTTGACATTTTTCTGTGTTGAGAATTGGATTTGATATGCAGAAACTCCTATAATAGAAAATATTGAAGATAGTGGCACCAGAATTTTAATTAGCTGAAAATGTAAATACCCATACAATGTGTTTGTCTTTCAAATTGCTTATCTTGTTCATCCTTGCATTCTTTGTTTTATACTTGCTTTAAATTGTCTCAGTTTTTTGCCAAACTTCGGGGACAAACTTTGCCAAACTTCGTTTTCCTTTCCATTTGTGTCTTGTGTGCTTCCATCTTCTTTATACTGTTCCTTGATTTGCTTTGTACGTACTGTACAGTTCTTTGAATAAGCACCTTCTCAGTTTTACTGATTACATGTCTAGCATCAATTCATTGAGAGTAGGTTAGCCAAGCTTTCTCAGATTGCTGAGTTCTCACTACTGTTTTGATTTTGGTTTTGTGTAAGTTGGCTTTCCCCAATTTTAGGACCCACTTTACAGACCAGAGAGGTTTTCAAAGTGGTCTTACTCTACCTGGTCTTTTTTGCCTTAGTGGTGATGGCAAAGACCATTCAAATCTCTGAATGCCTTCAGACCAACTTCTGAGAGTCTCCCACCAAAGGCTGCTGAAGAAACTTCACAGTCAGGGAATAACAGGGCAGGTCCTCTTATGGATCCAGAATTGTTCGAGGGCTAGGAAACAGAGAGTGGGGGTCAATGGGCAATTTTCACAATGGAGAGAGGTGAAAAGTCCCAGGGATCTGTCTTGGGGCCCGTGCTTTTCAACTTATTCATAAATGACATGGAGACAGGGATAAGCAGCGAGGTGGCCAAGTTTGCAGATGACACAAAACTTTCCCGGGTGGTGAAAACCAGAAAGGATTGTGAAGAGCTCCAGAAGGATCTCTCCAAGTTGGGGGAATGGGCAGCCAAATGGCAGATGCATTTCAACTTAGACAAGTGTAAAGTGATGCACATTGGGACAAAAAACCAAAACATCACCTATAGGCTAATGGGTTCTGAGCTGTCTGTGACAACTCAGGAGAGAGATCTTGGGGTGCTGGTGGACAATTCAATGAAGGTATCGACCCAGTATCGATCTAAATATTCCTGATAACCACAATGGTGCAGTCACTGAGCTCGAACCTGACATACTGGAGTGTGAAGTCAACTGGGCTTTAGAAAGCATCACTAACAACAAAGCTAGTGGAACTGACAGCATTCCAGTGGAATTACTCAAAATCTTAAAAGATTATGCTGTCAACGTGCTGCACTCCATGTGCCAGCAAATTTGGAAAACCCAACAGTGGCCACAAGACTGGAAAAGATCAGTTTACATTCCAATCCCACAGAAGGGCAATGCCAAAGATTGCTCGTACTACCGCACCATTGCACTTATTTCGCATGCTAGCAAGGTGATGCTCAAAATCCTACAAGCTAGGCTTCAGCTGTATGTGAATTGAGAACTACCAGATGTACAAGCTGGTTTCCGAATTGGCAGAGGAACTAGAGATTAAATTGCCAACATTCGCTGGATCATGGAGAAAGCCAGAGAGTTCCAGAAAAACATCTACGTCTGCTTCATTGACTATGCTAAAGCCTTTGATTGTGTGGATCACAACCAACGGTGGCAAGTTCTTGAAGAGATGGGAGTACCAGACCACCTTATCTGTCTTCTGAGAAACCTGTATGCAGGTCAGGAAGCAACAGTTAGAACTGGACATGGAACAACTGACTGGTTTCAAATTGGGAAAGGAGTACGACAAGGCTGTATACTGTCACCCTGCTTATTTAACTTATATGCAGAGTACATCATGAGGAAGGCAGGGCTGGAAGATTCACAAGCTGGAATCAAGATTGCTGGGAGAAATAATAACCTCAGATATGCAGACGATACCACTCTAATGGCAGAAAGTGAGGAAGACCTAAAGAACCTTCTGATAAGGGTGAAAGAAGAAAGTGCAAAAATTGGCTTGAAGCTCAACATGAAAAAATGAAGATCATGGCCACCACTCCCATCTCTTCCTGGCAAATAGAAGGGGAAGAAATGGAAGCAGTGACAGACTTTATCTTCCTGGGCTCCAAGATCACCGCAGATGGTGACTGCAGCCATGAAATTAAAAGATGTTTACTTCTTGGGAGGAAAGCTATGGTGAACCTAGACAACTTAATCAAAAGCCGAGACATCACCCTGCCAACCAAGGTTTGTATAGTCAAAGTGATGGTTTTCCCAGTAGCAATGTATGGCTGTGAGAGCTGGACCATAAGAAAGGCAGAGCGCCGAAGAATAGATGCTTTCAAATTATGGTGTTGGAGAGTCCCGTGGACTGCAAGGAGATCCAATCGGTCAGTCCTCCAGGAAGTCAAGCCTGGAGTGCAAGCATCTTGTTGTCTCATGCCTCCCTGGGGCACCTGGTGGGCCGCTGTGAGATACAGGAAGCTGGACTAGATGGGCCTTTGGCCTGATCCAGCAGGGCTCTTCTTATGTTCCTATGAGAGAAAGGTGGGAGAGCAAGGGTTGGGAAGGCTGCTAGGCATTGGCACTTGTTTTGACCTCTGACAGTTTCTTCCATGCATGCTCTTTTCTGCTACGGTAAGCTGTTTTATCTAAATGTGTCACAAAAATCCCATTTAGCTCAGAACAAATAGTTTCCAGCAGATCCCAGAGTGGTGGATCTTTTTATGGTTCTCATGTTTTATATACAATCCCACTGCTATTCAAATTGCATGCAGTTGATCCCATACATTGCAAGAGCATGTTACTTCTTCTGTACCCTACACTTCAAATTGGAGTTGTATTCTCTTACGATATACGTACACATTTGTTGAAAAGTGGGGCAAGGCAGCATATTTCCTATTGAGGATCACAACTCTAGACAGAGATAGGTTCATCATCAGTCAGTAAAACTAGGGCAAAAAGTATAGAAAGTTGTGGGATAGAGGTCTGCGGGATATTACATGGTTGTAAAATCTAGAAATGACTGTGCAATTGTATTTTTGGTCCAGTTAACTTTATTTGGTTTTCAATATGTATTCAGTTTCTTTGGCTTGTTTTGTTTTTTCTAAGTAATTGGCAAAATTAAGGTATTTAATTTTTTGTTCTCTTTTTAATGATCAAGTTTTTAATATGGCAGGAGAAAGACTTGTACTGCTATGAAGAAGTTAATAGTGGTGATATTCAAATTGTATACTGGGTAGTTTGGAATGCCATAGGTTGGAGGTAGGGGTAGATTTTTGTTGTAGAAAAACGCTTTTGGCGATTAAACACTGCCTTTTGACGGTTAAAATATCTGACAGTAAATACATAAAATAAAAACACGAAACACTGCCTTTTGTTTAAGGTATTTTTCAGAAATTAAACTACTACTTTTTCAGAAATTAAACTACTATTAGACTACTTTTCTACTTAGAAATAATACTCTGGTTGCATCTGCCGACACTATATCACTTATGATTTAGTCGAGAGGGCAGAAGATTTAGTCGAGAAGGTTAATGCCTCCGTTTGCCTGAAGATAAGAGCTGAAGATCTGAAGGTCGCCAGTTCAGGACAGCCGGAAGTCTCTGTGAGCGGCAGACCTTGTTAATTGCGGCTGATTACAGCTGAGCTTCGGCTGCCTTGTGTGAGGGGGAGTTGTGCCAAAGTTCAGCCGCTTCTCTGGTAGGAGCAGGGAAGCCATTTATCAGCCAGCAAGAAGACAAATGGGTGGCCAGAAAGAAGGACTAAATCCAGAAAGATCCATCTGTATGTGTGTAGTTCTTGAAAGATAGAACATTTCTGTATAAATTGTAAAAACCTTCGGGTTTCTGAATAAAGTCTGCCCATGTAAACCGCCTTGAGTTATAGTCATTAGAGAAATCTGGTGACCTAAGAAAGGCGGTATATAAATCCTATTAATAATAATAATAATAATAATAATAATAATATTATCATTATCATTATTATCTACCTAGTACATTTTTAAAGCATTTAAAATGAATAAAAATGAGAACTTGGAATGAGAATGTAGAATACAAACACAACACCGCAAATTAGCTGTTTTAATCAAGACATTTCAGAACAGATATCACCAAAACACACACACCCCTAGTTGTATGTCTTAACCACTGGGTACCTGAAAGATACTTCTTAAAGTTGGCTCACTGTATCCCACTTTCATTATTCAGTCGCATTGCAAGAGGCCTCAGAACTTGGAGTAGTGACATGATGACAGTCACAGTTGGGGTGATGTCCCAAAATTGCCCTGCATGCTGCAGTCATTTCCTGAACATGCACACACTTTACATCCACTGGCTGCCTGGCACCCAAGGTGGGCCACCCCCAGCCTGCTACACCAGTGATTAATATCTAGTCTATAATCTGAATGTTAGCACTCCCTGAAAAAGGGGCTGAAAACATGACCCTTGACATTTGAGTTATGAATAAATCATGTTCAGGGCCAGTAGGGGCCAAATTGATTATTGCTGGGAATCTGGGTTGGCCTGTGTCCGTTTTCCTCTTATTTATAAAAACAGTGAGAGAAGGTGCATAAAATTGAGAGGTGGGATGGGAGAACAGAGCAGGAGTGTAGAACTCTGCCCCTGCCATGGTTCTGGCCCTGATTGTGCACCTTTCCCTGCATGTAGTTTATCATAGGAAAAGATCTTGTATTAGCTGCCCAAGGCAATTTTTCCTCCTATTGTGAATGGTACATGGGGGGAGGGGGCATAATTCTAATGTTCCCCGATCTGTTTAGGTTTCCCCTGAGGTACTATTTAAAAAATTCTTCAGCCAAATTGCACATTCCCAGTAATGTAAGCTGACCCCAAGAAAGCTATTAATGTGAGTCTGCCAGTCTTAGTTCTGTTATTGGATATCTTAATTTGCAGAGAAACTTCCAATCTTTCTGAACTGGTTATGCATTTTACTATGGTGACTGAACTTGTTTCAGATAGAGTGGTATGGTGGAAGAAAACCTTTAAAACAGGAAACTGGAGATAATGTATGTTTCAGTCTTTTTACCGGTAGTTTGTGTCCAAGCTTCTAACTTGTTCCAAGCAGTTCACACACTCAATGGGTCTATAACAATCTCTCTAAGTTGAATATGGAAGACCCCTTTTAAAATTGCTATGCGCATCTTTTGGTTTTCTCAGCTATCTAGGCAGGGGCTTAATTTGCCACTTTAATCCTTAATGTGCAAGCTAAGGGAATAGTTGTCTTGCTGTTCTATGTCCAACAGCTAGAGATATTCTTAAAATATTTTTTTTGCAGATTTCATTTTTCCATGGTGGAAAGTGCAGAAAGCTGTTATTTTTTTATTCCAGGCGTTTATCTATATATATAAAAACGGATGTGGGTGTGTGGGTATGTATGTATGTTCCTTATACACGTCTCCGTCCCTTGACCCACGGCCACGAAACTTGGCACACACGTACCTTGCAGCCTGGAAGGAATCACTGCGGGGGTCAGACCCCCCTACAGCCCCCCGTTTTTCAGGGAGGGGGCCCGGATCGTCAGGAACCAAGGGGATTGCATTGGGCTACAGGTCTGCTGCCACCCTGTGGTCACAGACGATTCTGCAGCAGCTCAGCTACCAGACAGAGGCAGAACAGAAAGTGAAACTAAACTGCTTGGCCTGTGTGGCCTGAGTGGGCCAGGGTGGAAAGAGCAGGATCCAGAGAGTTCCAGCAGCCAGTCAGATCTGAGAGGGGCCTATGTCCAGGGAGCTAACAGGCCACCTCTGCCTGTTTCTCATACATCAGGGCTATCCTGCCACAGGACTTGCAGACAGTAAGTGGGACCTTCATGTTGCTCTCTTAGTTGATGGTGTCCCTGTTTCCTCATTCATTTCACAGTGATAGTGTGCATTGTGGGTTACAGGTCATCAATACTGTTTTATTTCAGGGACGGGTTCTATATGTCTATATATGGATCTCACTATGTCATGCTTTTGAGGGAGGTTTGCATATTTGTGTGTATGTTCCACCATTACGCTGGAACGATGTGCACCACACGTGGTACACTCCTTCCTTACAATCTGGACAGATATACTGTGGGGGTAGGGCCCCCCATACGCCCCCAGAGGTGGGGGTGCACTGCAGAACAAACTCATTCCTCCTAATAGAGCCTGGGGATAATTTCTGCCCCCGAGCAACGCCGGGTCACAAACAGCTAGTTTTTATAAAAGATCATTATAAAGTACAATTGCTTTAAAAGTGTACTAGGTAGGTTATACAGATTGTATAGTATTGATGAATGCAGTCAGTCATAACAGGTGCATGCGCACACCCATCCAGCCCATTTATATTTTCGTAGACTTCCCAGCTTATTTGTTTGCAGATTTTGGTTCTTTTACAAAAATGAGAAGTGCAGAAAGCGGTCTTAAGTGTTTGTATTTCATTTTCACTGAAATATCACATTTCCAAACCAGTAATGGAACTACTAGTACTGTTAGGGTGATGGAAGAAGGTCAAAAGGGCACAGTGCCAATGGTTAGAAGCTGCCGTTCCTTCCTCAACCTCCCTCCCCCCTCCAATCCTGCTGGTGGAAGTTACTGAGGAAAAATGATAGCTTCTGCTGCTATCAGACAAGGCTGAGAAAAATTCTCCAGGAAATTCCATAACTTCTGATGCTTAGAAAGCTAAAGTCCCATACATTTGTATATTAATATTTTAAAAAACGTGATCTGAACAGTTAAGTTGTGGTGAATACATAGCTACTCTTCCTCTTCCACAAATGTAGTTTTAATTATGTGTGTTATTGCAGAGGTGAATCAGGTGCTGGGAAAACGGAGAACACCAAGAAGGTTATTCAGTATCTTGCACATGTTGCTTCCTCTCACAAAGGAAGAAAGGACCACAATATTCCTGTAAGTGTTTTTTCGCTAGTCTTTCTTAATTTTAATCTGTAATTCTCAAAAGATGCAAATAAGATAAATTCTCTGAAGGGGCTAGCTTCTGTTGAGCCTCTGATATTGAAATGTAGGCCATTTAAACTGGAATCATGGTTCATAAGCACTACAGTTAGGCTTATTGCCTTTCTTTGGCAAAGAACTTTCTGATCCTGAAGAAATTTGCTTAGAAGATTTCTATTCCACTTCCCCAGGCTGCAAGCCTGGTACACATGGCTGGATTATTCACCCAATATTTGTATTACAGTTAAGCTCTGCTTTACAAATCTTTAATAGTTGAGTACCAAGATGAGAGAAACTTCAAATTGCCATATGTATGTAAGTTAATAAATTTGCTGCTGTTCGAAATGGTAGTAGTTCTTCTGTGAAACTCGGGGCACAATCCTAACCTGTAGTTAGGCCAGTACAAGTTCCTTGTGCCAGGTCATGAGTTTTGCAAATGCACCACACATTTGCATCACCCTCTGATTCAGTGCACTATCCTCCCTGACTTCAAGAGTGGTCCAAACATGTTTTACATGTGTTTGCACAACGTATGCAAACGTTGCTTTACGTGTGGGCTGGCACAATGGACTTTCTAACTCCAGGTTCGGATTGCGCCCGCAGTGCTTGTATTTTGGCATGGTGAATTCTTCCTCTAAGCATGCATAGTAAAACAGCCATTTAGCTTATGACCCAGAAAAAAAAAAAACACCTAAAACCGTCAGCTGTCTTTTTGTAGGTTCCTATCCTACCTTTGTACTGGCTATTGGATTTTAAAATGTCTTTTGATGCTCATTTGGTAGTATAAGACAGTGGTTCTTCAAACATTTTAGTACTGGGACCATTTTTTTAAATGGGACCTATCTAGCTCTACAACATTACTTTTAAAAAAAAAGATAAAAAAAGCAATATACTTATTTACAAATCATGTTTGTTTGCAAAAAAAAGGGACCCAGTTCTTGTAATGAGGCAGCCCTCAATGAATAGCCTCAAGGCTTGAGGGGCTTAGTTACGTGACCCAGCCTTCACCTGTTCCCACTACCTGCCATTGATAGACTTGAGGAAGGGGGAACACCAGGAAAAAGACACTCAAACATTTATCTCCCTATATTTACACAAGCTTGCAAACTACAGGAGCTCAGTTCTTTGCGGGGCAGGTAGCAGCTGTCTGGTTTTTGTATGGCCTCATGACTTGAGGCAATTAGTTATCTGAACTTTCCATTACTCAGTTTTCATTGGAGGCTCTGTGGGACCCACCAGAAACCCGTTGTGTCCCAACCCACAGTTTGAGGGATTCATGTGACATATATTTGTTTCTGAAGCACATTGGCAGTGATTCCATGCTAGATGTAATGTGCTGTTGCTTTAATATAGTATATGCAATTAACTGGTTGCCAGTGAAAGAAAGTGAGTGTGATTTGGGAAAAAGCACAGTGTAGGGTGGCAAACCTATGACACACCTATAAAAGCTGACACACCACAACGTTTGGGGTGACACACAAGCATTCGCCAATGCCTGACAAAAACTGAGTTTTTTACACATTTTTCATTTTTGAAATTGTTTCTTTATATAATACACAGCACCATACGTGATTAGACTATTTTTTTGTTTAAATGAATATAAAGAATTTTCTCTTTTGTTTGGGAGGGGGATTTGACACACCAGCAGAGTCAAGCATTTTCCTAACACACTGAACCCAAAAGGTTTGCCATCACTGGTGTAGGGGATAATGGTCCAAAAGGGCCTATGCTGGCGGCACTCGGGTGGCTCATAGCCCCCCTCCTTTCCACCCATGGCTGACTGCATTGCCACTCACTTCAGCAGACAATGAGTGAAGGTGCTGCACTGAGCTTCTGCTCATTGTTGGCTCGAGAGAGGCAGCCATTGTGGGGAAGAGTGGTCTCACGAGACCTCGCTTCCCCAGTGTGGCCCTCATGCCTATTAACAAAAGAAGGCGCAGCGTTGTCACTTGTTGGCTTGAGCAGGGTGGGCAGCACTGGGAAAGGGAATCCTCAGGCTGGCCTGCCAGCTCTATGCCTTTGTGCTTGTGACCTGGAGTGGGCCAGAGGCATGCTGGCTTTTCAGTTCCCTTGCTGCGTTGTTCCAGCTTCTCCTTTGAAGGAGAAGCCGGAATGGTGCGGCAGGGAGGTAGAAAAGCTCTGCTGCCTCCATCTCCACTTTCAGCCTGCTGAAGTCATTTGGCAGGCTCAGAAAGTGGAAGTAACTGGGGTGATGTTGTCATGCCACCCTCAATTACTTCCAGGTTGGCCTCTATCGCCCCAGTAGGGGTCATGCAAGGGTCATGTGGCCCCTAGGTGGTCCAAAGCTGGACCATCCTGATGTAGGGCATAGATTAGAGGGCAGAAAAATCTGCTTCATCGGTAGGGTTTAAATCGATATCCCATTGTTTAGCTTGCCATATAGTCAAATGAAACATAAAGGCGGTCTGTGCAACCTTTTTCATACGAATGAGTGGTTGACTGTCAATAAAATCCGACATCCATTCCTATGCAGGAAAACTAATGCTGTGTTTGACATTGTTGTAGTTTTGGTCAATACTCAACCACCAGACCTGATAGTGAATGACTTGTCTTGCATTTCCAAGATCTCATAGGATGTGCACGTGTTAGTGCATTATTGCTGTGCAGAGTGTATATAATAACAATGTGCATGCCCATATGTGCTTGCTGCAATATATGTACCCTGCACATTCTTCTTGCCTATCATATTTTGTGAGGAAGCTGGAATTGGAACCTAATTAAGTCAACATACTCAGTTTGGAAAATATAGTGCACTTTCTGTTCTCCTCCATAGTGCAAAGGCCAAGTTAAGCAAATACTTGCTTAATGTATGTAAGTTGCAAATTCTGTTTTTAGCTCATGTATGTGGCCTGGATCTAAAGTATACACTATAAGTCCTGCTGTCCTTGATTTCTGAAATTTTGCTAGTTTCAGGGCATAGTTAACAAGAGTGTGATGTCTTGTTTAAACTGCTTATTGGTGATCATGATATAAAATACCCCTGATAATTGCTATCATTTGTCATAAAAATATGAATACCTGTCATATTTGGACACTCTTGTCATCTATGCTGACCATAATGTATAGTGTATATGTGTAATTTTGGTGCAAAGTGATCAAATAAAGTAGTCGAGGTTCACAGAAGTGCAAGGTAAAATTTTGAACCATTTTTATATGAATGCTAATACTTGCATTAATGATGGAACTTTAGTTTGATAGCTCTAACACTATTTATGTACATGAATCAAGTTGATAAAAAGTATTGTGAACAAAGAAAGAAATATTAGGTCCTGAGTTGCTAGGCTTCTGTAAATGTTTGTGGTGTAGTGGTATTTTGTAAACTTCGTCATTTTCTGCTATGATAAACTAAGTTTAGAAAATGTTCCAAAGTTTTGTAGGGTTCTGATGCGCACACATAGTGGAGATCCACTGTTGCATTTCCTTTTAGAGATTTTGCTGTGTAGAAAAAATTGTCATGGGGTATTTCCCATCTCAAAAAAAGAAGAGAGCATCTCCTGTGCACACAGACATGTTTTGCATGTTGGAGATCCTAGTTGTGCACTGGAGTTACGTAATTGCTCATGCCAAGATTCAACACTTGGACATCAGCTCTCAGAATGCCAGGATTTACCTCAGGATACCAGGTTCAAGAGAGTTGCAACAGGATGTATGCCTGTATGCTCCCTGAGGCATCTGGTGAGCCACTGTGAAATACAGATAGAGGGGCCTTTGGCCTGATCCATCAGGGCTCTTCTTATACTTGAGGGAACAAATATTCTGTTCTGAACAGGGTTTCTGACAGAGCCTTTTAGAATACTTGCATTTAAAACTTCAGAAAGCATATTTCATTTGTTCATTATCATATTATCAATCTGTGTCATATAAATTGGTGCCAGACCACTTAAAACAGTGGAATTTAAATAATGAGAATGGAAGGGTACTCTTACCCTGCAGTCCACTGCACACTAACTGGGATTAAGTTGTATTGAAATAAATGGGACTTGGCATAGGATATGCATAGGTGTAGTTATGCATAGGATTATGCTCTTTGTTTTTCAACTGGGTTTGAACCAAAAGGTTAAAATTTAATCCTATTTTGGATAAAAGCTAGCTATTGCTACTGAAAACATGTCAATATTTTTATATGGAGGTAAGATCTTGCAGATGGAAAAAGGAGGGGAAGTGAAACTTGCTAACATGTTAATTTGTTTGTTTGCAATGAACAGCCCGAGTCACCTAAGCCAGTGAAACATCAGGCAAGTGTCCTTCCTTATGCTTCTAAAATATATATAGGCTTAATCTTACTCTCTCATTTTACATCTTTAGGAGAGTACATGTCAACATCCACTTTAAGTGTACAAGTAATGTCTAGTATACGCATGCATCTAATGGTAAACTCCATTATTATGTATATATATATACAGAAACACAAAGAAAAATCACTCCTTCAGTAATGTAATGGGCCATGAATTCTCCAAGCTTGTATTAGCATTCTTGACCCGTATTTTGCTTGTTTTATTGGGGAAAATGAAGTCTTTAAAGCTAGCATGCTGGGGAATTTCCTGCAACCCTATGCAAAGGTGAACTTTAGGCTTCTTGGGAGTCGAGACTGTATAACTGTCACTGCATTGGTATTTTGTTATAGAGGCTTGTGTAGGGTGCTGTGAGATGTGTGAATTCCACATCAGATTGTCCTTGGTGTTTTTTTTCTTCACCCCTGCCCCAAAAACCTCAAACTAACTTTTGCCACACTATGTAATGCATTGTAATGCATTGTCTGTGTTGAACCAAATTGAAATAATATAATGGAATGCATAGAAATTTTTGACAGACTCTGTTGGAATGCGTAGTTGGAATGTGTAGTTTCTAAAACTTATTGCTAAAAGTGGAACCATCATGACTTGTAAGGTTGTAGGCTGATGAGCTGTCCAGAAAGTGTAGTGAGCTTGAGTACTTGACTCTGATGGCATGAAAAGACTAATATTCCATGCTGCTTATGAAAATAGAAGAAAGCAATAGATTGTATGTTATGGACCAGTGATGTTCAGTATGGTAGCAGACTGATTGTACTCCTCTAACAAGCTATAGTGAGCAAACTAGAGTTCAGCTGGAACAGAACTCTATAGAGTACACCCTGAGTAGGCTCTATGGGGATGCAGTTTGACTGGACAAATAATATATTCTTGCTTCTTCATGGGTACTGCTGTTATGCTAACTGAGTTTTTACTCTTTAAGAATGATAAAGGTTTGTGGGAGGGATTGAGGGGAGGTTGAGTAGGAGTTGGTGCTTGCTGCATTGTCTTAAAAACATGAAGTAGTAACCGTGTCTGCCTAGGAACCAATACAAATATTGTGAATCCTTAATCCCAGTGTGTTTCTGCAGATTTCATAAATTCATAACCATTAACATTCTGTTTCGTTGTCATTTTGAACTACAGAGTGGATCCCTGTTGTATGTGAGTAGCATGTAGCTCTACCAGCTTCTCACCTCGCTCTCACGAGTCAAATCACAGGGATGCTGAGAGCAATATCTATCATTACACTGTTGATTTGCATGAATATATTGCATGTTACTGCACCTTCACAGTATTTTGGATGCTTTTTCCAAGATTGAATATACTGTATAACAGGCAATGCAGAGATAATCTAACTTTAGAAGTTTTAAACTATGAAATGGGAAGTTTTAAACTAGAATGGTCCTACTCTTGCCACATATGGCACCAAGACAAACTAGAAGCTTACTAGACATTATAGGGCTCCATAAGAATTTTTGGAGGGGTTCTTATGGAGGGGTGTATCATTCTCGTGGAGGGGTATATCTTGGGGAGCTATTACCCTCAGTTCTTTAAAGACGTTCTTTAACATTCTTTAACAGAATGTTAATGGTAAAATCACATTTCTTATACTAGGGCAAACAAATTTCTCTATTCAGTGAAATGTTAGATTTTGTTTTACTTGCTGATGACAGCTGAAAGCACAACTATCAGAGTACGTTCCTATATGCAAGTGGGCTTGGACTAGTATCAAGCATTCCATGGAAGGATTTTTCTTGGCATAGTTTCATAATTGTCCAAGCTGAGATAATCTTTATTCCTGATCAAATTTGTTCTTGCCGGTTCTCAAAATCCAACCATAGAGCCCGTTATTATACGTAGTTCATCTTTTTAATACAACTTGTAAGACTGTCTTTGTTGTCAGATTGGACCTTTATACATTAGCTGATCTTTTACATTTTATATTCATAGGGACTGATTTTTGTACTATCAACTGGAAGGTATTTTGCTGGAATTAAATCATTTTTGAAGGTAGAGCTAGTAAGAACCTCCCCCACAGAGTTAAGGCACTCTTGACAGTAGTGTATATATTATCCTGTACAAAATACTTCAGATCATGACTCTTAATCAACTTAATTGATGTTTAATTTCTCACACTATTTTACACTAAAGCTCTGATGTAGAATAGGGTTGTGGTTAAATATCAAACGCTAGAGATATCACTTCGAAGTTACACTACATTTCATTGTGCTGTAGAAGGGAATGTGTAGGCTGCTATCCAGCGAGTATCTTATCATTTTGAAGCCCATTGGGTGCAATGCAAGAGTTAAGCAGTTATTTAAAATTTCATTAAAACCTTCCATTAAAATAAATGAGACTTGAAAGTTCTTAGTTCTATGGAAATCTTAGCGATGTTGAACAGAAATGCTTGAGATCAGGAAGAGGCAGAGGGAAGTCTGTTCATTTCTTCAAAGGTTCTGTTCAGACAAAAAATGACAAATTGTTCACAATCTGTAAATACGGCCAAATAAGCTTGATCTTGCGGGAAGTATTACTTGGTATTTAGAAGGAGTTGAATTAATGCTTGCAGAAGAGATGTGTGTTGTAAAATAGTGTTTCTGCTGAAGGGTCATTCGTGTTCCGTGACTAATACAGATTGCCTGGAAAAAGCAGACCTTTTAGTAGTGTTAATTTTAATTTTGCGATTGTATTCCAGAAATTATTCCATTCTTTCTTTCTATTGACTTGGCAGATAGCAATATCACATATTTCACCATCTTATCTCTTCACTGGGCTAATGGATACACACAGGCATTGGCTCTGAACAATAAGGTGTGAGAGTTTTCCCTGAGGTCTGGCAACTGACACTTTTTTGAGTTTTAAAAGAACCTGACAAAACTGATTTTGTCTTTATGTACTTTATTCCTTTGACCTCAAGTCTGAAAATAGAGCAAAGGTGAGGGGGCAAGCTAAGCTACCTGTAACACTTAACAATGGTGGACCCAGTATACCAATATGGTAAAGTTATAGATGCTGTTTCATAAAGCATGAAAGCAGCAATCAAGTCCTTTGCTTAGTAAAATCTTAAGTTCTTTGGAGAATATTTCATTTTTGGCCTTTGCACACCATCCATTTATTGAATAATTTATATAAGAAAGGGATGATTTTGTCAACCCTGTGCTTTATTCATTAGCCTCTCTTTCATTTGATTTCTTCTGTATTCAATGTACAATACCATACTTCCTGATGACTTTTATTTTTAACATGGATTAATTATAACTGTTTACAGATCTAGCATTAAGCCTATTGAAGATGCAGCAATGAGAAGACATGTGATCAGCAACTGAACATAAATGGCACTTGGTAAAGCATGTTGCTCTGTACTAACTTAATATAACTGTGTGTCGGTGTTTTTTCAGGGTGAACTGGAACGTCAGCTTCTACAGGCCAATCCCATCCTGGAATCTTTTGGAAATGCAAAGACTGTCAAAAATGATAATTCCTCCCGTTTTGTAAGTTTTTAAAACAATGGCAAACTTTCAAAGTTTTAAACATAGAAATTGGGCTCATCTTGGAATCGAACCTGTTTCTAACACATGGGGAGGGTCTGCCATGTAGTGGTAGAGTGCCTGCTTTGTATTCAGGTGTTCCCTAGTTCAGTCCTGGGAATATCCAGATAGGACAGGAAAAACAGTCCTGTTGACATTTTTCTTTCCTTATAGTTTGATGCATTGTACTTTAAATGAGTGCTACCAGTTAAGTGCCATTCTCCTCAAATAAATAAAAATATATTAAAATATAAAATATATAGGTATTTAAGAACGAACACACAAACGATGGCAAAAAACATGAGTTGAGTCATTATCTGCTGTGAATTTGCTATGTAGCCTCAGGCAAGTCACTATAGTATAGTTATTGATATAGTGTAGTTTTAGCATTTGGAAAGTGTATCCACTTTCTTGCATGAATTTTCCCATTCATCTCTACCTACTTTTGGCATGGTATGACTGTTGCCAGCCTAAGTGAAAACAACACTGTATATGCTTCTAAACTTGCTTTTGAGGACCCTGCTTAAATTTGGGATTTAAAATTGGGGTTTAGGAGCATACCTGGTTTTATTGTCACTTGAATTAATAAGAGCTGCAACACAGTAATCAGGCTTATACAGAAGAGGACTTGGTGTCAGTTCACCCTGTGGCCCTTTTATTTAACCATGGGCAAGAAAAGAAACCCTTGTAAAATATTTTCATTCCACTTGCGGTGATGTATGTTTCTGGCTTAAAACATAATTTAAAACAAAATGTTCATTGATTGGAAAAGAACATTGTTTGGAATAAGTCAGTAGTAAAAAAGGCCTTTTTTCCATTGTGTTGAGCTAGGTTACATCATGTAAGTGGAGTCTTCATTTTCTCATAATTTGGTAATAGGGTCTGATGCTATTGTAGGGTATTATACACTTTGACCGATTGTCAGTTATTTCAAATATAAAGTTCCACTCAAAATAACTAGTTTTAACATAATTAGTTGCTCACTATTCTGTTTTGGTAAGTATTTATGGACAAGAGTGAAAGTTCTTCTCTGTGAAATTTCTGCATCTGTTTCCTATTATATTTTTTCTTTAAGTCTGTGCTGATGTTGTGAACATAATGGCTCCACTGGCTCTGGCAGAATTTTTGTAATGAGTACTTTAATGCACTCCAGATGGTGTTTGGTTTATGTGTAAAACTAGTCTTCAGTAGTGAGGATTTTAAAATTGTGACTTGATAAGGAAGTAGTTCTTCCCCCATAGAAATACATTATGTATTTTTTTTTACTAAAGTTGTGGTTCTTTAAGGAATGTATTAAAAATTAATTTAATGTAATTTAGCTGGAGCTGAGGGACGTTTCCACTAATAAATCAGAATTCCAGTTATATTAGCTAATGTAAATTCAAAGAATTGTGAATGAAAATTTGCGAAAGTGGTAACTTCTTATCTGTGTGTTCCTTCTAGGGCAAATTCATCAGAATAAATTTTGATGTAACTGGTTATATTGTTGGGGCCAACATTGAAACATGTATCCTCTTTTTCTGCAGTCTTTGATAATCTATGATCCTGGCTTGACATTATTCTATAGGCACAGGAGAGTCTGTATTAAGGGAGGTCAAAAAACAGTGTTCTTCCATTGTAATCTTAGAACATGAAGTTGGTCATAAAATCTGACTTGATCCACTTGACCTAACTAAGCCAGAGCAACTAAACCTTAAGTGGTAAACCATATCTTTACCACTCCTTCAAATTTTGTCCAAACCTGTTAAGCAATAAGGGAGATATAACAATTTAAAATGCCTTTCCTAATATTTGCAAATTCCCCTGGCACAAATAACTCAATTCCCTAGGTGTGTGTTCAAAATATTAGGTTTTTAAGAAAATCAGATGAGTAGTTTGAGTTTAGATTGTGTTCTCAGTGGTGGATTGTCATGGTATTCTAATGTTGTGCGTCTCTGTTGGAAGGTGGCTGATGCATTATATAGAACCCTCAACAAATATGGTTGCTGCCTATTCAACAGAGAGTAGCTGAAGTTTAAAATTCTTTTGATCATTAAAGTATCTTTCTGAGATTCAGTCTAGGAATCTATTTCTTAGGGAATATGGATCATGATAATCTATACATCATGATCCATATTCCTTAAGAAATAGATTCCTAGGATATAGCACTTTCAAACCTAACCATGCTGATCAGAGGAAACACTGCTTTTCTAATTTGCCTGAAACTTGTAGCAAATTGAATAGGTGTCAAGTTTAAACCAGTTCCAAAATTAGCAATTTTGAAAGTAGAAAATTAGCAATTTTGAAATTTTGCGGCATTTTGAAAGTAGAAGGCATTTCTGATGGCTGGAAAATAAAAGGACCCCCAACTTCTGTAATGGAAGCTGCACTGACTGGGAAGACTGTTGGAGGCAAGGCAGAGACAACACATTCCATTGTGTGAAAAAATTCATACATGTTTTCTCAGAAATAATTTCCAGAGGTTTTTTAATAGAGGTTATTTCCAAGTAAGTATGCATAGAATTACTTAAGAGCAAGCACTCTTGAATCTAATAAGACTCACCTTTGAGTAAACATGCATAAGATTGCTGTTTTCTTTTAGTTTCTGCCAGTCATATTGTTAAGAGGCACAGAAGCACTATTGGTATGAGGATTTGGAAACAAGTGAAATCCCCGCCCCCCTCCCCAGCATGGCTGTTGTAGAACTTTATGTATCTGGTCACATCAAAGAGCATTGTTAAGGAATGCTTTCATGGTAGCCCAACTGATTGATGTTTGCAATGTTGGGGAGGCTTGTATATCAGGGTCTTTGGCACTGTCTACCTACTTCACAGACCTTCTGTTATGATTGTAAAGCAAACACTTTGGAGAGGTGGTAGAGACAATGACCTACCCAGTTCCTTGCAGCTCCACAAAGACAAGGCGTGCACCAGAGATTTCCACTTGAATTTTTATATTGAAAAGAAATACAACCATTTCAGAATCATAGCAAATTTTGAAATAAAAAATCATTCACTTAAGATCTATATGTACTGAGGTGCTTGTAGTTTTACCTCATGCTTAAAAAAAATGAGAAATCAGATATTAAGGTGGTTGCCTAAATTTCTGTACCATGTAAATAATAAA
The DNA here is from genome assembly GCA_029204185.1 of Lerista edwardsae. Classification (NCBI taxonomy): domain Eukaryota; kingdom Metazoa; phylum Chordata; class Lepidosauria; order Squamata; family Scincidae; genus Lerista; species Lerista edwardsae. The sequence goes on from JAJKFI010000120.1 coordinate 1,009,657, forward strand.
GCATCTGGGATTGCACGCTCTGAGGGTTTAGGTGTACAGCTTGCAAGTACTCCTATGGGAAACGTCTGTTGAATTTCTGCCTGGATGCATCCCTCTGCAGCCCTTCTTCTTCTTCTTCTTCTTCTTCTTCTTCTTCTTCTTCTTCTTCTTCTTCTTCTTCTTCTTCTTCTTCTTCTTCTTCTTCTTCTTCTTCTTCTTCTTCTTCTTCTTCTTCTTCTTCTTCTTCTTCTTCTTCTTCTTCTTCTTCTTCTTCTTCTTCTTCTTCTTCTTCTTCTTCTTCTTCTTCTTCTTCTTCTTCTTCTTCTTCTTCTTCTTCTTCTTCTTGTTCTTCTTCTTCTTCTTCTTCTTCTTCTT